>CM056060.1:117110797-117645797 GCA_029574335.1 Rana kukunoris | reverse complement strand
CACCTTTCAGGCCGATAACAATATGAGGTAATGATATTATGTTTACATCCAGCTGCCCCAGAAGTAGCCTGATATCAGTTGACATCTAGGCCTTTTTTTGTATTCTAACAGCCACTGGCCACTGTCAGAATGCAGGAAAAAAGAGCAGATAGCAGGGAAATCAATAGCCTGCTGTCAATCAGCAAAGGAGAGGATTTGAAGAAGAAACATTCTTCTTCAGGTCTTCCTCTGCTGATTGACAGCAGGCAGTGGGAAGGGGGCACAATAGTCAGCCTTAATTTTAAAATTTGAAACAGCCAATGGCAGTCTGGCTATGGGTTCCCCCACTGCCTGCTGTTTACATTCAGCTACCATCAAATAAATTGTGCAGAAGGAGGTTTAGCGGTGTCTGGGGTGTGTGTGTGGGCGGGGGTGTTTGAAAGATGGGGGGTGTGTGTGTGTGTGTGTGTGTGGGGTGGGGGGGGAGTGGATGGGGGGTGTGGAGGTGGAAAGATAATTTTTATTTTTTTTATTTTTGGCGGATTCTGACAGATGGGCCGCCAGCCGCTGTCAAAGCACCTGACCAAGACTAACTGACAGCTGGTGAATATAAAACCAGAATAAGCACTTGGAAGAAGAAAACCAACAACTGAGACAACTTGCCTTTGGTAAGCGGACAACTTAATTGCGGTTTATATCACACTGCATTAAACTGGCACTGTATCTGATCATCATATCTGCATCATTCCTTCATTATTCATTTGGTCATCAGCGTTTGAGTTTTGTGGTGATATCATTAAGAATTTTTGAGGTTTGGTTTGCCAATTGTGTGCTTGTGTGGTTGGCATACAATTTTGGGGATCACCGATTTGGCGTATTAACCTCTCATTGTTTTATACATATAATTTGACATTCATTTTGTGAATTTATATACAAATTTTTCCTTGCACTCTGATTTTTTTGTTTTGGTTAATTATTGTGCACCGTTTTTGGCCATATCAGCCCCTGGATGCCAATCTTTCAATGGAATTGGTATTGGTGAAATTTTTTCAATTTTAATTTTCATTGAATCTTTTTTATTGGCACAGTCTTTTATTTTTGTTATCTATTTATTGTGTGTTTATTCCACCAGTTCTGCTGCCTTTGTTATTTTTTATCTTTATTTTCTGTTTGACCAATCATTTGCCCTTTCATTCTACAGTGTTTTAAGGCAGAGGTAGGCAACCTTAGAGAGTTGGAGATCTACCTGAACAAACATGGGGGAGAAGTCAAAGATCACAGGGCACAGTCTCCTCCAATGTTGCCTCCTCACACCTGACTAAAACCTATAATTGCCGTACTACCGCGCTGCAATTGTGTGCCTTTCACTGCAATTTTTGGTGTAAACATTTTGCCTCCTCACCACCTTGCAGAATTTCTCAGAGGCGCATTGGAGCATTGCATACCGCACTTTTGAATGAGCCCTAAGTTGCATTTGGCAATAGCACTTTTAAGGCTCATTCACATGTGAATTTGGGGGTGGTAAAACCCTACCCCCAATCCCTACCCCCTTTAGCTGCTAAGTGGGAGGGGGTCAGGGTGCCATGGGAGGTGGATGCTTGAGAGTTACTATTAGATCTCAAGCAACCAGAAATAACAGTACCAATGGGGATCGTTGAGTAACTGGAAGTTTACTGTACTACATTCATTATAGTATCAGTGAGTGCACTGAGGTAACTACATACTATATGCACAAGTAGGATTTTTGTTTTGTGGAACATCCTTACTTTTACCTTGGGAGAAACCCTCTTGGGGGGGTCAGCAGCAGACTGGAGGAAAACCTCTAATCATTTAAGTACATTTTTCCACAAGTCATCAATTTCTAACAAATGAAATGAATGGATATAGTGAGAAAATAGGCCATTATGTTACTTAAAAAGTTGTTATGCTTTTCCATAGAGTTGCCTGGTGTAATGGATCTTTTGAAAACAACAAGAGCGCAGCTAATAGCACTGAAGAATGATGGTGGAAGTTCATCCTGTGTGGGTGTATCGTGTGCATCACCTTTTGTCCCATCTGAAGACTTGAGCTCATCTCCTTGTCAAGTGTCGTACTCAAGGCCTAAACAGGTAGGTTTTCTTTTGGTATCGAAACATTAAATGGTTGTCTTTTTTTTTAAATATCAAACATATCCTACTCCTATTTACCTTCTCTGTGTAAGGGTTTTTGTACAGAGCAGCTCAGATCCTTCTCTTCTCGGGTCCCATGCCGGTGCTCCTGAACCAGAGCTCTGTGTGTCCAATCACACACTGAGCCTTGCCTTGACCCCATCTCCTAATTAGCTTACTGGCTGTGATTGACAGCACCGTGAGCCAATAGCTCCCACCGCTACAGAAAGCCAATCAGCAGTGCAAGTCCCTGGAGAGACAAGGCTCTCGTGGACATCACTGGATTGAGAGAGGGCTCATGTAAGTATAGGGGGGCTGCACACAGAAGTTTTTTTTACCTTCATGCATTGAATACATGAAGGTAAAAACCCTTGTACCTTTACAACCACTTCAATAAAAAGTAACCTTTAAGGAGGTGCCTCCAAGCGGCTGACAGATGGAGAGAGAGCAAGTACAGTTAGACCCTATGAAAACATCAGCTTTGACATGTAGACTGTAAGCCAATTTGACTGTTGTGTCAAAATAAGATATCTTGCTCAGTCTGGTAGTAGTCTGAACTAAAAAGGCAAGTTGTAGGCAAGATGTGGATTTTTATACAGATTTTTTAAAAGTCTACAATATTTTTTTTTTACATGCTTAATTTTGTTCGTTTTATTTACTCAGCTGCATCTATTAGACCCCTTTCACACTGAGCCAGTATTCAGGTGTTTTAGCACTAGAAATAGCCTCTAAAAAGCTCATGAAACTGCATCCCTTTCAGTGCAATGAGTACTTTCACACTGGGGCGATGCGCTTGCGGAACTTTAGAAAGAGTCCTGCAAGCAACATCTGGGGCGGGTTGGGAGCGCTATAAATAGCGCTCCTAAAACACACCTGCCTATTGAAATTAATGGGCAGCACTTCCAAAGCACTTTAAAAGCGCATTAAAAACTGTACTTTTTCCCTTTAAAAAAAAAAAAAAAACGCCTAAAAAGTGTTGCAAAAACCGCCGGAGCTTTAGCAGCGCTAAAGTGTGAAAAGGGTCTTATATGGCTTTTGATTCACAGGGAAAATCTAATAAGTCTAATATTTTCCATTTACTTTTTAAAGCTGCCACTTTGGCAAAGTTTCCTGGGACTTCAAACGGTGTGATCAGTGACGCTCTTACGAGAACAATTCCGGTGTTGAAATATCACCTGAAGGGAAACATCGGGAACCATCAGAATACCACAAATAAACTTGTATGTCATTTACCACAGTTAACACCACTTTCTATTCTCTGTGTTGTAGTGTTTGTATATTTACATGATAATAAAGTTGTGTGTATTGTACTGTGTTATCGTTTTTATTTCCAAATATTTGCTGGTTTTATAGGCCTACAATATATAAAATACAATATATAAATGCACAGCATTTCAAAATGTAATAGGAATGTATTTTTTTTTATTTTACATTCAGTACATTTATATTTAAAATATATTTTAAAAAACATTCTTAATATATTTTTTCCCAAATATATTGCCATATATTTGAAATGCTACAATTTTGGCCAGATTCAATATATTTCAAAAATATATTTCAATATATTTGTGAATATATTGGGTAATGCATTGTGAAATATGTTGCAAATATATTCATAAATATATGTTAAATGCATTTAGCAATATATTTATGCAGCCATAAATATATTGCAAAGTGCATTTTGGAATGCATTGTGAATGTATTCAGAAATATATGTTAAATGTACTTCTGAATGCATTTAGCAATATATGTCTGAATATATTCACAATGCATTCCAAAATGCATGTTGCAATATATTTATGGCTGCATAAATATATTGCTAAATGCATTCAGAAGTACATTTAACATATATTTATGAGTATATTTGCAACATATTTCACAATGCATTTCCCAATATATTCAATAATATATTCACAAATATATTGAAATATATTTTTGAAATATATTAAATCTGGCCAAAATTGTAGCATTTCAAATATATTGCAATATATTTGGGAAAAATATATTTAGAATGTTTTTTTAAAATATATTTAAAATATATTTTTCTTCCACGTGGGTTTACACTGCCTGTGACAGGGGGGTGAGGGGGGCGATCACAAGGGGTTAATGTGCCTATGTGAGTGTGTGTCAGTGTTGTGTTGGTGCACACTTACTTGTGATGTCTTCTCTCATCAGCAGCGGTGGGAAACACCGCTGCGATGGGAGATTACATCATTTCCTCCTTCCTGTGTAAACACAGGAGGAGGAAGTTACACGAAGGGGGAGCGCTCCCATTGGCTGGGAGCGATCGCGGGGGGGCGGGTAAACGCCGACATCCGTCCGCTCGTCCCGGATCGCTCCCGGAGCCAGGGGGACCCCCGCACACCGCGGAGGGGGTCCCGATGGGACCCCCGAACCGCTCTTAGGTAGGGACGTAAATATACGCCCTTGTGCCTGTACGAGCCATTCTGTGGCCGTATATGTGCGTGCGGGGGTCCTTAAGTGGTTAAACATAGGTTTCTAGAAAAGGGCTATGCGACTGAGGAGATTGATTCTGAAATACAACGAATATCAGCACTAAATAGGACATCTCTTATTGTGGCCAAACCTAAACGCCCCGTTGATGAAACCTTTAAATTGGCTGTTATTACATCCTATTCTATTCGGCACAAACAAGTAAGGGGCATTATTGATAAATATTGGGACATCCTGAAAAGCGATGTAGTCCATAACCCTTTACTCCCAGATCGTGCGAAGGTGGTATTTAGAGGAGCACCTTCTTTAAGAAATCAGATAGCTCCTAATGTGATTGACCACCCGGTTCGAAGTTCTTTCTTTCATGACCTTAAAGGTTACTTCCCATGTAAAAAATGTAAGGTGTGCAAATTTAATACGTTGGGGAGACGAAAATCCACTGAATTTGTCTCGACTGTGACTAACAGGCAGTATAAGATCAAACAGTTTTGCACATGTGAAACAAAATATGTTGTGTATCTTATTACTTGTCCTTGTGGGATGCAATATGTTGGCCGCACAACTCGTACATTTTCAGTCCGAGTGGGCGAACATATCGCTCTCATTATTAGTGGCGACACGAATCACACAGTTCCAAGACATTTTAGACAGCATCACAATAAGGATCCTAGTGGTACTCAATTCGTCATCATTGATAGATATATACCACCTTGGAGAGGCGGACCTAGAACTAGAGGGGTCTCGCGCCTTGAAACATTCTGTATCTATGAGCTCCAAACGCATCGTCCATTGGGGTTGAACGTAGAGTGGGATGTGAATGCGTTCATTGACATGTCCTAAACCCATGATCTTCAGTCAAATCATATACGTAAGCCATGACTGTTTATTTTTGATTGGGCAATCATGTATGGTAGGGATCTTGTGATATATATTGTTATATATATTTCTTCAATTTTTTATTTTTAATTTCTATTGTTTTAACTTTTTATGTCTTGTATGACACATTTCAATGTTTTCTTATACTGCATTGTCAGGTAATATATTTTACTCATTCGTGCATTTTTTGTGTTGGGAGTCCAGCCCACCTCAATGCTTTTATCCCTTCCAGGGGACGAGCATTTTTTATATATTTAAAAAAAAAAATTATATTCATACAGCGTATAGCTTGTATTAAATTCCATGCATAACTTTGTGTATTCATATACGGTGTAATTATTAATAATAATTCATTTCTCTGGTTTTGGGATGTTTTCCAAAATACACTTCCTGTAAGTTTTTTGACGCTTTATATATTAATTTTTATTCTGTATTGCGTTTTGGATACCTGTGTGTGTCCATACTACTATGTGTTTACTTTTCAGTCTAGGTTGTGTGTCCATTCCGCCCTAAGTTTGCCTGAGTGCCATGCTTTACGGCTGTGACATTCGACAGGCGAGACGTGGAGCGCACACCCAGCTATTTAGCTTATCCAACTGAGAATAGTATCGTTCGATGCGTGCCATCTGGAACGCAAGTTTTCGATTTAAGATCGAAAGCCGAAATGTACCATCCGATCGTATACGGTTCACCTCAGGAAGTGTATATAGCTATGCGCGGCTATTTATGTCTATTCGATTCGGATTAGTATTGTTTAATGCGTGTCATGAGCTAATGTTATCTGGAACGCATGTTTCGATTTACGATCGCAACGTGTGACGCATTATTAGACCGCATATCGATATACGCGGCGCATCGGAAATTACATCATCTGGAACGCAACTATCAGGAAGTTCACTTACCAAGGCCGAGATGCTGAGGGTGGCTCACCTTTGCGACCTGATGCGATCTGTCCCCTGGAATGGGAACAGAGGGACAGACGCACCCGGAGGCACCGGTACCAGCGGGAAGGTGAAAGTCTGGTGCGTGAAGCAGATACCAGCAGATCAAGGCAGGTGCGTGGAGTAGGTACAAGCAGGTCACCGGCTGGAAGGCTGCAGCAAATGAAGCAGACGGTAGTCCGTGCACAGAGGTATCTGACCGGGATCAGGTAATTCGTAGGTCGGGTAGGGCTGGAAACAGGTCCGGATAACCAGCCATGGACAGGGGTTCAGAGACAGCGGTAGTCCAAGTTCAGGCCGGAGGTCAAGGGCAGAAGAAGATCGGATATCAAGGTTCAAGCCGGGGTCAAGTAATTCCAGAAAGCAGCAGTCCAAAAAACAAAGCCAAGGGTCAGGTATCACAGGAATCCAACAGGTAGTATTTAGCAGATCACACAGAAGCTGTTTACAAACCAGCAACCCGAGAGGAGGAAGGGGCTGGTTCAAATAGGCCGCTCAGGCCACTGATTGGCCGAGAGCGGGACGGGCGCGTGCGTTCGTGCATGCGGCGGGCAGACGCACCACGCGCCGCCCAAGGGAGCGCGATGGCGCTGGGCTGTCACGCAGCTGGGGAATCGGAAGGTGAGTGGGATTGATACCCTGACAGTGCCCCCCCCCCCAAGGGGCGGACTCCGGACGCCCAAACTGTCCATCAATTCTGGATGTTCCCGATGGAAAGCCCTAATTAAACGGGGAGCGTGTAGATTTCTGAAAGGCTCCCAGGAGTTATTTTCTGGAGGATATCCTTTCCATTTGATTAAATATTGGAGCTGTCTCCCCCTCTTTCTGCAGCTTAGGATAGTTTCCACCTCAAATTCCTCTTCTCCCTCAACCTCTACTGGTGGAGGCGGGAGTTCCTCTCTCCCAAGGAACGGGCTAGACAAGACTGGTTTAAGTAAAGAGGCATGAAAAACTGGATGAATCTTGTAGTTTTCAGGTAATGCTAGTTCAAAGGCCACGGGGTTAATTTGTCGTTTGATTTTGAATGGGCCGATGAACCTGGGGCCCAGCTTCTGAGATGGAATTGGTAATTTAAGGTTAAGAGCAGATAGCCAAACCTCTTCCCCAACTCTGAAGGACGGACACTCCTTTTTGTTCCTGTCATAGTATTTCTTGAAATTTTCCAGTGCGTGTTGCATGACTTCTTGAAGTTTCTGAAAGTTCTGCTGAATGTGGACTAAATGCTCCTGGACCGCTGGGACAGGTGTTTCAGGGATGGAATCCGGAAGGAATGAAGGGTGGTAGCCGAAATTGGCCCAAAAAGGAGTTTGATTAGTGGATGCATGTATTGAATTGTTATAGGAAAATTCTGCCGACGGCAGTAAGGATGACGAATCATTCTGGGAGACAGAGCAAAAACAACGGAGATATTGTTCCAATGTTTGGTTGGTTCTTTCTCTCTGACCGTTGGATTGCGGATGATAGGCAGAAGATAGACAGACTTTGATTTCCAGTGCTTTGCAGAGCTCCTTCCAGAACTTGGACGTGAACTGCACCCCTCTGTCTGATACAACGCTCTTGGGCACACCGTGCAGTCTCACTATCTCTTTGAAAAAAATGTTGGTCGTCTCTGTTGCAGAAGGTGTGCCGATCATAGGCAGAAAATGGGCCAGTTTGGATAGACGGTCAACTACAACCAAGATCGTCATGAAACCTTCAGAGGGGGGCAGATCGACAATGAAGTCTATGGAAACCTCTGTCCATGGGCGTTCCGGAACGGGGAGAGGTTTCAATAGACCCCAGGACTTGGTCTTTGGCCCTTTGCAGCGCTGGCAGCGAGGACAAGAAGAGACGTAGATCTTGCAGTCATGTCTCCACTTCGGCCACCAGAAGGAACGGTTGATCAATTCAGCAGTTTTTCGTGTTCCGAAGTGGCCCGCTAATTTGTGATCATGAAACATACTTAGAATTTGTTGTCTTAGTTCCACTGGTACAAAGATCTTATTCCGTGACCACAGCAGGTCGTCTCGTCTCTCTAGAGAAAGCGTGATTGGGTCAGAGCAGCATTTGGAGGCCTCTTTTAGGGTGTTTAGCAGGTCTGTTTGAGAAACCAAAAAGAAATTCTGGGCGGTAAGGATGGTACTAGGTTCAGGCCTGGCGGAGGTGTCCGAGAACATTCTAGAGAGGGCGTCAGCCTTCCCATTCTTTGAGCCTGGTCTAAAAGTGATGTGAAAGTTGAAACGAGTAAAAAAGAGGGCCCAACGGGCTTGTCTAGGTTTTAGGCGTTTAGCAGAACGCAGGTATTCCAAATTTCTATGGTCAGTGAAAATTAATATGGGATGAAGGGCGCCTTCCAAAAGGTATCTCCACTCTTCTAAAGAAAATTTAATAGCCAACAGTTCCCGGTCTCCAACGTCATAGTTCTTTTCTGGAGGGGTTAACTTCCGGGAAGCGTATGCCACCGGGTGAAGGAGAGATTTTAGCCCCTGTCTTTGTGACAAAATAGCGCCAATGGCGGTCTCAGAAGCATCAACTTCCAAAATGAAAGGCAGAGTCGGGTCGGGATGCCGTAGAACAGGTGCGGAGGAGAAGGTAGCTTTAACTTGTGTGAAAGCCTCTTGAGCCTTCTGGGGCCAGTGAAAGCGACAACCCTGACGGGTCAGCTCGGTAATAGGGGCTACTATAGAGGAGAAGCCAACAATAAACCTCCGGTAAAAATTGGCGAAGCCAATGAATCGTTGTATGCCTTTCTTATCAACCGAAACGGGCCAGTCTTGGACAGCCTTAACTTTTTGTGGATCCATAGCAATCCCGTTGGTTGAGATGATGAACCCCAGAAATTGGATGGTTGTTTTCTCAAACTCGCATTTTTCGGCCTTAAGGTACAATTTGTGTTCTCTGAGAATGGCCAGAACTTTCTTGACGTGGGTCCGATGTAGCTCGAGGGAAACTGAAAAAATAAGGATGTCGTCTAAATAAACAACCAGAAAATCATCTAAATATTGGCGGAAAATATCGTTAACCAGATGCTGGAACGTGGCGGGAGCATTACAGAGGCCGAAAGGCATTACTTGGTACTCGAAATGCCCGAACCTGGATCTGAAGGCAGTTTTCCACTCATCTCCGGCCCTGATCCTGATGAGATTGTAGGCCCCTCGGAGATCTAGTTTGGAGAAGACTTGGGCCGCACGGAAACGTTGGAACAATTCTGAGATGAGGGGTAGCGGGTAACGATTTTTGATGGTGATCTTATTCCCGGTAGTCGATACAAGGCCTGAGGGAGCCATCCTTCTTCTCGACGAAGAAAATTCCAGCTCCGGCTGGCGAAGAAGAAGGGCGAATGAATTTTTTTGTCAAGTTTTCATCAATATAGGCCTTGAGGGCAACTAACTCCGTTTCAGACAAGGGGAAGATACAACCGAAAGGGATCTTAGAGCCAGGCAAAAGGTCAATAGGACAATCGTATGGCCTGTGTGGGGGAAGGCGATCGGCCTGTTGCTTGTCAAAAACGTCCTTAAACTCGATGTGAGCAGACGGAATAAGAAGGGGATTGTCCGGTGTGGTAGACAGGATGGAACAAGAGGTCTTAGGAGGTAGGAGGCAGTACTGGGAGCAGTAAGAGGATGAAAATTTGATCTCTTTCTTGCACCAATCTATGCACGGTTGATGAGCCTGCAGCCATGGAAGTCCCAAGATGAAGGGAAACATTAGGGACGGTATAAGGTCCAAACAAAGAAATTCTTGATGTCCGGTGTCAGAGATGGCAAGGATAGGCTGGGTTTCCTGGGTGACGAGACCGGAACGGGGAAGAGAGCCGTCCGCCAGATGGATTTGTAGATGGAAGTCTTTAGGACGGCAGGGAATGCGCAGCTTCTGGGCCAGGGCAGAATCCAGAAAGCAGCTGCATGCTCCGGAGTCAATTATGGCTGGCAGCCGGGTTGCCCCCTCCGGGAGCTGCAAGGAAAGAAAGAGGACAACATGAGTCTGTGAATTAGCAATGTGGCAACTGAAAGCAGGTGGTGACTTCAACTTACAAGGTCTTACTGGACAGGAACGAAGGAAGTGGCCAGCTCCGCCACAGTACAGGCACAAGTTGGACCGACGTCTATGCTGTCTCTCTTCAGGAGTGAGGGGTCCCCGGACCAGGCCAAGTTGCATGGGTTCAGGATCTGGAAGAGTAGGAACCGGTGGGACCGGAAGAGGTGGAGGAGCAGGAGAGAACCTTGGTGGAGTCCAGTTGGGACGGTTTGCTTGGAAGCGTTCCGCCCGTCGTTCCCGGAGACGTCGGTCAAGCTGGGTGGCTGACTGAATCAGGTCCTCAAGTAAAGCAGGAGGATCAAGCCTAGCCAACTCGTCCTTGAGGGACTCGGACAGTCCTTGACGAAATTGGTACTTGAGGGCAGGCTCGTTCCACTCAGTGTCAGCAGACCATTTTCTGAACTCTGCAATGTAATCCTCCACAGGTCTCCTGCCCTGGTTCAAATTATGAAGAGTGGCCTCAGCCGTGGCTGAGAGCAGGGGATCGGCATATAATTTGGACATGTGTTCAAAAAAAGAGTCCATAGTATCCAGAATCGGGCTTCTTTGTTCCATAAGACTGTGTGCCCAGGACTGTGGTTCGTCAGCAAGGAGCGACATCACGAAGCCTACATTCACAGCTTTGGAGCAAAAAGTCCTGGGTTGCAAGGCTAAGTACAGAGAACAGGCGTTTTTAAAGGCCCGAAACTTCTTGCGGTCACCCGTAAACCGCTCGGGGGTAGGTACCCGGGGCTCCGGGTGAGTCACAACCATTGCTGGTGCTGGAGCGGGCTGGGAGGTAGAGGCCCCCGCTCCCGGAACTGCAGGGGGGACTGATGATCCAGGTGCGGTGGTCAACTGTTGAAGACGGCCATCCATCTGAAGATAGCCCTCCTGTAACTTTTGGACGGCGTCCGTTAAGGTTGAGACTTGTTGGCAAAGAGTCTCAAAAGGTGAGCGCACCCTGTCGGCCTCAGACATTGGCTGGTTTGTACTATCAGGAAGTTCACTTACCAAGGCCGAGATGCTGAGGGTGGCTCACCTTTGCGACCTGATGCGATCTGTCCCCTGGAATGGGAACAGAGGGACAGACGCACCCGGAGGCACCGGTACCAGCGGGAAGGTGAAAGTCTGGTGCGTGAAGCAGATACCAGCAGATCAAGGCAGGTGCGTGGAGTAGGTACAAGCAGGTCACCGGCTGGAAGGCTGCAGCAAATGAAGCAGACAGTAGTCCGTGCACAGAGGTATCTGACCGGGATCAGGTAATTCGTAGGTCGGGTAGGGCTGGAAACAGGTCCGGATAACCAGCCGTGGACAGGGGTTCAGAGACAGCGGTAGTCCAAGTTCAGGCCGGAGGTCAAGGGCAGAAGAAGATCGGATATCAAGGTTCAAGCCGGGGTCAAGTAATTCCAGAAAGCAGCAGTCCAAAAAACAAAGCCAAGGGTCAGGTATCACAGGAATCCAACAGGTAGTATTTAGCAGATCACACAGAAGCTGTTTACAAACCAGCAACCCGAGAGGAGGAAGGGGCTGGTTCAAATAGGCCACTCAGGCCACTGATTGGCCGAGAGCGGGACGGGCGCGTGCGTGCACACGCGCACGCCCAAGAACGGGCGCGCGCTCGTGCACGCGCACGCGGCGGGCAGACGCACCACGCGCGCACGCGCCGCACAAGGGAGTGCGATGGCGCTGGGCTGTCACGCAGCTGGGGAATCGGAAGGTGAGTGGGATTGATACCCTGGCAGCAACGTTCCGCTGCGAGATTGAGGCGTGGAATGCACGCCTTGACTCCATTTTGTCCCAACCAGGAAGTGATTACAGTGTAGCAAGCTGGGTCAATTTTTTCAATCTGGGTGGGCTTGGCTCCTATCACAGGTATGTTTATCTATTTATATGAGTGTGCTGCAGTGGAGAGTCACCCCTTGACAATGTGCATTATCACGAAACGCGTCGGGACGACTCTACTGCCGCCATCTGTAATTATATGCGCTGTGTACTGCTTCATATGTAAGTGCATCTGCCCAATAAAATTTAAAGTTTGTTTACAGTATTACACTATGTTGCTCTTTCTTCTTCCTTTCTGTATTTGTGACCACGAGCATCATTGAGAACCAGCTGTATGCCTTCAAGTTATTTTTGATATATGTGACGGTCTGGATATCAGTGGCTACCTTCTGTGTTCCTGGAGAAATTCCAACGACACCTGTTTTCACTTTAAGCCTTTCTGACACACGAAACATATGTTTACCTGAGTCTGATAATTCCGGTAAGCCTACATCTTTATCGGTGGAGGGTTCTTCACTCTGGAGTTTTTCACGACTTCTGATTTGAGATTATCAACAATAATACTTTTGAACTAGATTTTTATCTAGCACTTCATTGGACTTGTATTTCTCATTCACTGTGTGGACTTTACACTTGGTGCACTAATTTGTATATAATTTTTCACTTTTGTATTGCTTATTTTGTGAAGCATGTGATTTGAGCCTGAGGCTTTAATTGGCTTGCCTTAGATTGTCCTTGGGGAGCAGTGCTCTCCCACTTCTGATTTTAGCAAATCAATATTTGCTAGTGTGTCACTTCCAGTTGCCGGCTTCTCATCCCGGCGATTCAGGTGGCTAAAGATTTGGAACCCGGAAAGAAGACCGGGTTAACTTGGAAGCCACTGGGTATCAGGGGAGCCGTGACAAACCATCCCTCCAGCGCTCCGTTTATAGGCAACTCTTATGGCATCCTCTTGTGAGTGCGAACCTGGAGGTTTTTTTTTTTGCACCCCCAAAAGATTTTAGCACCAGCTGCCACTGGAATATACTCACTACAATGTTTGGGGTGTTTTGACTAAATTATACTAAATTATACTAAATTGAAAATTATACTCAAACCGAGGCTTAAAGTGATTGTAAAGTCTTGTTTTTTTTTTTTTTTCTTTAAAATAACAAATATGTTATAATTACCTGCTTTGTGTAATGGTTTGCACAGAGCAGCCCGGATCATCCTCTTCTCGGGTCCTTCTTGGGTGCTCCTCCTTCCTGTTGGTTAACCCCTTCCCTGCCAGTCACATTTATACAGTAATCAGTGCATTTTTATAGCACTGGTGGCAGTATAAATGTGAATGGTCCCAAAATAGTGTCAAAAGTGTCCGATGTATCCGCCATAATGTCACAGTTACAATAAAAATCGCTGATCGCCGCCATTACTAATAAAAAAAAGTAAAAAATAAAAGTGCCATAAAACTATCCCCTATTTTGTAGATGCTATAACTTTTGCTCAAACCAACCAATAAATGAAATAAATGTGTTTTTTTATATATTTTTTGGAGATATTTATTATAGCAAAAAGTAAAAAATATAGCTTTTTTCAAAATTGTCGCTCTATTTTTGTTTTTAAGTGCAAAAAATAAAAACCGCAGAGGTGATCAAATACCACCAAAAGAAATCTCTTTGTGGGAAAAAAAGGACGTAGATTTTGTTTGGGAACCACGTCGTACGACCTCGCAATTGTCAGTTAAAGAGACGCAGTGCCGAATCGCAAAAAGTGGCCCGGTCCTTTGGCAGCCTAATCCTCCGGGTCTGAAGTGGTTAAAATGGTATTAAACCCAAAAGCAAACATTTAATATATTGTAGCTTACGATTTCTTAGATGTGATGGCTGCATTTATTTTATTTTTTTAGTGCTTATAAAGTATTAGCTGGAGTTTGGCTTCAATATGTTACTGTACTTAAATCTGCTAGTCCAGCTAACATTCCCCTCCTCCCCCAGACTGACAATGCTGCTGTCCAATAGTGCCTCCTGTGCTCCTTTATCAAGGGTGGGGTCATGCTAATACAGGAGGTTTGTTACTGGCCAGATCACCAGGTGAAAACAGAGGAGAAAAAGTCCAAATATAAGAAAACAAATGCAGCTATGCAGCCATTACATCTAATGATTGGTAAGCTGCAATATTTTATATTTTTGGTTTCGAGTTTAAGGCTGCATTCACACCTAAGCGTAGGCGATTTGCGGCATTTTTTACCACGATTTGACGTGACAAAACGCAGCGTTTTTTTACCGCGATTTTGTACAGGTCATTGTTACCAATGTAAAACACCCAAGCCGCCCGATTCGCGCGACAAAAAAGGGTCCGTGACTTGTTTGAGCTTCAGGCGTTCAGCGTTTTGGAGTGGAGATGTGAACCATCTCCATAGAAAATAGAGGCCCAGATTCAGGTACATCTGCGCATTATTGGACCGGCGTAGCGCACCGCTTTTACGTTAGACTTGCGCAATTTTGCCGCGTAATCCCCCTATTCTCGTAGCTTTTGCGCAGGAAATTGCGCATGCGTAAAGTTTTTTCTGAGGCGTAAGGATGAGTAATACAAATTGGGAAGGACGTGGGCGTGTTACATTGAAATGAGCCGTGACCCCATGCAAATGAAGGGCCGGCCGGCTCGCGCATGCGCGCTTGAACGAGACCATGGTCAGCTCCGCTGTGCGCATGCTCACAACTCGGGAGCGGCGCAATCAGTGAAATTGGAAATGGACTAGGGCAACGTTGTGAACTACGCAAACAGCATAAATAGACACACACAAACGCACTTGCATTGCAAAACTACATCCCTTTGTCCCTTCCCATTTAACCTAGTGCTTTTGTCCTGTTGTTCGTTGCGGTGTGTTTTGTAGTTGTCAGATTAGTGTTCTGTGTGATCAAGTGTTTGTTAGTAGATCTTTGAAAGTGTTTTTTGATAAGTGTTTGAGAGACTGTTTGTTTGATTGATATATTTCTGTTCGTTTGTTTTCCTGCTGTTTTTTGTTTTTGTTTTTTTGTGACTGTTTCTTGCTGAGTAGTTTTCTCTTTGTGTGTGTTCTTGCTTGATTGGTTGTGCTTGTTTGTGTGAGTGAATTTTGTTGACTGGGAGTGAGTTTTTTGGGAAGTATGACAGAGAGAAAGAGAAAGCTCAATTTTACAGTTGGGGAAAAACAAATTCTTGCCCGGGCCATTAGCGAGTATGGGCGTTTCCTCCACGGCCCAGACAGTGCCAACACCACCCCGGCCAGGAGGAGGGAGATTTTGGATATGATCACTGAGCAGGTCAATTCAGCGGGGCAGGGGGAGACAAGGACCCGGTCTGGGATTGACGAAAAAATCAATGACCTCCGGCGTCCGGTCAAACAGAAGCTGGCCAGAATGCATGCCCATGCCAGGGGCACAGGAGGGGGCCCACCATGCCGTATTAGGCTGACAGCGGAGGAGCGTGCGGTGGCCCTGACCTTTCATCGGCATGAAGTTGAGGGCCTGCCCGGCTTTGACTCAAGTCCGGAGCCTGTGGTGCCAGGTAAGTATTGTTTTTAATATCAGGTGTGTAGCATGTGTGGGGGAGGGGGTGAAAGGGAATATGTGGCAAGTGTGTGGATCCTCCAACCTGTGAATGTTTTGTGTCATCCACAGATGTGCAGGAGGGTGCAGGGCCATCTGGCCTGACCGCACCAACCGCAGGACAGCAGCCTAATGAGGCCCCCCCAACAAGGCCGGAGTCCGCGGAGGAGGTTCAAGAGGAGGAGGAGAATCATGAGGAGGAGGAGAATCATGAGGAGGAGGAGTCCATGTCAGGCACTGGACGTTTGGTTTTTGAGGACTCTTCCCCTCTGGCTGGCAGCAGGCAGCCCTCCCTAAGGGAAAACCCCCCCCCTCCTCCCCCAACATGGCTCCCCTTACAAGGGCCTCCCCTTCTCCCCGGCCACAAGCATCAGCTGGAGGCAGGATTTCATCCCAGAACACCAGGGGGGTGGCCGATCTCCTGCCCGCCACTCTGAGAAGGGACCAGTTCCTCCAGACCCGCAATCTGGGACAGGTCAGCCAGACATTGGTGCGGATGGAGGAGAGCCTGTCCTCCATCAAGGATACGCTGGGGAACCTGGACTCCCACTCCCGGGCTTTCACAACCTGCCTAAACGAACTGCAGACGACATCAGCAGGCGTTGGGCAGGATGTGAGGGCCCTTACCCAGGCTATCCAGGCCAACACGGCAACACTTGGTGCTGCCCTGGACAGATAAGCCGTGGCCTTGGAGGGCAAGCCGCCAGGTGGGCAGAGATCAGGGGCTGCTCCTCCTTCCCCGGTTTTACCCCTCCCCCATGAGTCTCCCCTGAGAAGCCGGGGCCGGGGCCGCCCCAGGCGTGGCTCACGCAAAGGGCAATAATTAGTTTTTTCCCCTTTTTTTTTTTTGCTGGAAAATTTTTGCTTTTGCAGGTAATTTTCTTTTTTTTTTTTTGGGTTGTGAATGCTGTTTGAATGTGGGGGTGACATTCCTGCTGGAAAAGGGGTGTCACCCTCAATTTTGGTGGAGTAGGGTTCCCCAGGACCAGGGAGAAGTGATTCCCAGGTCCGTGTGAATGGTGTATGAATGTACAGTGACATAATTGGAGCCTTGGCGTGGCGTTGCTGCTCACAAGTCCAGCATGGTGGACTGGTGCCAATCCAATTTGATGTGGATGTGGGGTGTGTGTGCTAGGGACCACAGTGGTGTGCATGCATGCATTCTCATTGTGCCATGATTAATGTGTGTGTTTAATGTGCAAAGATGCCCAATGTGAGTCGTCTCCTGGTTGCTCTTCCCTCAGAAGACGGGGTAGCCTCGGTTAGGGGGGGATTGTCTGGTTCAGGGGTCAGGTCATCACGTAGGGCAATCTGCAGGCCCTTTCTTACTGCGAAGTTGTGCAGCATGCAACATGCACCGATGATCTGGCACACAAAGTTTGGGGAATACAAGAGGGTCCCCCCAGACTTATCCAGGCATCGGAAACGTGACTTCAGGAGGCCAAAGGTGCGCTCCACCACTGCTCGTGTTTGGGCATGTGCTTGATTGTATCTTTCCTCTCCTGGAGTTTGGGGGTTCCGGATAGGAGTCATGAGATGGGGTCCCAGTGGATATGCAGAGTCACCTGTAAGGGAAAAGTCAGGAGGATGTTAATCATGCATGTGCCCCTTGTGATGTGCATCATGGGAGGGGATAGTCATGCCTGCCACCCATGTCACTCACCAACCAGCCAGGTGTCCCCATACACGTTCTGATCGAATTCCATTCGGATGTGGCATTGATTGTATATGTAGCTGTCATGGCTGGACCCTGGGTGTTTGGCACGGACGTGCCATATGAGGCCTTGGGCATCGACTATCACCTGTACATTGATGGAATGCCAGCTCACATTGGGCATCTTTGCACGTTAAACATACACATTAATCATGGCACAATGAGAATGCATGCATGCACACCACTGTGGCCCCTAGCACACACACCCCACATCCACATCAAATTGGATTGGCACCAGTCCACCATGCTGGACTTGTGAGCAGCAACGCCACGCCAAGGCCACGCGACTCATGGGGAAGGGGTAAAACCGGGGAAGGAGGATCAGCCCCTGATCTCTGCCCACCTGGTGGCCTGCCCTCCAAGGCCACGGCAATTCTGTCCAGGGCAGCACCAACTGTTGCCGTGTTGGCCTGGATAGCCAGGGTAAGGGCCCTCACATCCTGCCCAACGCCTGCTGATGTCGTCTGCAGTTCATTTAGGCAGGTTGTGAAAGCCCGGGAGTGGGAGTCCAGGTTCCCCAGCGTATCCTTGATGGAGGACAGGCTCTCCTCCATCCGCACCAATGTCTGGCTGACCTGTCCCAGATGGCGGGTCTGGAGGAACTGGTCCCTTCTCAGGGTGGCGGGCAGGAGATCGGCCAACCCCCTGGTGGTCTGGGATGACATCCTGCCTCCAGCTGATGCTTGTGGCCGGGGAGAAGGGGAGGCCCTTGTGAGGGGAGCCATGTTGGGGGAGGAGGAGGGGGGGCTCCCCTTTAGGGAGGCCTGCCTGCTGCCAGCCAGAGGGGAGGAGTCCTCAAAACCCAAACGTCCAGTGCCTGACATGGACTCCTCCTCCTCATGATTCTCCTCCTCCTCATGATTGTCCTGCTCCTCATGATTGTCCTCCTCCTCTTGAACCTCCTCCGCGGACTCCGGCCTTGTTGGGGGGGCCTCATTAGGCTGCTGTCCTGGGGTTGGTGCGGTCAGGCCAGATGGCCCTGCACCCTCCTGCACATCTGTGGATGACACAAAACATTCACAGGTTGGAGGATCCACACATTTGCCACATATTCCCTTTTACCCCCTCCCCCACACATGCTACACACCTGAAATTAAAAAAGAAAACAACTTACCTGGCACCACGGGCTGGGGACTGGAGTCAAAGCCGGGCAGGCCCTCAACTTCATGCCGATGAAAGGTCAGGGCCACCGCACGCTCCTCCGCTGTCAGGCTAATACGGCATGTTTTTGACCAGACGCCGGAGGTCATTGATTTTTTTGTCAATCCCAGACCTGGTCCGTGTCTCCCCCTGCCCCGCAGAATTCACCTGGTCAGTGATCCTATCCAATATCTCCCTCCTCCTGGCCGGGGTGGTGTTGGCACTCTCTGGGCCGTGGAGGTAACGCCCATACTCGCTAATGGCCCGGGCAAGAATCTGTTTTTCCACAACTGTAAAATTAAGCTTTCGTTTTCTCTCAGTCATCCTTCCAAAAAAAAACAGTCCCAGTCAACAAAATTCACGCACACAAACAAGCACAACCAATCACAAAAAAACACACACACAGAGAGAAAACTACTCACCAAGAAACAGTCCCCAAAAAAAAAAAAAAAAATACAGCAGGAAAAGAAACAAAAAGAAATATATCAATCAAACAAACAGTCTCTCAAACACTTATCAAAAACCACTTTCAAAAATCTACAACCACTTGATCACACAGAACACTAATCTGACAACTACAAAACACACCGCAACGAACAACAAGAACAAAAGCACTTTGTTAAATGGGAAGGGACAAAGGGATGTACTTTTGCAAAGGAAGTGCGTTTGTGTGTGTCTATTTATGCTGTTTGCGTAGTTCACAACGTTGCCCTAGTCCATTTCCAATTTCACTGATTGCGCCGCTCCCGAGTTGTGAGCATGCGCACATCGGAGCTGACATGGTCTCGTTCAAGCGCGCATGCGCAAGCCGGCCGGCCCTTCATTTGCATGGGGTCACGGCTCATTTCAATGTAACACGCCCACGTCCCTCCCAATTTGTATTACTCCTCCTTACGCCTCTGGAAAAACGTTACGTATGCGCAATTTCCTGCGCAAAAGCTACGAGAATAGGGTGATTACGAGGCAAAATTGCGCAAGTCTAACGTAAAGGCGGTGCGCTACGCCGGTCCAATAATGCGCAGATGTACGTGAATCTGGGCCAAAGTTTTTTTCAACTTGATCATTAAAACGACGTTGCCTACACACAATTGTGAAAAAAAAATGCTCTAGCAAAGTGTGGTGACGTACAACACGTACGACGGCACTATAAACGGGAAGTTCCATGTGGATGGCGCCACCCTTTGGGCTGCTTTAGCTGATTTTGTGTTGGTAAAAGAAGATTCACGCTTTTCTGTCTGTTACAGCGTGATGAATGTGCTTACTCCATTACGAACGGTAGTTTAAAGGGGGGGGGGGGGGGTAAGGTTGTAACTAAACCTCTGTTTTTAATTGCATACAGTTAGACAGATCAATTTGGTTTAGTGCTTTTTTGTTTGGCAACCTTGAGCCTGGCCACTATAAACATTTTTTATATTCCATATTTAATCGCATAATGCGATAAAACGCATCTCATTCAAAGTCCCAACCCTCCCCCTTTTTTAGTTTTTTTTACGAACGGTAGTTTTACCCAGAACGAGCGCTCCTGTCTCATAATTTGCTTCTGAGCATGCGCAGATTTTTCACATTGTTAAAGCCCACACACGACTATTTTTTACAACCCGAAAAATTACAATGTTAAAAACGTTGTGAAAAAATAGAGCACCCGAAAAATACTCTGAAGCCCACACACAATCGATTTTAATAAAAAAAAAAGAAAATTTAAGAACCCAAAAAACGGTCGTGTGTATGTGGCATTAGATCTGGGATTCTTCCTGTTCCGACCTCAGTGTTAACTAATGGGGACATTCTGAGTTGGATGCCAGGTTCCAAGTTCTATTAACAGAATGTTTTTTACATACTACTTCAATGTCTGAGAAGATGTAAAATTGTGTTCACAACTTATTCAATTGTTTTGTTTGTCGTAGCCATACAGCTAAGGGATAAAAGTAATGTCTCTAGTTTGATACACACCGCCTCACTATACTTCCGATTTACTTTTCTTCATACAAGTAGCTCTGTGATTATGCACATTCTCGTGTACGGATGGACTGATGAGCGATATATGTCTCTTTGGATTGTTCTGAATTACTCATGTCGCACTACCCCGGAGGAGCTGCTGGTTTGTTTCGGGCAGCATGTTACCTCTATTTCCTTGTCGTCTAGGGCAACGTTTCTCAACCAGTGTGCCACGGCACACTGGTGTGCCGTGAAGAGTCCCGAGGTGTGCCGCGGCAAAATGACCCCCAATATAGGCAGCTATGGCTGCTATCTGTTGTAACAGCTACTGCTGGGCACTTCCTTAACATGCGTCTTTACAGCAGTGCAGGTCCGCTGTGTAAATCTCACTTCCTGGCACTCTGGAAGCTGTTCTGGCTGTGCGGACCTTCCGACCGCGTCTTGCCAACCGACTACGTCATCGGTTGCTATGGGAGGGTTGGGAGCACGCACGGTTTCTGTCACAGGTACCAGGAGTAGAAGCCTGGCGCGCTTTTCCCTGAGGGGGAAGAGGAACGAGTAGGGAAAGAAGAACGAGTAATAGAGGTGATGTAACTATAAATGTGAAAAGTGTAATAGTTTTATTACAGTTTTATTACAGGCATGGTGTATATAAAAAAAAATACATAATTCTTGGCACAGTCACAGTGACTGACTTCATTGCAGGCATGGTGATTTATTTTAAATGTAATATATTTACATGGGGGTTATTATTGAAAATAATAATAAATCTATACTTCAATACTGCAGTGTACCTATGGTTTCTCAGACTTCTATTATGTCCCTAATTTATGGTGTGCTTTTCTCAAATGTACCAAAAATGTACTACATAATAGAAGTTTATGAGAAACCACATGAAAACCGCAGGTATACTGTGCTACACCTGCGCTGCGGGCAAACTGCAGTATTGAAGTATACAGTTATCATTATCAATAATAACCCACATAGCCCATGTATAATATATAAAACAAATATATCACTATACCTGCAATGGAATGAGTCAATGTAAAAGTGTCCTAATTGTAATAAGTGTTATGTAGGTTTTTTTTTTTTTTTTCACACAAGTGCACAAAATTACAGTTTTGAAATTGTTTGCCGGGGGGCCATAACCTTGGTATTGTTTTTTTATGGGCAGTGGCTGGCTTTCTCATGAAAGCGTTCCGAGGGGCTCTTTAGCTCTAAACATGTAACCTGTAAAGGAGATTTTTAGGTACCGTAGTTTGTCACCATTCCATGAGTATGCGCAATTTTAAAGTATGACATGTTGAGTATCTATTTACCTGTCATAACATCATCTTTCACACTAGAGGCGATCCCCAGGTTACAAACAAGATAGGGACTGTAGGCCTGTTCTTAATTTTCACATTTTTGGTTTGGTGTGCCTTGAGAGCCTGACAGATTTTAAAGGGTGCCTTGGTTAAAAAAAAAAGTTGAAAAACACTGGTCTAGGGTACCAGATGACAGTTGAGAAAAAAGTTCAATGTCCACGCTTTAGACTTCTTTTTCTTTGCTTTATTTGTTGAACTTGGTAAAAGAATAAAATAAGTAGTTGAAGAGATGGAAGGGTAATAGGTAATAGGTTCAGGTGTATAACTTCTATTCATAAACAATCCTGCTTCCAGCAATGCAGCTTTCGTCACCACTCTAGCCAGAGCGGGTATTGTGCACCTGGATAGGCCTCTCTCACTAACCTAGCAGCCAGAATGTCGCATGGAAACTTGGTAAAGTCTCTGTCACAGACCTTCCCAAAAGCCTCTGAACACAGGATTAACCTCCCTGGCCGTATGATTCTTTCTGGTTTTAGGTGCTGAAAGCGGTACAATTATTTTGCATGGAAATTTGGCGTTTTACATTGTAGACCTGTAATTCTTAGGAATAACTCACTTTAATCTGTCCAAACAGGAGTCTAGTAGACATCTCGGGTATGATAAAGTTTGAAAAACAAAATCATAAATGATAATATAATAAATAACTATAATATAATAATATAACTATAAATAATTATAACAAATAAATAATAATGTAATTATAACAAAAATTATTCAATAATGTAATCAAATCAAAAACACTGAAATTTGCTCAGTTGCAGAATTGTCATTACTTTTATTTTTTTATAATGAATTTCCCCACAAATCACTATCGCTCAATTCTGCAAGTGATTCCAATTTATTATCGCTGTTTTCTAGCTGCTCTAAAATCACTTTTGACATAAAGGGACACTGTTGGTTGCTATGGACAATCTATAGTTTGCAGGCAGAAAGAACATATTTTATTTTATAAAAGTACATGCAGAACACTGGGCAGACCACTAGGGGACAAAGGGGGTGTGTATTTGTTACATACAGTTCTGTAATCTGTAAGATTACAGTATACCTTATGTAATGTGTTTATTTACTTTTTTGAATTTGGCGCCGTTCTCCACCCCCGTGTGTCGTAAAGTCGCAGGGAACAGAGATCGGCGGCACACGGGGACACTGTGTGAATCGAGCCAGGACGCGCTCGCTCACACAGCGGGGATGCATCGCAGGATCCAGGGACAAGGTAAGTAACTTGTGCCTGTGGATGCTGCGAGGCGGTCCTGAGTCTGGCTCGGGGATACCGCTTTTGGTATTGAAATCTTACCCCAAGCCAAACTCAGGGATACCGCCAAGGGGGTTAAGCACCCAGATCTCTCTCAAAGAAATTAGAACTGGCAGGCGACCATCATCCAGCCTTCCAGTAATAGTGCATCCTTCGATGAAGTTCAAGGCCTCTCCTGAGATACCAGCCTCTTGCTCAGTGCTCTCCAAGACAGGTTCTTCATCGAGTAGCTTCCTCCCTCAGAACGGAAAGCACAGGACCACTTTACAAGCGTAGACCCAGTCTGACAACCGGGCCTACTTAGTAGATCACAACCCCGGACCAACGTGGTCCCAGAGCCAGGAACACTTGAACACACACCTCCGGCCATGAGGGCCACACACGGGGGGTGGTGGGACGACAGACCCAGGATCGGCGAAGACCCCGGACTAGTGACGTCTGTCCCCTAAGCACAGCGGGACAATCAACTCCCTCTGATTGGCTGCCGACGGGGAACACCCAAAACACCTTGACCTGACTGCTGCCACCCTCGGCCTGGGATGGCAATGACACCCCAGACAACAATAGGCCCAAGAGGCCCAAATTTAGTGAAAAATCATACAGTCTGAGTCAACTAACTCTCAGACTACCCTCTAAATTTAATGCAGGGCCAGCCAAAAAGTAGCAGGCCGCTACACTTAACAGGCCGCTACACTCATGTAATTTTTCTTTCCAAAATTGAAAATAAAGAATTTATAAAAAAAAAAAAACTGGGGCTTCGAAGCAATTTAATTAATATTGGGAACATACGCGCTACAATATTTGGGATGTTCTTTTTTTTTTTGAAGTGTAGGACGGCTCCCTTGAGGACTGCTGAGAATTACCTGCTCATCTGCACGGCCATGACCAAGTGAACCTTCCAACCCACCTGAAACTCTGGGTTCAGACATCCTGTTAGCACTATGATGCAAGAATCAAACAACTGAAATATTTTACTTGAACCAAAAAGAGAAAGGTTATTTTACAAAGGAAGGGAATAAACCTGCTGAGCCAGGATAACAATGCCAACTCAGCAGATTCTTCACAAAGACACAACGATGGTTAAGCAATGAATAATGCTTTATACATAAGTGTACACTTTATATTCATATCCGAAGTCACCTCCTAGCGGATGTTTCAGTTAACTACTTATGTGGCCACACAGAGATAGATGTAATATAGACAGCCTATGCTATTCTAACAAAAGATCTGATGATGGTTTCCATCTTCACCAATTCTTTCTTCCTGGTTCGCAGACTCTGGCTGTCTGACTGGCCAAGCCGCAATGATGTCACTCACGCGAATGCGCGCAGAAGTCTCGAATGCGGTACACAGCTCTGAATGAACTGCACGGTATGCCGTTCATTCAAGGCACATGCACCAGAGACGTCATTGGCTGCTGCTGGCTAGACTATTTCCTAAACTGTGCACATTCAGAAGATATACATTTTTTCTACAGGTAAGCTTTACATGCTGAGGGAAAGTCCTTGATAGCCTGGGCTCAGGAGAAGTGATTTGAAAGATGCTAGCTGGGAGAATGGGGGCATCTAGTGGTAGAAAAAGAAGCTGTGAGTGGACAGCTCTGAATTGAAGGTGCACATTGCGAAATCTGCTTTTGTATTTTATAAAATAGCCCCATTTAATAGGCTTCACATTTTCATCTTGTTACTTGAGGCGGCGTACACACGACCGTTTTTCTCTGCAGAATTCAGCAAGAAACTCGATGGGAGACGTATTCTGCCGAGAAAAATGGTCGTTCGTACACTTTTCGCCGAGAAACCCGTCGGGAAACTCGTCGAGCCAAAACGAGAGCATGTTCTCTATTTCCTCGTTGGGGAATGGGAAAATTTGGCTTGACGAGTTTTTTGACTGCCGAACAAGGAACTCGACGGGGAAAACGATGTGTTTCGCCCGACGAGTTTCTCGGTCCTGTGTACGCCGCCTAAGTCTATTAAAGTTTTACCAAAAGTATAGCAGTACACAGACAGTGCAGATACAGAAAATTTTCCGATGATAAACAATGTACAAAATGTCCACCCTTGTTCAAAGGCATTTGAGACAACATCAGTACAATAAGGTACGACACACATAATGAATTAGCTAATGACCCTTTCATAGAGCCATCTTGTTATTTTTAGCTAGAGCTCTGTTTTAATTTTCTTTTGCAAAAACCTGTGTTTATGGACTGATATATATAGCAGAAATGTTTTTGTTTATTTTACTTTAAATTTAATGATCTACAATGTTTTATATTAAAAAACATTGAAAGAACACAGGTGTAGCCCACCCATGGGACTATAAGCCCCTTTAAAACTTTGGTAGGATGGAAGAAACAGCTGGCACCAACTGTGTAAATGTTCACCACGTTCTGCACAATGTAGAATTGGAGTTTTGTGGCATTGTATTAAATATGTATTATTTTTGTTGTAAACAGTGCTATGTTCCCAGGCTTTTGCCCCTGAGCACAGCATCATCTCCGATTTCAAACAGATACTGTTAGCAAACACAAACCCCCTTTACTCTCTCTTTCTCTTTCCAGGTTCCACGTTTACATTTTTCCTGTACATGATATAGAAAAAAAATTTAGCGAGAAAAATACTGGCTTTTGAGAGATGTTTCCATAACAACCCTTATACCCTATTAGAAGGATATAGACTCAAAATCGCATTTAAAGGTATACATACCATTAGTCAGAGAAACCAAAATATCAGACTTAATAACAGATGAAAGAGGCTAGCATTTCGGGAAACCCCTCCCATATGATTGGTGAAGATGGTGAAGATGATGAAGTAAACAAATATGGAAGGATTTTTGCAGCAGCAGCAGTGGAGGCCCCGTCTGGGGCTAGGATTAAGGAGGCTGGAATTATTCAAGTGAATCAATACAGAATTGGGTTTTTTTTTTGGCAGTGAAGGCCCTGTGTACAGTTTGGGGCTAGGATCCAATGAGGTTCCTCAGAGACACGGGTCAATTTGAAGAATAATATGGACACTTTCAAGCAGAGGCGGCTCTCTAATTAGGCAAATTAGGCAGTTGCCTAAGGCCTCGCACTCACAGGGGCCTCGCGGGTGCCTAATTTGCCTGTGATCAATACTAATGTCTCTGTCATCGGATCTCTCTATTACCCCTCTCTCTTTCTCACCTCCCCTCTCTCCCCCTCTTGCATTGGCTGAATATGTCTGATGGGTAAGGAGGGTGCCCCTGAAGTGGTGGTGATCACCTGTGTGCTAGATCCGTGCATATTCTGTAGCCATTTTTCATGTCTAAGTTTTGCCTAAGGCCTCACAAAGCCTAGAGCCGCCTCTGCTTTCAAGCATCACAAGCTGCCTGAACATCAGCATTCTTGATGTCTAGCAACACTTTAATAAATTGCTTTAAAAGAATAATTCACCCTTACAAAAAACCTACTTATTGTCACGTACCTGGCGATAGAGCCTGATATGCAGAGGACGGCCTCTCTTACACTTCAAGGCCCCTGGTAGAGCAGACAGGAGGCGCAAGAGTGCAGAGTCGCACGAGTGCCTGGCAGGATCGCTGATAATGGCGCTGGACTGGAACCCCTGAAGAGATTGCGGAGGAACACTGATACGGGAGAAAACCAGGAGCAGCTGTCAGCAGATAGCAGGAACTGGCTTGGTACAGGAACACCACAAACAGAAGAGCAGATGTAGCTGCAGGTGGCGTGGATGCTCAGCAGGACTCTGAAGGGCTGGAGAGGTAGCAGGTGTAGGCAGGCCGGGTCATACACTAGCCGACAAGTCAGGAACAGAAGGATAGGCTGGAGCAGAGTCAGGGTCAACGGCGGATCCAGGGGGGGCAACAGGAATATTGCCCCCCCCCCCCGAGGCTATCATGTCACATTGGCTTTAAAAAAAAGATATATATATATATTTATTTGCATTTTCTTTAAACTGCTTTGCACCAAGGGCGGATACAGGGGGGGCTACAGGGCAATTGCCCCCTCCCCCCGGGGCAATCATGTCACATTGGCTTTAAATATATATATATTAGCATTTTTTTTTAAACTGCTTTGCGCCAACGGCTGATCCACATTAGCTTTGAATTATTATTATTTATTTATTTTTAGCATTTTTTTTTAAACTGCTTTGCGCTGCCTGCAGCTGCTGCTGCTGAGTCTCTCACTCTCTCTATCTTTCATCACCAGGGCTGGTAGGCTGCCTGTGCTGAGGCTGCTTTGAGCTGTAGCTGACTGCAGCTCTCCCCTCTCTCCTGCGTGTATGACATCGGGCATCTCTGGCTGTGTGTGAGAGCTGGATCTGTGTTCGGCTGTCCTGCCTGTGCTAGACCTGCTTGTGTGATAGTAGATGGAGATGTAACACTGATTGAATCAGTGTTTTGTCTATCACACAAGCCCGTCTGGGGGGGGACCTTGCTAGAGCACACTGCCCTGCCGAACACAGACCTACAGCTCCTGTTTGTTCCATGACACACGTCGGGAGAGGAGATACCTGCTGTGTGTGATCGAGGCAATGCCATGGTGAGTGCCATGCACAGTGTGGCTGCATTAATAGACAAAAGTGGGCCTGCATTCATAGACAAAAGTGGGAATGCATTCATAGACAAAAGTGGGACAGCATTCATAGACAAAAGTGGGACTGCATTTATATACAAAAGTGGGACTGCATTTATATACAAAAGTGGGACTACATTCATAGACAAAAGTGGTACTCCATTCATAGACAAAAGTGGGGCTGCATTAATATGCAAAAGTGGGGCTGAATTTATACACAAAGGTGGGGCTGCGTTCATATGCACAGTGAGGCTGCAATGATGGACACTGATGAGGCTGAATTGATCTCTTGTACCATGTCTTCAGTCTCTGACCATCCCTTGTACCATGCCTGCAGTCTCTGACCATCTCTTATACCACGTCTGCAGTCCCTGACCATCCCTTGTACCATGCCTGCAGTCTCTGACCATCTCCTGTACCACGTCTGCAGTCTCTGGCCATCTCTTGTACCACCTCTGCAGTCTCTGACCATCTCTTGTACCACCTCTGCAGTCTCTGACCATCCCTTGTACCATGTCTGCAGTCTCTGACCATCTCCTGTACCACGTCTGTAGTCTCTGACCATCTCTTGTACCACGTCTGCAGTCTCTGACGATCCCTTGTACCACGTCTGCAGTCTCTGACCATCTCCTGTACCATGTCTGCAGTCTCTGACCATCTCTTGCACCATGCCTGCAGTCTCTGACCATCTCTTATACCACATCTGCAGTCTCTGACCAACCCTTGTACCATGCCTGCAGTCTCTGACCATCTCTTGTACCACGTCTGCAGTCTCTGACCATCCCTTACCACGTCTGCAGTCTCTGACCATCTCCTGTACCACGTCTGCAGTCTCTGACCATCTCTTGTACCAGGTCTGCCGTCTCTGTCCATCCCTTGTACCACGTCTGCAGTCTCGGACCATCCCTTGTACCACGTCTGCAGTCTCTGACCATCTCCTGTACCATGTCTGCAGTCTCTGACCATCTCTTGTACCATGTCTGCAGTCTCTGACCATCTTTTGTACCATGTCTGCAGTCCCTGACAATCGTCTACAAACTATGGGATAGATTTATGGCATTTATATTTAAATATTTTTTACTAGTAATGGCGGCGATCATTGATTTTTTAGTGGTACTGCAACATTGCAGTGGACACATCAGACACCTAATTGAGTTCTGTAAGCAACACCTTATTTTCTGGCATGCCCTTCCTGACACTTATGCAGGTAAGAGATGTTTGTAGCCTTATACAAACTGTGCAGCACTAAAGATGACTAATACCCTTGCTATAGGTGTAGGCCCTTTACATATCTAATGAAGCCTGAATGGAATACTCCCAGGACATTGCTAGATAGACACGTGCATTTGTTTTCGTTTGAATTTCGTGGATTTTCGCGTTCGTTTTATCAAACGATAACGAACGTGCAGAACTCGAAATCTGAATGATCCAACATTAAAAATGCTTTATTTTTGTTTTGTTGCGACAACATGTTAGACATAAGCTTTTGGAGCTAAACAAATTACAGGCAGACAGTCTGTAGGTCTTGGAAACAGGAACTGAACTTTATTATTACTTCTTGTACATAGACAAAACATGAACTAGCAAACGTAACACTGCCATCTAGTGATCATATAATGTAATAGGCACACAGCAATGACATTTAGTAGATGTTGCTCATATAATACAAACCTTGTATGCTAACACCCCCACTCAACAACTACTATCTATGTCAATCCCATTTCTGATCTAAGATCAACAAATCTGTTTCTAGCTAGTGGTTTTGTCAAAACATCAGCAATCATTTTTTCCGTTTCACAATACACAAGTTCAATCACTTTCTGATCAACTAAGTCATGAATGTAATGATGTCTGACATCGATGTGCTTGGTTCTTCCATTAATCTTCTCACTTGTTGCAAGCTTAATGCAACCCTGATTATCCTCAAATAAGACGGTAGGTTCTGATGTTGCTTCTCCAAGATCCTTGAGTAATTGTTGTAACCACACAACTTCTTGACTGGCATAAGCTGCAGATATGTATTCAGCTTCTGTAGAGGACAATGCCACTGACATCTGTTTCTTGCTGGACCATGATATAGGACTGTCTCCCAATTTTAATAAGTAACCACTTGTGGATTTGCGTGTGCTGTGATCACCTGCCCAATCGGAGTCCACATATCCCACCAGGTTTAAATCACCACTTGCTGACAGTTTCAAATTTAAGTCTTTTGTCTGTTTCAGATATCTCATAACTCTTTTGATCGCATTCCAATCTCTTAGACGTGGTTTATCAACTCGCCTGCAAAGAAGAGACATGCTGGCTGCAATGTCTGGACATGTAGTGGTTGCAATGTAGAGAAGTGCCCCCACTGCTTGTCTGTATTGTTCATTGGATGTGAGAAGATCATCTTCTCCTTCTAACTTTGGATAGGCTGTATCCATAGGTGTGCTTGCTCCTTTCGCCTCTGTCATGTTGAATTGCTGAAGAATAGATTCAATTTTTGCGCTCTGATTCAACAGGAAACTTCCATCTTTCTCACGCTGGATGTCAATTCCAAGATAATATGTCACTTCACCTAGGTCTTTAGTTTCAAAGTGCTTGTTGAGTACTCCTGTTAACTTTGCAATTTCATTGTTATTTTTGTGAGCAATGATCAGGTCATCAACATAAATTAGCAGATACATCCACTCAGTGTCTACTTGTTTAGCATATAGGCACGGATCAGCTTTGCTTCTTGTAAATCCTTCATTTAGTAGAACTTGATTAATCTTCAGGTTCCATGCTCGAGCTGATTGTTTAAGGCCATAAAGAGATTTATTCAACTTGCAGACAAGATGCTCTTGTCCCTTTTTCAAATATCCTTCTGGCTGTGACATGTAAATTTCTTCTTCAATATCACCATTAAGAAAAGCTGTCTTAATATCGTGATATTTCACAATTATTGTACGCATGGCAGCCACTGTCATTAGTGTTCTGAAAGTACTTTGTTTAGCAACTGGAGCAAAAGTAGCATCATAGTCCTCACTGAACTTCTGTGAGTAACCTTTAGCAACCAGCCTTGCCTTGTACCGACAGACTTTCCCTTCAGAGTTACATTTGGTTTTAAAAACCCATTTACATCCTATGGCATGTTTACCTTGAGGTAGCTCTGAAAGTGTCCATGTCTGGAGATCTTCGAGTGATGTCATTTCTTCATCAGCGGCTTTATTCCATACTTGTTTCTCATGCATTGGCAGTTTCTGCATCTCTTTCCATGAACCTGGTTCAGTTTGAACAGCTCTGCGAGCTATGTACGATAAACGTTCAGCTGGAACACCTTTATTGATTCTGGTTGATTTTCTGACTGAAGGTATTTCTGGTTCAGATTCAGGTTTTGATTCTTCTGTAGTAATTTCTATTTCTGTATTACTTTCCTTATTTTCTTGAGTGACTGATGTTGATTCTTTCTCAGTTTGAATAGTTTGTGTCTGTTGTTCAAACTTTGAGCACATAGAAGTTTCATCAATAATCACACTTCTGCTGACTGTTACCTTGTTCGTGTCTTGATGTAAAATCCTGTATCCTTTTTGAGATTCACTGTACCCCACAAGTACACCTTCTTTTGCACATGCATCCCACTTTGTACGTTTTTCTTTTGGAATGTGTACATAGGCTTTACTTCCAAAAATTCTGATGTGTCTTAAATCTGGTTTCCTTTTGTTCCATAGTTCATATGGAGTTTTTGTTGTTGCTTTTCCCGGCAAACGATTTTGAAGATAACATGCAGTTGTGATAGCTTCTCCCCAGAATGTAGTTGGCATATCAGCATCAAATAGCATGCTCCTCCCACTTTCACACAGTGTGCGGTTCATTCTCTCTGCAACTCCATTTTGCTCCGGGTTATATGGAACTGTTGTCTGGAACATAATTCCATGCTTCCTGAGAATGGCTTGTGTTTTACCACTTGTATATTCTGAGCCATTGTCTGTTCGTAGTACTCTGGGCATTCTGCCAAAAATATTATTTACTTGAGCGAGATACTGTTCTAATTTCTCTGGCACTTCATCCTTATTGTGAAGTAGAAATACTGTGGTATATCTGGAGTATTCATCAATGAAGGTCAGGAAGTACTTTTTCTTTCCTGGAGTCATAGTTTTCATTGGACCACAAAGACCTGAATGTATTAAGTCCAGAGGTTTTTGAACTTTGCTGTTGGTCTGCTTGGGAAAAGGTGTCCTTGCCATTTTTCCTTTAATACAGCTGGTACAAATCATTGTGTGATCACATGGATTAATCTTAATACCACTTGCATAGTTATTCTCAACTATTTTCTTTATTGCATCAGAATTTCTGGGTCCCAATCGTCTGTGCCAAGTGTGGATGCAGTTTGAATGTTTATCCTCTTTGGCTATTTTAACCATTTCACTGCAGTTCAACTGATATAGTTCATCTATGATTTTAGCCTTTGCAAGCAAGCAATCCCCTTTTGTTATGATACAACTGTCACCCTGAAATGTGAATACATTGCCTTGGCTAGTGAGTTTCTTTACTGACAAAAGGTTGCTTTCAAGATCTGGGACATACAGAACATTCCTCATATGGATCTTTTTAGTGATATCTGGAGAGATAGGACAGTATAGAAAGCCATCTCCTATTCCCACTGATTTCATGAGTTGTCCATTAGCTGTAGTTATCCCTTCTGTTTTGCTTTCATCAAGCTGAGCGAAGAAACTTTGGTTATTTGTCATGTGACTTGTAGCGCCTGAGTCCACACACCATGCTTGCACAGTGGTGACACAATTTTTGGATCCGAATGCATATTCCTTTTTTCTATGACATTCTTAGCTTGTTGGAATGCACTTTGTTTTTGCATTCTAGCTTTCCAGATTCTACAATCTGCTTTTACATGTCCTGGTTTCTTGCACACAAAGCATTCCCGCTTTTCTAGCTGCACGTTACTGTGTTTATTTTTGTATCTTGTCTTTAAAGCCGTCTCTGAACACACACTCACAGTATTCATGCTTTCAGTTTTGCGCTTGTATTCATCCACAAGCTTGCCTTTAACATATTCCAGTGTCAGATCGTCATCTGGACGTGCATCTAGTGCTGTGACAAGTGTCTCATAACTTTCAGGAAGTCCACTTAATAATAGCGCTGCAACATGAAAATCTTTCATCTCTTCTCCAATCCCTCGCAGTCTCTCCACCATCTCTAAGGTCTGTCTTATATAGTCCTGCATGTCCTGGTCTTTCTGTAGCTTAGTCTGATAGAGCTTTCTGATTAAATACAGTTTATTGCTGAGATTAACTCTTTCATGTGCTTTCTGTAACTCTTCCCACATGTCTTTAGCAGTTTGACAGTTACATATATGTATGATTTGATCATCATCTATGCACAGGGAGATTGTGCTTTGCGCCTTCTGATCTCTGTCTAACCACTCCTCTGTGGGCTGTGCAGGTCTATGTTCATTTATGCATTTCCACGTACCTTCTCTTATAAGCAGCATTTTCATCTTGAATTTCCAAGATTGGTAGTTCTGATTTGTCAGATTTGCAATGGAAAACTTTGCTGAGGGGATGGCAGCTGCCATTACTGCTGTTTGTCTTTCTGTTGCTGTCTTCTGCACTGAATTGCTCTAGCTCACTGTGTCTGGCTATATCCAGGGGTGATCTGTATTATATCCTGGGCTTCTGTAACATGCTCTGGGCCCATAACCTGTTAGACATAAGTTTTTGGAGCTAAACAAATTACAGGCAGACAGTATGTAGGTCGTGGAAACAGGAACTGAACTTTATTATTACTACTTGTACATAGACAAAACATGAAATAGCAAACGTAACACTGCCATCTAGTGATCATATAATGTAATAGGCACACAGCAATGACATTTAGTAGATGTTGCTCATATAATACAAACCTTGTATGCTAACACAACAGTTCGATATACATAGTAGATTCGTCATGATGATGATAATAGCGATCTGTGTCTATCGAACCTGTGGTTGAATGTGCCTAACCTAACTCTATTAGTCCAAGATTTTTTGACATAGAGAGAAAAGATTCAACGTTATAGAGACATGAAGATTCGACGAAGCAGCTAAAAACATATGATTATTTATGGTCAAATGTCATAGGCTATAGAAAAATTCTAATGATGGTTGACTAATAATAATAATTAATAAATATAATTATTATTAGTCATACAAAATTAGAATTCTACTACAGCTTGTGGGCGGAGAGAGTGAGTGAGTGAGAAACTTATATAGCGCAGCACATGCGAACTGAATGGCCTCTGGAGTATTCGACCGGAAATGTACGATCGCGGCGTCGTACAGTTTAGCTGCTCCATCCAATCTTCTTAGAACATTCGACAGACACCATAAGCTGTGTACTGTTGACCAAGAAATGTATTGCGCAAACGGACAAGTACTTATAAACTGAAGGTTAAAAATAAGCATGAATCCAGCAAAAGTGTATAGCAGCAGACGAAAATCGTCAGCGTGCATTCCAATCAAAAAGCGGAAGTGACGTCTCGCAGATTCGGAACCGGAAATTGCATCCATGCATTTCGCCCTCTCACAGGGCACCTTCAAAGAATCTTCTAGTTACTAATTTTTCAAGTGTTAGCACTTTGTGTACAGCAACTGCAATTTCACTTGTTACACCTGAATTATTTTAGTATATTTTATCTGTACTTTTAGCAAGAATTATATATTTTGAAATATTATTGTTCAAAAGGATAGGGCAGACAGCGGTCTTCACTTAGTAGTGAAATTTCTTTAATGGTTAATAATGGAATACAAAAATATACACAAAGATAATGGGCAGATGATATCAAACTAAAACTTTTAGAACAAAGTGCACACCCACCAAGTAAAGGTCACACAAAGTATGCATATAGTGCCTCAGGTGTCATGACAGTTTCAGACCATAGCTCCCAACTGTCCCTGATTTTGAGGGACTGTCCCTGATTTGGAGCAATGTCCCTGTGTCCAGAGCGGCTTGTTAATTAGGCAAATTAAGCGGTCACCTAAGGTCTCGCACTCACAGGGGCCTCGTGGCCACCTAACTTTCCCAATGCATTACCCCAGTTTTGAGGGACAGGGGACCTTAACGCTGCTGTGCTCAGGCAGCGTTAAGAGCCCTGACTCAGGAGCGGAGCCGCCAGCATCCCTAACAACCAGTGAATATCGGTGCCCCCCTTGTAACGTCAATGACCCAGCAAGCCCTCAGTCAATGACGTCACAAGGGGGCGGGTTCACCAGGTGACATCACCGGGTGGCCCCCGCACCATAGTTATTAAAGAGCAGGATCTGAAGGCTGCCTTGTTAAAGGGGGCTTTTAGATTCCAATAAGCCGCCTACCCGCAGGCCCTCACAACCACCAGCCAGGGTTGTGGGGAAAAGGACTCTTGTCCTTGGATTATTTTCCCATCATGGGCGTGAGTGGGGCCCCATATCAAGTTTTACCTAAGGCCTCACAAAGCCTAGAGCCGCCTCTGACTCTGTCCCTCATTTCTCCTCATTTGTCCCTCATTTTGGTCTGATCTATATAGATTGGGGTTGTCCCGATACCACTTTTTTAGTACCGAGTACAAGTACCAATACTTTTTTTCATGTACTCGCCGATACCGAATACTGATACTTTTTTTTAAATGTGTCCAAAATGCAGCCATGTCCCCCCACGAATGCAGCCATTTCCCCCCACGAATGCAGCCATGTCCCCCCACAAATGCAGCCATGTCCCCCCACAAATGCAGCCATGTCCCCCCACATGCAGCCATGTCCCCACAAATGCAGCCATGTCCCCCCACAAATGCAGCCATGTCCCCCCACAGATGCAGCCATGTCCCCCACAGATGCAGCCATGTCCCCCACAGATGCAGCCATGTCTCCCACAGATGCAACCATGTCCCCCACAGATGCAGCCATGTCCCCCATATATGCAGCCATGTCCCCCACAGATGCAGCCATGTCCCCCACATATGCAGCCATGTCCCCCACATATGCAGCCATGTCCCCCACATATGCAGCCATGTCCCGGCCACTTTGATAGACAGATCACCCGTCCAATCCTGTTACGGTATGCGGCGGCGGCAGCAGGGGGGGGGGTAGTATCGGATCTGGCATCGGGGGCATTTGCGCGAGTACAAGTACTCCCGCAAATGCTCAGTATCGATCCCGATACCGATACTGGTATTGGTATCGGGACAACCCTAGAATAGATGTAAATAAAATGCACTTTTTATCTATCAAAAAGTGTTTTCCAGTGCTAAACCTTTTATTTGATTTCTAAATTGCTGCATTTGTAAATTCCAAAGCCAATATAAAGGAATAGTAGTGGTAAAAAGAAGCACTTGTGGGTTTAACCATTTTTTTTGTTCAATTCTCCTTTAAGGACACGTGGCAAGGGGGTGTGTCCTATGCCTGCATACTTTTGCTGATAGGTGTCCCTCATTTCCATCTCAAAAAGTTGGGAGGTATGTGAGACACCTAGGAGAAGCATATGTTGGTGGGATCAAGGGAGAGAGTAACACTAGGTGTCCTCCTCACATACTCTTTCTCTCCCCTGATGTAGTAACTTTGAGCTCAGCATTTGAGAGCTCACTCCTGTGTTGGTGGAGGATGACTAGGCCTCACTTAGCAATGTCCTGGGAGTGTCAGGCAGCATGGTGGTGTGTGCTGGCTGTGCACGCTGAAGTCAGGCCGCCAGAGGAGGAGGTCGGGATGGAGAAGGATCCCTGCTGTTTGCAGCTGCTGTCACTGCTACCAATGATTCAGGTGAGATCTTATCATGCCTGCCCCAATGGCAACTAACCCACCCTGATTGCTGCAGATTCCTCCACTGACATCATCTGGAGGAGGAGTTGCGAGACTGGGAGGAACTGCGGAACTAGTGAGATCTAAGGAACTGGTAAAACCAAGGTGTGTGTGATGGTGGAGGGAGAGGGGTATCTGGGATGTGTGTTAGTGGGGCTGTGATCAGAGTCAAATAATCTGGGGTGTGTGATTAGACTGGGAGAATGGGGGGGGGGCTGATCAGGCTGGGGGTTAGTGTATGGGAGAGGTAGGTGTGTGTGTGGTGGCGGGTGGTCAGAGTGAGGGTATCTGGAGATTTGATCAAGGTGGGGGGGGATTATTTAGGGATGTGATTAGGGTGGGGGTATATGGGAGTGTAATCAGGGTATGGGTGTCTAGGGAGTAGGGATGAGCTTCACGTTCGATACGAACGTATGTTCGACTCGAACATTGTCTGTTCGTACGTTCGCCGAAATTCGAACAAAAGCAGTCGTTCGCGCCAAAATCAAGTGACGCAAAATGGCCCATAATTCACTGTGGCATTGCGCGCTGATGATTGGCCAAGCATGCTGTATGTCCCGCATGCTTGGCCAATCACAGAGAGCAAAAAACGAAGAGCCATAATTGGCCAAAGCCTGGGTGGCTTTCGCCAATTATGGCTCGGGGCTTTAGCACACGCCCCACACTATATAAGGCCGCCTGCTGGGCGGCCTTGTGTAGTGTGTTCCAGCTTGTTAATGAGAGCAGTCAGAGAGACAGAGAGATTGTCTTTTCAAAAAGCTAGATAGAGCAGGCAGGCTAGTCAGTTTAGCTTAATTTACAGTGTGTAGAGGATATATATATATACATCCCTAGGAGTTGTACATATATTTATACACTGTATCGCTTAGATAGATCAGTTCTTCCTAATTTACTGGCAGGCAGGTGATTGTGCTATTTAAATACGTGACCACAGGTATAGACACCCAGCAGGTACAATATTTAATGGAATTTTTCTTTTTTTTTATTTAAGCATCGAGGAGCAGTGATTTTAATGATGCTTAACTTAAAAAAAAAAAAAAAGAAAAATTCCCTTAAATATTGTACCTGCTGGGTGTCTATGGTTTGCCTGTGAAAACGTCTTTGAGAACCCGGGTCTTGCCCGAGGGAACATGTATCAATGGAAAAAAAAGTTTTAAAAACGGTCATTTTTTCAGGAGTCCTGCTCCTGAAAAAACAAACGTTTTTTTTTTTACTTTTTTCCATTGATACATGTTCCCTGGGGCAAGACCCGGGTTCTTAAAGACGTTTTCCAACAATAACTTGAATATTGGTCTTTAAAATGATCGTTTTTGAATTCGAACGTTCGAGTCCCATAGACTTCAATGGGGTTCTAAATGTTCGCACGAACGGTCGGTCTGTTCGGCGGGGGTGTTCGGCTCATCCCTACTAGGGAGGTGTGATGAGGGTGGGGGTTATCCAGGGCTATGAGAAGAGAGGAGGTATCTGGGGTGTAATCAGGGTAGGAGTATCTGGGGGTGTGTGATCAGGGTGGGATGTTATCTAGGGGTGTGAGCAGAGTGGGGGTATCTGGGGGTGTAATCAAGGTAGGGGTATCTAGGAAGGTGTGATCAGGGTGGGGGGTTATCCAGGGGTATAAGAAGAGTGGGGTTATCTGGGGGTGTAATCAGGGTAGGGGTATCTGAGGAGGTGTGATCAGGGTGGGGGGTTATCTAGGGGTGTGAGCAGAGTGGGGGGTGTCTGGGAGTGTAATCAGGGTAGGGGTATTTGTGGAGGTGTGATCAGAACAAATAATTTTCATTACCATTTACTTCTATGGAGAAACTCGCTTTGATATGCGAGTGCTTTGGATTACGAGCATTCTCCTGGAATGGATTATGCTCGTCATCCAAGGTTCCACTGTATTTGGTTGTCAGAAGGACATTATGCTATAGGCACCATTGTGAATGTGCTGCAGAATTTCATTCCTTTAGAGAAAATTAAAAGGAGACATCTGCTTTTTACTGCAGCTATACGTTTTTCTCTCCTATATTATTTTAAAATCAGGACCATTGTTTTCCTCAAATCGCCATGGCACATGCTCACATTCTATGATTACATAATAACAGCAATTATAACTAGTTGGATGAATGTGCTGTGCATCAGTTTTAGGCTTGTTTCACATTTTTTTTAGCCTGTCACATTTTCCTGAATTTTATTAGTGTTGTCATCCAACTGCTCTTTGGATCACATGGTTAATGAGAGATCACATGACATATGCCCTTTCTTTTAACTTTGAACTGCTTCAAAGTGACATTTGATAATTGGAGGTACACATTTTCAAAACATTTTACTTTATTCCCTTTTGTTTCTGACTCGGCAGTAAAAGTGCCCTTTAAGTAAATAGCCAAGGTCCATGTACTGTATATGGATTCACCCTAAACGCATAATCCTCACCTCCAATTACATCTGTGAACAGCAAGCGGTAAGAGAGTAATTAGTCTAGTGTGCTATAGCTTTGTTGGCTTATGCCTTAGCCTGTTAGATTATATGCTTAGCTTTCCCTTGCTTGACCGTATCATCTATCTTCCTTTCTTCTTCATGTTGTAATTTGCCATATGGAACATGTTCTGTACTCTTTGAGGAATATTTATAAAGCAGTGAATGTGACATTCATTGCAGGTGAATCTTTCAGGAGCATGTGTTTTAAACTACTGTGATTGATTCCCCACCAGTAGGGTGACCACGTGTCCTGGATTGCCCGGACAGTCCCGCATTTTGCAGTTGTGTCCCGGGTCCCGGGCACCTTCATTCCAGGACAATACAGTGTCCCGGACTGAAACTGACACAGCCACTGGATGAGGGAGTGGGGCTGGGAAGACGGCGTCCCTAACAACTGATGAGTCTTCAGCTGTCAATGGACTTTCCCGCTGACAGCTAAATAAAAAATAAAGCTGCCAGTAAAAAAAAAAGTTAAAAAAAACACGGCGTGGGGTCCCCCTCCCCTAGTCCATTCCAGACCCTTTGGGTCTTTTGGCTACCAGATTTCTGAATGCCACCACAACCACCAGCCAGGGTAAGATGGGAATGTGATGCTTTGGGGTGGGTGGGTAGAGCCCGTGGGTAGTGGTATGGACTGGGGGGCCACTATTTATTTATTTTTTTGCTTTTGATTTTTTCCAATAGCCAGGTGCCAGCAATTGCAACCGTGAGTTAATTTAAATGTGATTTGACTCTTTTTTTTTTTTCATTTTTGCTGCAGCATGTTCTATACATGGTACACATGCCCCACTTTACAGGCAGACTAAGGGGACCCCCCAGGCACTATATTTAGAGGAATTGTTCATTTTTATTGTTGCACTTTAAGCATAATTAGAATCACTGCTCCTGAAAAACTTTAAAATTGGCACATTTTTGTGAAGGAGGGGGGTGTCCCTAAATAATTGTCAATTGACAATTGTCCAACTTTCGGCCAACAAATTTTGGATTACATGTTAGTAAAATTAAGTCTTATTTTTAGATGGTCAGTACACAAATCCATCACACGAAAGTCAAAAGTACAAACACGCATACTCGGAATCAATGCTCACCAGACACAAAATTAGCAGAAGGGGCCCAAAGGGTGATGCTCAAGAGCTGAAATTCCTTGTAGTACGTCACTATGTTTGTGGCACGACAATTGTGTACCTTAATGCCCCGTACACATGATCAGATTTTCCGTTGGAAAAACCTTGGATGTTTTTTCTGACGGAATTCCGCTCAAGCTTGGCACGGTCACACAAAAATCCTCTAAAATTTTGTCTGTCAAGAACGCAGGGAAGTACAACATTACGTCAAGCCGAGAAAATTAAGTTCAATGCTTCCGAGCATGCGTCAAATTGTTTCTGAGGATGCATCAAATTGTTTCTGAGCATGTGTCGGAATTTTGCGTGTCGGAATTGCTACAGACGATCGGATTTTACGAATGGAGATTTTTCCGTCTTTTGTTGGCAGAAATTCCGACAGCAAAAGTCCGATGGAGCACACACAGGGTTGGAATTTTAGTTTAAAAGCTCACATAGGACTTTTGCTGTCGGAATTTCCAATCGTGGGTACGGGATATTAGTATGCAAGACAAGATACTGGCACACACCCTTTTGACAAAAATCAGACGCTCGGTTGACCAACAATCGTACCGTGTGTTCGAAGCTTAAGTAGAATGTACGTTTTCTGTAACCTGTTGTTGCCTAGAAAAAAAACCTATGGAACCAACATGGATTAGGAGATTTGACAATCTCCTAATCCAGTTGTATTTAGGGTGACTGACCCATATTTATGGCCACAGCTTTTTTCAAGAGGAACTTGGTGGAACGCAGTTTCGGTAACTCCAGCACTGAATGTGGCAAGGGATGGAGGGAGATCTATTATTGCTTGAGGTGGGTCTTATGTTGCTGAAGAGTCAAGACTCATTAACAAATTCAATACAAAGTACCTAGCACTGCAATGATATTTGGTTCTGTATTCTCTTAAAGGGGTGGTACTGGGAGATGTTTGGGGTGGAAACAAGGGAAGGTGCTTGGTAGTGGGCGGAGACAAGGGGTGACTTGAAATGGCGGGGGGTGGTTTTTGCAGCTATCCTCTGAGAGAAAAATCCTTGTGTATGGGTATTCATTTCTTTTCAGGCAACTAAGTAAATTCTTACAGAGGGGAGGGTGGAAAATGGAACATTCACTGCTCTGACATATTTGTGTGTGATATCTTCACTTGTATTTAGTCTGTACCGGGTCCCCAAAGTCATTGGAGAAATTACCAGTTAACATGGGAGTCTATGGAAGGGGTGCCCGGGGTTTTGAAAAATCGGTGCTCCCCGGCCGTAGGTCCCCCAGACAACAAACATTGCACACTTGTAGAGAAAGAGTGGGGCTACATGTGTGCCAAGTTTGGGCCAGTACCGGGTCCCCAAAGTCCGGGAGATCAGGCACAAAAAGGTGACTCGAGTATAAGCCGAGGGGCGCATTTTCAGCACAAAAAATGTGCTGAAAAACTCAGCTTATACTCGAGTGCATAGGCGTGCACAGAGGGGGTGCCAGGTGTGCCTGGGCACACCCTAATTAAGCTGTGCTGCACAGATTTCCCCTGCTGCTTGGCTGCAGAGAAAGGGAGTGGGGAATCTTTGTCCTCAGTCCCTTTCAAAAGTGAGACATTAGGTATCTGTTTAGACCCCTGTTATTTTACCAAAGCACCGCCAATGAGGCTATTAATTTTTTTTTTTTGATAAAAATGATAATAAAGTATTGTAAAAAAAATATTAAAATAGTATAAAAGTTATAATAATAAAAATTCCGTACACTACTGACACCATGCATTGCTCTACTGCTATAAATACAGTATATACATATACACACACACATGTGTTTGAGGTGCACACCCTAATGCAATATGCTGCGCACACCTATGCTCGAGTGTATATGGTATATATATATATATATATATATATATATATATATATATATACACTGGCCGGGATTCAGAAAGACTGGCGTATTTTTAGGCGGGCATAACGCATCTCTCATGCGCTACGCCGCCGTAACTTAGAGAAGCGAGTACCGTATTCAGAAACAACTTGCGCCCTAAGCTACGGTGGCGTCGTATAAATGGCCCGGCGTAAGCCTGCGTATTTTAAAGTAGGCAGGTAGGGGGCGTGTTGTATGATAATGAAGCATGACCCCATGTAGATGCATGGCCGAACAAACGGCGCATGCGCCATCCGTGGACGTAACCCAGTGCACATGCTCAGAATCACATCGGATAGAATGCCTAAGATACGCCGAACACTGCCTACGACGTGAACGTAACTTACGCACAGCCCTATTCGCGTACAACTTACGCAAACAACGTAAACAACGTAAAATTCGATGGCTGTTCCGACGTCCATACTTAACATTGGCTGCGCCTCCCTGGCACACCCTGTGCAAACGCCTATGGGCGTATAGTAATACGCCGGGCGCAAGTACGTTCCTGAATCGACGTATCTAGGTCATTTGCATATTCAACGCAAAAAACTGCGGAAGCGCCCCTAGCGGCCAGCGTAAATTTACACACAAGATATGACGGCGTAAGAGACTTACGTCGGGCGTATCTTGGAAAAATTCAGGCGTAACTGCCTTTCTGGATCGCCGTAAAGATGCGGCGCAGATTTGAAATTACGGCGGCGTATCTGGAGATATGCCGCCGTAAAAGCTTTCTGAAACCCAGCCACTGTATTTATCCTTGTTTTAACTGTGTGTCATGTCACTTGCATTCAGTTTCAATTCAGGCCAGGCTTTCTTTCTACTGTGCTCTCTCTAATTGCTGCTACATACTTTATGTGAGCAGTGATATAACTAAAGGCTTATAGCAGAGCTTTCTCTCTGTCCTGGAATACAGGAATCTAACTCATGAGAGCTGGAAAAATATGCTTTCTGGCAAATGGTGTTGGGGTTGGCTGAGTCTAGCCCACCAACAGATATTGGAGTACCTGAATATGTTTAGTGCCTTACCAGATAAATCATTTTTTATTAAATTTTTTTTCTTTTGTTTTAACATTTTTTTTTTACATACTTTCATCAGAGTAGTTTAGTATCAACATAGTGACAATGTACTAAGCTGGGTGAGGGGGTGATCGGGGATTTTGTTTTTTTTATTATACTGTGATTGATTGTTATAGCAATTACTGTAACAGCAATCTTTTGACCTGTCAGTATCTCTCATTCATAACTCATTGTTTACTATTGTATTGCTGTGGTTGGCCCACAGCAATCACATGGTATAGTTTGCTCTAATTGGCTCAGGTACCATGTGATCACTAGTAACCAATCACAGATTACACTCAATAGTAAACAATGATGTCATGAATGGATTCCATTTATCCGGAGCGCTGACCCTGTAGGGTTTGCTGGAAGATAACTGTCCCCAAAGCTTGCCCTGACCTTACAAGCCTGCTGACACCTCTGACATCCTGGGTTCTGACATAATTCAAAGAGAGGATACACTTGCAAAGACACCAGAGAAACAATAGAAATGTAAATGGGTAAAAAAAAAAAAAAGAAATAGAATTTTTTGTACTCACCGTAAAATCGTTTTCTCTGTCGTCCATGGATGGACACAGCCCCTTAAATCTTGACATTTGGGTTATATTCCTGTTCACAGGAGAGGACTAGGCAGATCATGTTAGTTATCTTAAAACATGTAACTTTAACAGAGTTGAATATCCCCGCCCAGGGGGCGGTCCCTCCGGTCATAACCTCTCACCTTTCAGCATGAAGCCTCAGTTTGTCAAAAAGCAGTACAAACTTAAAAAGGAGGGGTGGGTGCTGTGTCTGTCCATGGACGTCAGAGAAAAGAATTTTACGGTGAGTACAAAAAATCCTATTTTCTCTTTTCATCCATGGACGGACACAGCTCCTTAAATCTTGACATTTGGGACGCCCCCAAGCAGTGTCAGAAAAAACGAGGGGTGGGAACAGTAATCAAAAGAAGACCCAACTTCACCCCAAAAGACGCTTGATGTCGGAAAGCCCAGGAGGCACCAATTGCCCTGGTTGAATGCGCCATAACAGGAAAGGGAGGCGCCCGCCCCTTAAGGGCACAGGCCTGTGTGAAGGACTTTTATGCAATTGCCTATATACTTCAGTTTAATTCTCTCCCTGCTATTTTTGATGTCTGTGTGTTATGGGTAAAAGGTGACTTTTTGTATTCTAAAGGGTTTCATGCTGCCAGTAAAGGACAATGACACTTCAATACTTGGCTCCGACTAGTGAAATGAGTGGAGCCGGGCTTGTGAGAGACATTTTATTGTCCAGTGTGTAGAGGTGTTAATTGTTGTTCTGATTGCTTCATTGTAGTAATTACCCCCTGGGGGCTTATGTCTCAACACACCTATTCAGGCTATTCAAGCTTTGGGACCAATCTCTGCTGAGACATTTTCAAGTCCTCAGTTACATGGTTTGAGAGGACCAGAGTGAAGACTGCATACTTTACGATGGACCAATGGGAAAACGGTTGTTGGGGGCGGGATGTTCCAAATCCTGTATAAAGTGTGCTGTGTACTTGCAATAAAGTGTGTCCTGTTACATTCAGCATTAAGCCATGGCTCATGTGTGGATTATTCAGCGATTCCAGGGATATTCCTAGTCGGGGAATATCGGGTGATTTCTTTTATGGGAGAAGAAAGAAATGCTTGACGGGGATATGTTCGACTACCGTCACAACTGGTTGGCAGCAGCGGGATTTTCCTTTCTACTTTCCTTTACACCAGGATTCCAAGCAGACACTGGGAACAGTGAATGGAAGACTGGTACACCCGGCTTAAAAGAAATACACTGAAAGATCTACTGGAAGTTCGTGGAAGGATTGCTAGCAACAAAACCAAGCGGGTCATCATAGCAGAATTAATGGAGCTAGACCAGGAGAACTCGGTTGCAGCAACGCCAGCAGTACAAGAGATGGAGACACCAGTGATTCAGGAGGAGGAATCACCAGCCAACAAGCTGATAAGAGAGAAACTAGCATGGTTCGGTCCGAACCCAACAGCGGATGTTGTGCTGAAAGTGATGGACCTGTTAGCGGAGGAGGCTAAACAAATAAGAGACGCAGAGCTACAGTTAAAACTGGCAGCAGTCCAACAAGCAGCCGCACATTCTCCAAACAGTGAGTACAGCACAGCAGACACAAGGAAGATTCCGTTTAGCGCTTTTAAAGCTTTTGATGAAAAAGACTGTGAAATTGATAACTACCTGGCAGATTTTGAGAGACAATGTAACCTACACGATAGCCAGTTGCGAGGATGAAGAGGTGAAACGAACCTTTCACATCAACATGCTCAAGGCCTATCAGGAACGGGCAGAGGAGGTAGCTGCTATCTGTGCACCAGCAGGAGAAGACACAGAGACCCTACCCCTTCCCGACCTATTGGGCAGTAACGAGGGGATGACCCAGATAGAGAAAGTCCAGCTAGGGGAACAGCTGGAGCCGCAAAAGCGGGCTCAAGCTGGTCGCTTACTAGAAACAAAACAGGCCACATTCTCTCAGGAGCCTGGATACACACTCCTAGCCATACACAAGGTGGAGACTCCAGGACAGGCACCCCTGAGACAGCCTCCTTACCGTATCCCCGAAGCAGTCCGGGAGGGGATGCGGAAGGAAATAGATGAGATGCTTCGGCTAGGCGTAATCGAACCCTCAGAAAGTCCTTGGGCCTCGCCAGTAGTCTTAGTGCCAAAGAAGGATGGGACAACCCGCTTCTGTGTAGATTACCGGCGCCTCAACGACAAGACAGTTACGGACGCCTATCCGATGCCACGGATGGACGAGCTGCTTGACCGTATCTCTGCAGGGAAGTATCTGACCACAATAGACCTATGCAAGGGATATTGGCAGATCCCCCTAGCAGAAGAGGACAGACCCAAGTCAGCCTTCATCACCCCATTCGGCCTATACCAATTCCGGGTTATGCCGTTCGGGATGAAGAACGCCCTGGCCACCTTCCAACGGATGGTGGATCAGTTACTTGGGGGTCTCCAGAGCTTTGCATGCGCTTACCTGGATGACATCGCCATCTACAGCGATACATGGGAAGCGCACCTAGAGCACGTAGGGATAGTATTGGATAGGATCAAAGGGGCCGGGCTGACCCTGAAACCCGACAAATGTCATTTGGGGATGGCGGAGGTACAATATTTGGGCCACCGAGTAGGATGTGATAAGCAACGGCCGGAGCCGGCTAAGATCGAGGCCGTTGCCAATTGGCCCACTCCCCACACCAAGACACAAGTCATGGCTTTCTTGGGCACAGCCGGCTATTACAGACGCTTTGTACCCGACTACAGCGCCCTGGCCAAACCCCTGACCGACTTAACCAAAAAGAAGCTACCCCGACAAGTCCTGTGGTCCCCGGAATGCGAGGTGGCTTTCCAAGCACTAAAAACTGCTCTGGTTAATGCTCCGGTGTTGATTACCCCAGATCCTAACAAAAGATTTATTGTTCACACAGACGCTTCAATGTTTGGACTGGGGGCAGTACTAAGCCAGATCGGGGAGGATGGAGGAGAGCACCCGGTGGCATACCTGAGTCGGAAGCTGTTGCCAAGGGAGGTCAGTTACGCCACCATTGAAAAAGAGTGTTTGGCCTTGATATGGGCCCTCAAAAAGCTCACACCTTACCTTTATGGCCGGGCTTTCACTCTCATTACCGATCACAACCCCTTGGTGTGGCTTAACCGGGTTTCAGGGGACAACGGCCGTTTGCTACGCTGGAGCTTGGCCTTACAGCCCTATGACTTTACGATTCATTACCGCCCAGGCAAGCAAAACGGGAATGCCGATGGATTGTCACGCCAAACGGAGTTAACCTCGGACTAAAAGCTCGGAACCCGTCAACACTACTGGACCAGGAAAGGTCCAACCGAGTTGCCGGAGCAGGGAGAAAAGGGGGGGGCCATTGTGAAGGACTTTTATGCAATTGCCTATATACTTCAGTTTAATTCTCTCCCTGCTATTTTTGATGTCTGTGTGTTATGGGTAAAAGGTGACTTTTTGTATTCTAAAGGGTTTCATGCTGCCAGTAAAGGACAATGACACTTCAATACTTGGCTCCGACTAGTGAAATGAGTGGAGTCGGGCTTGTGAGAGACATTTTATTGTCCAGTGTGTAGAGGTGTTAATTGTTGTTCTGATTGCTTCATTGTAGTAATTACCCCCTGGGGGCTTATGTCTCAACACACCTATTCAGGCTATTCAAGCTTTGGGACCAATCTCTGCTGAGACATTTTCAAGTCCTCATTTACATGGTTTGAGAGGACCAGAGTGAAGACTGCATACTTTACGATGGACCAATGGGAAAGCGGTTGTTGGGGGCGGGATGTTCCAAATCCTGTATAAAGTGTGCTGTGTACTTGCAATAAAGTGTGTCCTGTTACATTCAGCATTAAGCCATGGCTCATGTGTGGATTATTCAGCGATTCCAGGGATATTCCTAGTCGGGGAATATTGGGTGATTTCTTTTATGGGAGAAGAAGGGAATGCTTGACGGGGATATGTTCGACTACCGTCACAGCCTGGATAATGGTCTGTCTGATTCCCATCATTAAAGCCTACACATGACTGTTTTTCACGATGTGAAAAACAAAGAGAAAAAATAGAGCAGGTTCTAAATTTTTGATGCCCATTTTTCTCATTGAGAAAAATGCTCTGGAGCCTACACACGATCGTTTTTAACGACCAATTTAAAAAATTGCATTTTTCTTGTCATGAAAAACAGTTGTGTGTACGCGGCATAACTCAAGCTAATATTTTTTTAAGCATTTACATCAGGGATCTTCAAACTACGGCCCTCCAGCTGTTGTAGAACTACACATCCCATGAGGCATTGGAACACACTGACATTCACAGACATGACTAGGCATGATGGGAAATGTAGTTCCTGAACAACTGGAGGGCCGTAGTTTGAAGACCCATGATTTACATTAATTTATTTGGAAAAAAATGTAACCATACAAATAAAATGTGACCCTTGTAATCACCCCGACCAAAGATTTGTCCCAGCCCTTGTAACTAGGGATGCATCAAGACCATTTTTTTTACAATGAGTACAGGTACTTTTTCTTTTAGTACTCGCCAATACCAATTGGATATGGAATTAAATTAACTTTTTTTAAATGTTGTGCTTTTTTCAATGTGTAATGTGTAAATATATGTTAAAGGTGTAAAAATATCAACGAACAAAGCAATTTAAAAAAAAATTATTAATAGTTTATAGAAGTGAACAAAAAAAATCAGCAGGAAAATAATTACCGGTACATGCAGGAGAATAAGGAGTCAATTAAGGCTTAAAAAAAGTTTTTTTTTTTTTACTTTGCAGGTTGCTTTACGTCTATAAGGCGGTTCCTGTACTCTAACAGGACGTCCATGGACATCCTCCGTTAGAGTCAGGTGTGCGCGCCCGACCGGGCGCGCACACGGGATCACCGGTGTTTACCGGGTCCACGGGACCCGCAGCATCGATGATCGCGGTAAGGAGCCAATGGTGGCGGCTCCTTACCACGTGATCACGCCATCCAATGACGGCGCGATCACGTGTGTAAACAAACCCGGCGTGTGTCAGTTCCGCGCGCCCGAGCGGGCGCACGGGCGCGCACACGCGGTTACGGCACTCGGCGGGTCCACGGGACCCGCAGCGTCAATGATCTTGGTAAGGAGCCAATGGCAGCGGCTCCTTACCACGTGATCGTGCCGTCCAATGACGGCGTGATCACAAATGTAAACATTGTGGGGCACCTCTCTCCTCTCCTCACAACATTGCAGCGTGAGAGAAGAGGAGAGAGATTAGTGCCCAGCAGTGCCCAGCAGTGCCCCAGCAGTGCCCCCCCAGTGCCACCAGTGCCCCACCTGTGCCCCACCAGTGCCCCACCTGTGCCCCACCAGTGCCACCAGTGCCACAACACTGCCACATCAGTGCCACCTGTACCCATCAGTGCCACCTGTGCCCATCAGTGCCAATCAGTGCCGCCTGTGCCCATCAGTGCCAATTAGTGCCACCTGTGCCCACGAGTGTCGCCTGTGCCCATCAGTGCCACCTGTGCCCATCAGTGCCGCCTGTGCCCACGAGTGCCAACTGTGCTCATCAGTGCCACCTGTGCCCACCAGTGCCACCTGTGCCCATCAGTGCCAATCAGTGCTCATCTGCACCCCACCAGTGCCATATTTGCCCACCAGTGCCATATGTGCCCACCAGTGCCATCTGTGCCCACCAGTGCCACACCAGTTCCACCTGCACCACTGCAGTGCCACCTGTTGGCTTGTTAGGGTCTCAAGAAATGAGAGAAGCTGTCAGTACTTCAGGTGTGATCAAATTGATCAATTTTCAGAAATTGGTACCATAGTTGGTAGACTCTATAACTTTCACCCAGACTAAAGAATATCAATTTTATTTTTTTATTTTTTTACCAAAAATATGTAGCAGTATACATTTTAGGCCAAATTTATGAGGAAAAATTACTTTTTTACAAAATGTTATGATAGAAATGAAGAAAAATTCATATTTTTACAAAATGTTTGTTCTTTTCTCATTAATAGCGGAAAAAATAAAAACCGCAGAGGTGATCAAATACCACCAAAAGAAAGCTCTATTTGTGGGAAAAAAAGGACAAAAATTTCATTTGGCTACAGTGTTGTATGACTGAGTTATTGTCATTCAAAATGTGAGAGCACCGAAAGCTGAAAATTGGTCTGGTTATTAAGGGGGTTTAAGTGCCCAGTGGTCAAGTGGTTAAAGGAATTGTAAAGTTTTTTTTTTTTTTTTTCTAAATAGGTTCCTTTAAGCTAGTGCATTGTTGGGTCACTTACCCTTTCCTTCGATTTCCCTTCTAAATGTTTTTTTTCTTTGTCTGAATTTCTCAATTCCTGTTTCTCCTCAGTAAGCTTGCCCCTATCACCCGAGCCGTTCTGGCTGGGGTTAGTCAGACAGAACAGCTTACTGAGGAGGAACATGAAGTGAGAAATTCAGACAAAGGAAACAATGAAAAAAAACATTTAGAAGGGAAATTGAAGGAAAAGGTAAGTGAACCAACAATGCACTAGCTTAAAGCAACCTATTTAGAAAATAAAAAACAAACCTTTACAACCCCTTTAAACTGACTTCATCTGCAGATCGAAGTTCATCCCTTTGATCTATAGATGAATAAAAATAGTAAGATACAAAAAGAAACAATGGGCCAGATTCTCAGATATTTGCCTTGGCGTAGCGTAAGTCTTTTACACCACGCCGCCGCAACGTAACAGAGCAAGTGCCGTATTCTCCATGCACTTGCTCTGTAGTTTGCGTTGGCGTAGCGAAAATGGCCCAGCGTAAGGCCGCGTAATTCAAAGGGGGCGGCTTGTATTTAAATTAAGCGCGCCCCTGCGTCGATCGAACTGCGCATGCGCCGGCCGGGGAAAAAGCCCAGTGTGCATGCTCCAGCTAACGTCGGAAAGCGTAGTTGAAACCGGCGTCAAAACGACGTGATCGTCACTACGCAATGCCCTATTCGCGAACGAGTTAGTAAAATGACGTAAGCGACGGAAAAAGCCGACGCTGACCCGACGCCATACTTAACATGGCATCCGACGGCCCCCGACGGCATCCGACGATACTGCGTAAGGTTACCCCTCATATTAGCAGGGGTAACCTTACGCTTTCGTAAACGACGTACGCGACGACGGGGCGGCGTAAAAGCGATCGGGAATCGGCGTAGTAGCCTCATTTGCATAGGCAACTGAGAAAACATTGTAAAGGCCACCTAGCGGCCGGAGTTGTCATTACAACTACGATCCGCAAGTGTAATGGTATTACACTTGTCGGATCTTCAGGCGTATCTATGCCAAAGTGATTCAAGGAATCACTCGCATAGATACCCGGCCAAAAAAACTGAGATACGACGGGGTATCTGAGATACTCCGTTGTAGCGCCTCTAAAAATCTGGCCCAATGTTTCTTTTTATCTTTCGGCTGAGTAATATTGTTGATAAACATTGCCCTGCGGGGACTTCAGTCTACAATTCAGTTATCAACAGGGGAACCCCGCTGACAGTCATCGGTTGTTGCCACGTCGGCCCGCTCCTTAACCACTTCCTTACCGGGCACTTAAACCCCCCTCCTGCCCAGACAACATTTCAGCTTTCAGGGCTGACGCACTTTGAATGAAAATTGCGTGGTCATACAATGCTGTGCACAAATGAAATTATTATCTTATTATTTCACACAAATAGAGCTTTCTTTTGGTGGTAGTTAATCACTTCTGGGGGTTTTATTTTTTGCTAAACGAACAAAAAAAATTGGCATTTTGGAAAAAAGAAATCACGTTTCATAGTTTGTTATAAAATTTTGCAAACAAGTAATTTGTGTCATTTGTCTGATGAGGCGGCATTGGTGGGCACTGATAGGCTGCACTGGTGGGCACTGAGTGGCACTGATGGGCACAGATAAGGTGGCACTGATGGGCACAGATAAGGCGGCACTGATGGGTGGCACTGATGGCACTTATGGGGCACTGATGGGCACTGATAGGTGGCACTGATGGGCACTGGTAGGTGACACTGATGAGCACTGGTATTGGACACTGATGGGCAGCACTGGTAGGTGTCAATGATAAGTGGCACTGTGGGCTCTGATGGGTGGCACTGTTAGCACTGATGGGTGTCACTGTGGGCACTGATGGGTAGCGCTGGTGGTCACTGGTAGGCAGCACTGTTGTGCACTGGCAGGTGGCACAGATGAGCATCGGTCCCGGTCTCTTTCATCGGGACCGATGTCCTTCTGACAGCCACCAGTGATTGGCTATTTTTTTTCTCACGCTATCAGTGTGAGAAGAAAAAAAGACGATTACCAGCTCTGTTTACATCATGTGATCAGCTGTCATTGGCTGACAGCTGATCACATGGTAAGGAGTTGAGATCGACCCCTTACTCCGATCAGCCAGGTCTCATTGACTCACTGATCACAGAGCGCAATGCGCACGCCCTGCAGGGGGCGAGCAGGCCGATCGAGCATGGGAGGATGTCCAGGGACGCCCTCCCGGGAATTCAGGTCTGTGCTGTAGCCATCTAAAGTGGTTAACAACTAATAATTGACAAATTTTTCTTTTTTACATTTCAGCTGTCAGTGGGGGAATCCCACTGTCAGCTGAAAGAACCATGCCTGAACGTATCAGATATCAGAGCATTTGCACGAGTACCGATACAGGTAAATGTATTTATAACTGTCTTTGTAACTATTTGTATCTGTCACTTTTGCTGCACAACTATAAATAAAGGCATGCTAAATAAAGAATATATACTAATAAAAAATATACTGAATACTTCAAGTAATAAGCACACACAGTAACCAGGATAAAATATTTTTGCCTATTGTGGTCTTTAAAGTCCAACTCCAGAAAATACTCCCTTGGTGTGGAGCTGCCTCCACACTGCAATAGTTAAAGGAGTTGTAAAGGAAAAATGGAAAATTGAATACCTACCTTTCTGTAATTTTCCTTTCCTGGTGCCTACCCATGGCAGCATACCAATGGTCATGGCTCCGCCCCTGATCGACCCACAGGACCAATTAACTCTCTAATAAAAGGGCGTTGCTCCCCCAGTTAGGCATTCTTTGTAACTAGACCTCAGCCCCCACAGCGTAATGTCAACTAAAGGGAGGGTGTATGCTGCCATGGGTAGGCACCAGGAAAGGAAAATTACAGAAAGGTAGGTATTCAATTTTCCATTTTCCTGGTGCCTCCATGGCAGCATACCAATGGTCAATAACTCGCTTACAGGGAGGGTACTGCCTATGTCTATAACGGGACACAGAGTGGAGAGCATCTAGCGTCCCTCTCCCAAAACCTTGGGAAAGTAAGGACTGCCGGATCTAGGCAATAGTGTGCCATACAGGTGTTGAAGGAAGATCAGCTTGCCGCCCTGCAACTCGTCTCTGGGGAAACCCGAGCCAAAGCTGCCCAAGAGGAAGCGATCCCTCGCGTTGAGTGAGCGTTTACTGCTTTGGGAATTGGAAGACCCCTATCCGATATGTCTTTTGGATTAGTTCCACCAGCCAACTCGTCACTGTTGTCTTGGAGGCTGCTTTCCCCTTCTTCACGCCTTACGGAATGAAAAGGACCCGTTGGTCTTTTCGGAATTCGAGAGCTAGACTTAAAAGATGTTTCAAAGATCTAGCTACATCTTAGTTTGCGTAAGCTCAAGGAGACTCGATCTACCCCAAAGGTCGGAAGGGCACATTCCTGGTTGAAGGCACCTTGGGAATGAACTGGCGAATAGGTTGCAAAACCACCCTGAATGGGAAGAAGGTAATGTAGGGTTCCTGAGCTCCTGGAGCTTGGATTTCCGATACCCTGCACCCCGTGTTGATGGTAATTAAAAAGGCCGTCTTCCAGGTAATATCTTCTAAAGAGCATTCCTCCATAGGAGCGAGGGGGGGGAGGGTTAGAACTCCTAGCATTATTGTTAGATCCCCTTCGGGGGAACAGAGTTTTCCTAGGAGGACGTAGTCCTAGAATCGCTTTTAGTAATCTATCCACCCGAGGGTTCTGTGCCCATCGCGAGTCTGATAGTGCTGAGATGGTAGAAAGCCTGGACATTTAGTGTGCTGTGACCTAACCCTAGGTCTAGACCTGACTGTAGAAAAGGGAGAACATTCTGGACCCCGGGAACTAGTGGAATGAATTGGTTTGCTTCCCAACCTGTAATAGGTGGCATTCGTGGATGACTTCCTTGCTAGTAGGGGAGTTTGAATGACTTTGTGCAAACTCCCCAAGTCGCCCAGCCTTCTCCGCTCCATTCCCAAGCCCTCAAATACAAGATTTCTGACTGTGGGTGAAGGAAGCCTCCCTGGGACAACAGGCTGCTTTTGCGCGGCAGAGGAATTGGGCTGCATAGCGACAGACTAATTTGGAGCGGAAACCATGGCCTCTACGGCCAATGTAAGATGATTATCAGTATGGTGACATCTTCTCTCGTCAATCACTGGAGAAATCTCAGGATAAAGGGAGTTGGAGGAGAGGCATATCCCAGCTGAAATGCCCATGGCTGGGCTAAGGCATCTGCTCCTGCAAATGTCGGAAAAGGCCATCCCGGGAAGAACAGTGGGGACTTCGCGTTGAGGGGAGAAGCAAAGAGACCTATTTGAGGAGTCCCCCACTGTTGGCATATCCTATCGAAGACCTCCTGGTCTAGTGACCATTCGTTGTTTTTTGCAAAGGATCTTGAGAATGCGAATGGCTAACTGAATTCTTGGGCCCTGGAAGCTAGGATGCCCAAAGATCGCATAGATTCTTCTCCGCCCAGGGAACTATCGGGGTCACTTTTTTGAAAAGTGACTTCCTGTGTGTGTGCCCCCCTGGCTCTGTACGTAGGCCACTGCTGCTCTGTTGTTCTTTTTCTTTTTTGAGCAGAGGGGCTAGGTAAGGGATTGCCCTCCAAGCGGCCCTTAGCTCCAGGATATTGGATTCTATCCCTTCCGCACTGAACGGTCACCTCCTTCAAACTAGTTTGTTTTGGACGTGAGCTTCCCGAACGAGTCGACTGGCATCTGTTGTAAGGACGGTCCCGGAGGTAGGCCCGAGAGGCCACGACCTTAGAAGATTGGAAGGCCCTTTCCACCCCCCGAGGCTGGTACTTCATTGAAATGGTAATGGTTATCCTCTGCTTGGGGTGTTCCCTTCCCCATTGAGCCCGGGAACCTAACTGGGAATCCTGTGGATGCCATCTGGCCCATTTAACATTGGAATGTATGACGAGAGGGGGCCTATGAGGCCCAGACAGTCTGTTGCCGACATGCCGTGGGGTCCCATTGCTCTCTTCGCTTTCCGGACTAAGATCGGAACTTTCTCGGGTGGAGAAGAAAACCGTTTCCTTTTCTTTTTGAAGCTTCGAATAGGCCCCAAGTAAGTTACCCTCTGTGTTGGTGTTAGCTGTTTTTTGCTAAATTGAACAGCCAGCCGAACCTGGACAAAGTGCTCAGCACTAATTGCATGTGCTCCTCTAAGGTGATCTTGTGCTACGACAGAATCAAAATATCGTCCAGATAGTACAGTACCCCTATCCCCCCTTTTCCGGAGGGGGGCCAGGATGGCTCCCAAGACCTTGGTAAAGGCTCTGGGTGCTGATGAGATCCCCAAAAGGGAGGCCCTGGACTTGCAGATGTAGACTGCCCACTCTGAACTTCCCAAAAAAAAAAAGTGCTGGCTGTGGATGGGAATGTGGAGGCACTCATCTTGAAGGTCTATAGAGAACATCCAGTCCCCTGGCTGGACTGATAGAATAACCGTATTCAGCGACTTCATCATGAAGTGCTCCCAGAAGTCTGCCCTAAGATACAAGTCAGACTTTTTTGCAGCCACTGCTACAAAAATGTATTTTTTTTTGGCAAGATTCTCGCAAAAGGAAAAACGTGTCTATAGGGATGCCGACCCTGTCACACTCCTCAGAGTCCTGTGGGTGCAGCAGCTGGTTGATATTTGTTAAACCATTCCCATTAGACTTGCCCAAAAGATGGGCTGATTATTTGCTAGTCCCTGCAGAGGCTACAGAATGTAGAAGCGGGTTGACCCTTGGCTTGTTCAGGGTATACAGATTTGACAATCTGTTTATATGGGCATTTTCCCCCTAACTCCTTCCATTCTTTCCCACTTTGTTTCTAGGAAGCAATACTCAGCCCAGGGTCTACTTCTCTTCTCTTTGGAGGCCGGGATCTTGGTACTTTGGAAGGAACAGGATGGGGAGCGGTCTTTGAGTCTCCAAAAATGACCCTGAAGAATGGTGGCTACTACCCATTGATCTCTGCAGTTTTCCATCCAAACCTGTGCGATGGACTTGAGTCTTTCTCCCACTGGCCTGGTCTGGGTGGTAGGGGGAGTAAAAAAAAAAAACTTATGATTCTCCCCTGGTGATGTCGTGGGTTTGGACTTTCCCAACCTAAGGAAAAAAAGCTTGCTAACCTTTCCAGCCTTTCCTGTACTCATTATGGTGGTAAAATCTTCCTCTCTGCTGGACAGCTGGTCTAGGGGCGAATCTCTTCCTTCTCCCCCTGTCACGAGGAATCAGGCCGCTTCTTCCATCTGTGACTCTGGTGATCGCGGAGTCCATTTTCTTGCCAAACCACGCCTTCCCGTCGTATGGGGTACGACCCCAAGACTGCTTTGAGGACGGATCTGCTGCCGACCTTTCTATCCAAGACATCTCTAAAGGAGACCGCATCTTCCAAAGGGAGAGTCGTACTCTTGGCTTAGTTGCATGACTGAGGCATCCATGGATGGAACAGAATCGCCGATTTTGGCATCTGACTTGGCCAAAAAGGGTACAGCCTCTGAAAACGGATAAAGGCGATTTGCCTCTTGTCTACCTTTTGCTATTCCCCAAGGGCAACTCCTTTGATTTCTTCCATTAAGGGGAAATTTGAGACTTTCCTTGTTAAATGAGGATGGCCGCCGGACATCTACTGCGCTGCCGCGCCGACGGAGCTCCGCCCCCGAGATGACGATACTGAGCTATGTGACGCGCGAAGCGCCCGTAGCTATGGAGGAAGCCTGTCACTCGGGGAATCAGCTGGGGAGCCTCTCCCCTAAAGCGGCGATGCAAAGGTTATCCCCATAGAGGTGCTCAGCTGTGTCCGACCTGGCATCTGAGACCCCCCAGGCTAAGATAAACACACAGATAAGGTAATGCTTCCCATACAAACATGTCCCGGACAGCCAGCCCAAATCACCTAATGAGGAGAAGTAATGCTCCTGGAGGTATGTGTGCCATAAAAAGATCCACAGAAAAAAGGGCTCCTATACTTATCTGGCGCCTTTAGCAGCCCAAGCGATAGGACTCCATCCTGCAGGAGAGCATGAACCTGCAATGGTCACACCATATGACGGTGAGGTAGGACTGGTGCGTGATCCTGCGGGGATGAGGACAGAAAAAAGAATGCCTAACTGGGGGAGCAACGCCCTTTTATTAGAGAATTAATTGGTCATGTGGGTCGATCAGGGGCGGAGCCATGACCATTGGTATGCTGCCATGGAGGCACCAGGAAAATGTTTTTTGCCTAAAATGAATGTCTGCAAGGTACACAGACAGAATAGTGTAATGATTCTGTTAAAAAACAAAAAAAATACCTATTAAATGCCTTCATCTATATCACCTCCAGCGTTCTAGTTTCTGTTCTCTCATTCACTTCCTGTTTTGCGGTGGTTGTTAATGTAAGAACTACATTTCCCAGTATGCATTGCGGCACGCCCAGTAATTCACACTTCCTTGGAGTCTCTAACACGTAGAGAGTGTCCTGCCGCACAGATGTAGTTCCCAGGAGGGGCCGAGCACGTCACTGACCACCGCAATAAAGCCTCCCGCGTGGTGAGTATCAATCAGACAAGCAGGAAGTGAACAGAACAGAGAAGAAATAGAACAACTTCTGAGCAAAAAGCAACAATGAGGAAGTGAAAAGAGGAATGTCTGCAGGTAAAGGATTCTTATTATGAAAACATTTTTTTTTCCTTTACAACCCCTTTAACTGCTCATTTAGTTTACACTAGAGTAAAGGTATGTTTACTTACCTGATCCTTCACTTACCCAGCAAATGGCACTCCCCCATGTTCCGGTAGTGGACTATTCCTCAGTGGCATAGCTAAGGATCTTGCCTTGGTCTTGATGACAGCAGGACCTTGGACCTATGGAGCATGGGGAAGAAGACATTGCTGGGATTGGTCTTCATGCAGTGCAGAGGATCAGTAGTAGATCTTTTTTTCGTGGTACCCAAGACCTGAATAAGCAACTAACCCTTGCAGCGTGGACACGCCGCAAGGGATCATATTTAAGTTTTCTGGAGTTGGGTTTTAAAGGCTAGGATGAATAAGAGCAGCACTCGCAGGAAAGCTGCCCCAAAACAGTTTGAGAAGGCACTAGGAACATATAAAGGTACACACAGCTCCATCCCTTCCCATTAAAAATTCCTCACTGACAAGGAGGGTCTGCCATCTATTAGCCTATAGAAAGAAGCCCCCCATTTAAATAATATCTGCACAGGCTACAGAAAGAAAGAAAGACCACCTCGTACGCTTTTTTGACTTTGTTGTCATGGAGACCAACATCAACAAAGACTGGACCCTTTTCGTGAAATTATAATCCAACAACAGAACCAGCGACAGACAGACAAACAAGTCTTTAATAATTAAGCAATTGTTGAGACAGACTGCGCCGTTATTAAATTTCATTTGTGGTTTAATTACACATTTTTTCCCCCTCAGAGGCTTTGTTGTATCAATTAGTTGATTGAATGGCCCATGTTGTGGCTTTAGTGAAAACGGATCTGTTGTGAAGGAGCATATTTATCGGGAGCTAAAAGAAGAGGGGGACAGGGGGGTGGCAGGAGGAAAAAAAAAAATTCAATTAAATGTCAGCGTGGAGTGACGAGGAGCATTTGATATGGCTTTTAGTATAATTGCTTGCATTTCATTAACAGAGCCATTTACCAGGAGGATACTTCAGAACTAGGAAAAATATAAATGAGGTTGCAGTCCTGACAATAAGGGAGAAGCCTGTTTAACTCGCATGTTGCCAGGACTAATGTGTCTTGTAGATGAGTATCAAAAACAGCCCTGCCTAAAGAATCCTACTGAGAGTAAATAACATTCAATTTAAATGCAGGAATTTTTGGTGGGTATTTGGAACATTCATATTAGGGTTGTCCCGATACCACTTTTTTAGGACCGAGTACAAGTACCGATACTTTTTTTTAAGTACTCGTCGATACCGAATACCGATACTTTTTTTTAAATGTGTCCCCAAATGCAGCCATGTCCCCCCACAAATGCAGCCATGTCCCCCCACAAATGCAGCCATGTCCCCCCACAAATGCAGCCATGTCTCCCACATATGCAGCCATGTCCCCCACATATACAGCAATGTCCCCCATATATGCAGCCATGTCCCCTACATATGCAACCATGTCCCCCACCTATACAGCCATGTCCCCCCTATATATGCAGCCATGTCCCCCACATATGCAGCCATGTCCCCTATATATGGAGCCATGTCCCCCACATATGCAGCCATGTCCCCCACATATGCAGCCATGTCCCCCCACATATGCAGCCATGTCCCCCCACCTATACAGCCATGTCCCCCTTATATATGCAGCCATGTCCCCCACATATGCAGCCATGTCCCCTATATATGGAGCCATGTCCCCCACATATGCAGCCATGTCCCCCACATATGCAGCCATGTCCCCCACATATGCAGCCATGTCCCCCACATATGCAGCCATGTCCCCCCACATATGCAGCCATGTCCCCCCACATATGCAGCCATGTCTCCCCATACCTAGATTGGACAGATCACCCGTCCAATCCCGAGCAAGGGGGAGTGTCTATATGCGGGGAGTGTCTATATGCAGTGTCTATTACAGCTTTCGTTTGAATAGCTGTAGTGTTCCCCCGCACGCTGATTAACTTGGCGGCAGCATTGGGGTATGCGGCGGTGGCGTTGCGGCGTTGTGACGGTGGGGGATGGTAGTATCGGATCTGGCATCGGGGGCATACTCCCGCAAATGCTCAGTATCGGTCCCGATACCGATACTGGTATCGGTATTGGGACAACCCTAATTCATATGCGTGTAGGTCCTCCATACCCCTAACAAGTTCTCCATGGCCTGCTTGGTGAGAAATTATCCAACCACTATTGTTTACCAGTCCATTGCCTGCAAAACTCCCCCTTTTCTCCTTCAAAAGGCAAACTGGCATGCTTGTAGGAAGATCTTCTAATAGAAAGATACACTTGACTGGTGTACTGCTAGTGTCCTTGCTAACCAACCCACCCTGTTATCCCCATAACATAACTGTAGCGCCTGGTTACTTTGAAGAACCAGTGCTATTTAAATTTAAAGAGAGATCAGAGTGTAGTTAAACTCTGCTCCAAATTGTTATGCTTAAAACAGGGTCTCTGTCTCAGCTTGGCTGTGCGGTGGGCTCATTCTGTTGTACTGGGGTGTTCTTCCCACCCCTGTGCAGTAGATGGCAGCAGTGGAGTCAAGGTTTGGGTGCTTTTCCCCAGCAGCCAATCAGAAGGGTGTAGCATTGCTGTGCATGCTGGGGGAGGGTATTTATGGGGCAGACACCATTGGTTCTGGGTCTTCTTCGTCCAGTGTGGCACTCACCTTTAGGGTGGCCACATCACAGCGCCCCGGCGTTATGGCCTACCTGGTCAGGGCATGCATGCTACATGGTGAGCGACTGGGTTCCCACCTTTGAGGATCCCAAGCGGTATTGCTGTTCGGTGGGAAGTCCATCTGAGGAGCGCCAATGAGAGGCTGACGATCCAAAAGGGTTTTGACAAATCACCGGGGATTAAGGTAGCTGGACACTGAAGGATTGATCACCTGTTAGTCGGTACCAAGGCGACATTAAGAAGGAGATCCAGGCGTAATTCACCTAAGAAGGATTGCCTCCGTAACTGCAACCAGAGAGGGCCTGTGGCAGAGGCGTCTCCCTGAGGTCCATTCAGGAGGGTCTGTGGCAGAGACTTTATCCTACAAGTGTTCAAGTGATACTTCGACTGCCAGGTTAGTGTGGTACGGAGTGGTACGGAAAGTGTTACATATGGGAACAGGACTGTAGCAAATACTACGCCTGAATCTGCTGTTCTCCATCTTTCTGCAAACTCTATCCCTATCATCACCAGTTCATTGTTTTTACTTGGCTGGGTAATAGAGAGCACAGCAAAGACACTTGTTGCGGACATTCTTTTACTACTACTACTACTACTACTACTACTACTTCTTCTTTTACATTCTTTTTGCTATATGCACCATTCACCCCTAGGAATTCGGAAGAGCCAAGAGGTAAATGTGCCACCAAAAACAACCAGCAGCTCCTCCGGGGGTAGTGCTACATAACCTTAACACTAAATTAAACTTATATAAATAATTTTTTTTAATAAATATATATATATATATATATTAATATATATATATATCTTTAAATAAATATATATATTTAAACATAAACAATTTTGACCCAAACAAATTTCTTTAACTGCTGTGTAAGAGGTTCCTGAGAAAAGGTAAAACATGCTATGTCATTGGCTGTCCACCATCACCAAATTATCCTGGCCTCTAGCCGTGATCCTACCAGCTCCAAGAAAATGACTCGATCCTTCTTTCACTCTTCAGTCTGATTGACCAATAGCCTGTTTAACCAGATAGGGAAGGTGCCCATCCCGAGACAGGCTCCAACCCCTATCAACCATCTCTGATATATACATATAATATATATATATATACCAACCACCAACCGACCCTCAGGAACCACAGACCCCTGCCAACACCACCTGAAACAAAAAAGACACATTAAACACAGATCCCAGACAACTTCCAACAGGGAGGGAGGGAAAATCAGTTTGTGTGTTACCTCTTATTCCGTGGCGCTAGAATGAATAGCCCCGCCCACCCCTGTTAACTAAAAGCCCAGCCGAAACTCCGCTCCCCTAACCATGCTGCACCTCACCCACATCCCTTTCCTGGACCAACCTACACAGCTTTCCCCCAGTCATGTGGCCCCTCCACCTAGGTTCCCTTTTGCTCCGGGGCGTTCTATATTACTGCCTTTACACGCACATGAACCTTAATGGCATCCCAGTCTTAGTCCGTAGGGTTCAATATTGAGTTGGCCCACCCTTTGCAGCTATAACAGCTTCAACTCTTCTGGGAAGGCTGTCCACAAGGTTTAGGAGTGTGTCTTTGGGAATGTTTGACGATTCTTCCAGAAGTTTATTTGTGCACGAGAATGCCTGGCTCACATTCTATGCTCTAATTCATCCCAAAGGTGTTCTCTTAGGTGGAGGTCAGTGCTCTGTACACGCCAGTCAAGTTCCTCCACCCCAAACTCGCTCATCCATGTCTTTATGGACCTTGCTTTGTGCACTGGTGTGCAGTCATGTTGGAACAGGAAAGGGCCATCTCCAAACTGTTCCCACAAAGTTGGGAGCATGAAATTGTCCAAAATGTCTTGGTATGATAATGCTTTAAGAGCTCCCTTTACTGGAACCAAGGGGTCAAGCGCAACCCCTGAAAAACAACCCCACACCATAATCCCCCTCCACTAAATGATTTAGACCAGTGCACAAAGCAAGGTCCATAAAGACATGGATGAGCGAGTTTGGGGTGGAGGAACTTGACTGGCCTGCACAGAGTTTTGACTTCAACCCAATAGAACACCTTTGGGATTAATTAGAGCGGAGACTGCAAGCCAGGCCTTCTTCTCCAACATCAGTGCCTGGCCTCACAAATGCGCTTCTGGAAGAATGGTCAAACTTTCCCATAGATACACCCCTAAACTTTGTGGACAGCCTTACCAGAAGAGTAGAAGCTGTTATAGCTGCAAAAGGTGGGCCAACTCAATATTTAACCCTATGGACTAAGACTGGGATGCCATTAAAGTTCATTTGTGTGTAAAGGCAGGCATCCCAATCATTTTGGCAATATAGTGTATTTTGGTGGTCAGGTTGTGCATGCATGTCTGTCCAAAGTCTAATATTTTCAATAGCTAATGTAGCGCCCCCCCCCCCCCTATTTGGCAGGGCGTTACGCTAAAGTTAGTGGGGAATGGGAGAGTTAAGTTGCTCCCACTCACAAATTGGTTAAGTTTAGGCTGCTGTCAGTTTAGATCTGTTTTCTAGGTCAGTCTGCATGTTAGGGAGGAGAGGTGTTTTTACCCCTGGGTGACAGTTGGCACTAGAAGGGGTTCTGACAGACCTACTTTCTCCCAGCAGGCAATCAGAGGAGGGTTTTTACCTCTGGACATGCTGGCGGGAGGGTATATCTGTGACATCCACCTTCGGTGTGCGCGCATCCATGGGCCCCGCCATCGATGCCTGCCTGGCCAAAGCTACGCACCTAGCGGAGCTTCACCCTGACATTGAAAGGGGTCCCAGCAGCTTGCTGGGTCCCAGATCCTAAGCTGGGGGCTGTACGGTGGGGGATTGGCTCGGGAGACCCAAAGGCAGCGGTTGTCCGAGAGGCCTAGGCGAACCACCGGGGATCCGGTCATCACTACAAGACAGGTACACTTCAACTGTCCTCTGATGACTCTAGAGAGTGACTTACTGGGAGGATCTATTAGTTCTACCCCTTTGAAAAGTATGGAAATTCCTCAGGCCTGTGGCACAGGCCCTAATTCCTCCCAGTGACTATTGCAAGTGACCTTTCGGCTGCCAGGCCCAAGTTAAACGCCTGTCCGGGGCACTTTACCCACTCCGACGGGAGTGGCGACGATTAAGTGTGACTGTACTGAGAGCAAGCTGCTCTTTACAATATCCAAGGCCTGATACTGCAGTTTTCTTCCGCTCATCAACCTTTCTCTATAGTGTGCCATGATGATGTTGGCCATGTTGGGCCTTGAAATAAAACATTGAAAACACACTCTGATGTCTGGACACTCGCTTTATTTACTTTCCACAAGTATTCACCCCTAGACAAGTGTAATTGGTAACTTAATACGCCGACCCAGAAATCAACCAGCAGGTCCTTCGGGGGTAGCGCTAAACTAAATTTAAAGTTTATAGGATGTGGATCTTGGAAAAAAAAAAGATTAAAAGCATGGAAAACTAGGCACTGCCAAGTAGAGTCTGTGCCAATGCCATTAAAAAAGTGGGGACAGGGTCCTGTTCATGCGGCTTCAAGTGTGACTTGGAAAATACACAAATCTTTCAAATAATATATTGAGGATTTCAGAACCAGCATGTTTTTAAGGGACATCCCTAATCATAATATTCTTTGGCAAATATTTTTAAATTTTAAGGCTAAGGCAGTATTTTGCAGTACATCTGGGATAAGGGAGTGTGTTGTTTTGGGTGCAGTGTGCACACTGATTTTGCATTATTATTTTTCAAAGGGCACAGTGAGGCGCTATAAAAAAAAAGGCAGCTCTTGAACTAACTAGCATGTAACAACTGACCTCTAATCACCCCAAGCTAAAAGTTATAATGACCCCTATCAATCATAAAAAAGTAGCTAAGGAGTTGACAAGTAAAGAGCTACAGTAGCTATCAATCAGTTGTTGCAAACAGATATTGATCCTTAAAGTGGTTGTAAAGGATTAATGTTATTTACCTTAATGCATTCTTAAGGGGAAAAAAACATGGTCAGATCCCCCCAGCCCCCACCTAAATACTTACCTGAGCCCGATCTTCATACAGCGATGTGCCCGAATGCAGCATGAGCTCTCTGTCTCTCTCCTCAGGAGCCATTGAGTCCTGGTTCTGTCAATCAAATCTTGTGAGGAGGGAGCAGGTGCGGGGCCGAGCTGGGCTGTGTGTGTCAACAGACACACACACATAGCCAAGCTCAGTGATCAAGCCCACACAAGTGCCCCTATAGCAAGTGGCTTGCTATGTGTGTTGGGGTGTTGGGGTCCTGTGATAAATCATTGCATAGAGCAGGTAAGACAATGCAGTGGTGCCCAGCACTCCCCATTCACTAAGGCTGGGTTCACACCAGTGCAAACTGGATGCAAGTTTCCCAGGATACAATTCGCATAGCAGGAGATTGTGGACGGCTCTCTATGGAGCCGGTTGACACATCTCCGAAGCAGGCCCTGTGCATCTTTTGGGGCTGAAATTGGACCTCAAACGGTGAATGGAGATGCACCGGACTCCTGCTGTGAGCCGCTGTGTGCTGCAATGTGAACCCAGCTTAAAGTGTGTATAGTACACACATGGAAATTCCTTCCCCTCCACTAAATAGATTGGCTATCTATCTGCTCTGGCCAGCACACAAAGATACCTATCATGTTACAAATGCATTGTTTGTTTGCTTTTCAATCATTTTCCCCCCTTCCTCACTCCATAGCTAGGGGAGGCTTTATGTAGTTAGTCCCACCCTTTTTGTTCATGCTTTGGGATGGAAGCGTCCCCGAACCACCTCTTCTCAGGTCCCCTGCTGATACTCCTGGCTCCTCCTCTCTGTCCAGTGCCCCCATGGAAAGCTCCCATGGGGCACTCATGCATGCTTGCTCTCGAACCCCACTGCTGCATCCATTGACACCCCCCCCCCCACACACTCCCTCGTCAATGGCTTTTATTGACAGAACTGGAAGCCAATGGCATAAACAAGACCAAGGATAAATCCAAGGAAAAATCCAAGCTTTACTCACCGGCCAGCCCCTGACAACCAAATCAACCTATGTAACATTATGCGTTAAAACAGGGGTTTAGTCTGAACACATTTACAAATACATGCGTAAGCCACAGAGCCTCGTCACAGCACCCTGGTATCTGTGGTCCTATACCTAGCTTATGAGAGACTCCCCATTGGAAGCACAATGGTTCCTAGTGCCCCAGCAAAGCCAGTGAGACCAGGATGTGAGGGGAGACAAGATCTTGCAGATGTGCACAGCGCTGGATTGAATGAGGGCTCAGGTAAGTACATTTTTTACCCTAATGTTTAGGCTTTGGAACCACTTTAAACATGCTGACAACTGCTGCATGACTGTGGGGAAGAATAGTTCCTGGGAAATAGTTAAAAGGTTAGAGAATAACAACAGTCCTTACCTGATTGGAGGCAGTAGGTCAGGTGAAAGAAATTAGAGTCTCAGGCCTGCAGTGACTGCTGGGAGTTCTTTCTGGAAAGATTGACAAGTAAGAAGGTTGTCTCATTCCATCCAACCTTGTATAATTTTAATCATCAGATTTTTTTATTTTTATAGCTGGTTGTCACAGCTCGGCTGGTTAGGGGGTCTTTGGGGGGATCTGTGATAAAGTAAAATGGTTACAAAGTGGGGGTTCCCACCTGGTGATAGGGGCTCCCCATGTTGGTATTAGTTGTTTAATAAGGCTGGGTCATTTGGGTAATTGTAATTAGTCAATTCAGGAGCAGGAGCTGTCCTCAATCTTCTAAGGTGTGGTTGGGGTCAAGGGGTCAAGGGTGGAGTTTAATAAAGCCTTTTGGCTATTGGACACCAAAAACTGGTAACCAACAATTGTTTTGTGATTTAAATGGTATAATTTAGTTTTGACTATTGCAAATTGAAACTGTGAATTGTTTTGTGATAAAAATAAGGGGCAGATGTGGGCATTTTAACCCATGATGAGCAGATCCAGGCAAGAATATAATAGAATATAATACTGTTATTAAATGTCAGTTTATTACTAAAATCTCACAGTGTATATATGGGCATATCTGTTCTGTATTGGCTGCTTTCAAACTGATCTGCAGGTGCAGAGCAGTTTAGCTGCACTGAGCCATAGATTTCTGTTATTACCTGTGAGTTTGGTGAGCTTTCTGAAAGTGTACCAAACCTGCAGAATATAATAGAAGTCTTTTGTAAAGTCCAGGAAAGCCAAAGCCATGCAGGTAAACCACAGCGCATCAGAGTGAAAATAGCATTGGGCCCCTTTCACACTGTCAGTACAACAGTCCAACCAATTGGACCCACCATTCACTTCTAAGGCCGCGTACAGACGAGGAGACATGTCTGCTGGACCGTTTCCAGCGGACATGTCTCCTCGGATATTTGGTCTGATGGCGTGTACACACCATCGGACCAAAATCCCCTCGAACGGATAACGTGGTGACGTGGTGGTGACGTTGACGCCGCCACGTCACCAATCCAGGAAGTAAAATACTTCCACGCATGCGTCGAATCCATTTGACGCATGCGGGAGATTTATGTCCGCTGGTTAGGCGTACTAACCAGCGGACATGTCCGATGGACAGGTTTCCAGCGGACAAATTTCAAAGCATGTACATCCATTTGCCCACGGATGTCATTCTGCCGACATATATCGGCGTGCAGTGGTCGGCAAGGTGGACATTAGATGTAAATGTATCACTTTTGTCCATTATATGGCAGAATTTGTGACAATCTATTTTATGAGACACCTATTACTGCCAGTTGTAGTTTATCTGGGAAGTGTAACTGAGTGCTGCAGCTAGCTTCTCTCCTCTCTCTTTAACTGAAGCTGACCAGGAGGATCTGTGTAAAATCCCCCTCACTCCCCCCCCCCCCTCTATACATCACTTACTCTTAAATGGACAGACTTTTACATGCCAACAACAGAAGGGCCCCATCGGAAGCCGGCCAACATTAGCATTAAGGTGCCAGTTACTTTGCCAACAGTATACCCCGCTTAGAAACACTTACTGATACCTGTATCTCTACAGAGTGCACTCAAAAACATAATTATTGAGTTATGTTGGTCAGATTTTGCTCAATAATAGTTAACTCAGTTTAAGCTTGGAATTATATTGATGCAAGTTAGGCATCTCCTCATGTGTTAGGTCAGAATTAACTGTATTAGTTCTAAACCTTAATATATATTTACTGCTTGAAGCCAAGTCTGGCATTGTTTACCCGCTTTTATATAGTACAATTTTTTTCCGTACCATTTGGTAGCCTTTGGCCTGATTTCTGTCCATTATTATATATCTGTGACTTATTAACACTTAAGTTGACCAGGTGTAAGTGGTCCTGATTGTTGTTAGGCTTCATTCAGACTGGTGTCCATAACCATTCTGCTTGTAGGCTGCTTTCTTATTGTGCCTGTATTCGCCCAGAGCTGCTTGCAGGCAGCCTATAGAGGCGGATGCAAGTACAGTGGCTGCACAGACAGAGCCAGACACAGCCACATGTCCAAATTTGATATGCAAAGCCAGTAAAGCTGATATAGCATCAGGTAGTTCACAAACAGTAGGTATGGAGGTACAGCAGTGCTTTAAAGCAATTAAGGAGCAGTTCTCCCATACATGGTCCATATGGTCCGAGTTTCGAAAATCAGATGAGTTCCCTATCTGGGTTAAAGGGAACCTTACCATTGTATAGCTATGGTGGAGGGATTATTATTATTGTATTATTATTGTTTTTTTGTAATTGTATGCCTGTCCCTTTCCCTCCCAGTTTTCCTCCCATTTTTTTTTTTCTCTCTTTCTCTCTCTCTTTCTTTGTTTATTTTCCAATGCTTCGAAGAGGATACGCACTGAAGATTTGTAAGAATTTATAATGTATTCAACTAGTATAAGCAGACAGTCATTATATATGTATATTTGTTGGACATAGGGGAAATCGCTGTAAGATGAACATAAAACAATAAAATAATATTGTATACAAAATATTTGGGACCAACAAAGTTGGGGAGTGGATGGGGATTCTCTCACATCTGTCAAACTCCTTAACTGGAAATGAGAAATCAAGGTCAGGGCATGGAATCTGGCATATACCGTGAAACCTCGGATTGCGAGTAACGCGGGTAACGAGCGTTTCGCAATACGATTATTATTTTTTTTAAATCCTGACTCGGTTTGCGAGTGTTGCCTCACAAAATGAGCAGTAGTCAAGCCACAGCGGTGTGCAATACTGCATTTGGCCAGAGGTGCGAGGGTGCCGGAGATGAGCAAAGCCGCTTGGAAATACTCAGTTCCCGAGCCTTTCCAGAGTTTTACGAGTTCAGCAGAGTTGCCCCCGAGGCTTTCTGAGGCTCTTCGGCACCCCCCCCCCTCTGGCCACATGCCACATGCGGTATTGCATGCCATAGAAGTCAATGCAGAACAAATTATTTTTGTTCCCATTGACTTCTGTGGGGAAACCCGCTTTGAAATGTGAGTGCTTTGGATTACAAGCATTCTCCTGATTATGCTCAAATCCAAGGTTCCACTGTATTCTGGTCAACCCAACATTTCTGCCTCCTGCCTCACAAGGGTGCCATGAGTGCACGTTTACCTGAATGACCCTACATGAAGGCAAGTGTGTCAGTATCTCATCCCCCTAAATCCTGTATGTTAAAAGGACTATGGGCTTGTTGTATTGTGTTGGGTTATTGTAACGGTATGACCCATGGGACCCAGAGACTTTTGAAGGATGCAGGGTACTCCTGTGCCAGCTTCACCAATGACTCTTGGGTCTAGGGTCATCCTATGTCCATTAGGGGCATAGAATGACTGAGAACTGATATCTCGGATTACATGAGATGGGACATTAATGATAATTCATGTATTGCAGGATCTTGAAATATTACAGGTGGTTAATTCTGAACTCAACAGGTTAATTGAAAGATGTTAATTGATGTTAAATCACCTCCAGCTACCTGGCTGTAGTGATAAAAGCTTGCTGTGATTGCATTCTATTGTCTATTGTGCTAATTAAGTCTGGCTTCTGAAGGACCTTTTTTTATTGTGTATGCTAATGACACTGTATTGTGTGAAAGTCTATTGATGATAAGATGTGGAATGTGACGGAGCACCCTCTAAAGGTCAGACGTCTGTATATTGTGTATCAGGTGAGAACAGCTTGTCGCAGAGTCAGGATGTCTGGGAAATGATTAGTAATTAGCTCATCTGAATGTCATTATCTAATGGAATGTGTATTGAAGTTCCTTGTGTCATGTTGTGGGTGGAGTTGAGTCATTATCCACTCTTAGTTTCTACTGTATAATGCCTGAGTTTACCATTAAAGTATTCATTCATTTGGAACCAGAAAAAAAGAAAAAAGCAATTAAGGACCAATGGGTCCGCCCACCCGGCTGCAATGACCGGACTATCCTAGTTCCTGGATTGCCGGAGAAGCTTTCTCAGTTATCTGGTCACATGAGTGGAGGCTTGGTGGTATCAATTGGTTGGGTCTCCCACAGGAGCATTTCGCTGTATCAATTCATCTGGTCTGGTCACTGTAGAGTCTGCGTCACGATGACTTTTCCAAGATGGAACCCATTGTCCTTAACCACTTGTCATCTGCCCACCGTCAAATGACGGCGGGCAGACGACTCCATTATCCTGACATCACGTCATATGACGTGATGTCCCTTTAAAGCCGCGGGCGGGCGCGCGCGCGTAGCCGGCGGCGCGCGCACCCGCCGCTCTGCGGCGATCCCGTGCGAGTACCCGGCGGCAACGATCGCCGACAGGCACACGCGATTGCTCAGTAACTGAGCGGGGACGTGCAGCTCTGTATGTAAACACAGAGCTGCACGTCCCTGTAAGGGAGAGAGGAGATCGATTGTGTCCCTTGTACATAGGGACACAATCGGTCACCTCCCCCAGTCACCCCCCCCCTCCCCCCACAGTTAGAACACTCATAGGACACACATTTAACCCCTTCCCCGCCCCCTAGTGGTTAACCCCTTCACTGCCAGTCACATTTATACAGTAATCAATGCATATTTATAGCATTGTTCACTGTATAAATGTAAATGGTCCCAAAAATGTCAGAAAAGTGCCCGAAATGTCCGCCATAACGTCGCAGTCCCAATAAAAAAATCGCAGATCGCCGCCATTAATAGTAAAAAAAAAAATGCCATAAACTATCCCCTATTTTGTAAACGCTATACATTTTGCGCAAACCAATCGATAAACGCTTATTGCATTTTTTTTTTTACCAAAAATATGTAGAAGAATACGTATCGGCCTAAACTGAGGGAATTTTTTTTTTTTTTTATATATTTTTGGGGTTATTTATTATAGCAAAAAGGAAAAAATATTGCATTTTTTTAAAAATTGACGCTCTATTTTTGTTTATAGCGCAAAAAATAAAAACCGCAGAGGTGATCAAATACCACCAAAAGAAAGCTCTATTTGTGGGAAAAAAAGGACGCCAATTTTGTTTGGGAGCCGCGTCGCACGACCGCGCAATTGTCAGTTAAAGCGACGCAGTGCCGGAAGCTTATATTTTGTCTGGGCAGGAAGGGGGTGTAGGTGCACAGTAGGTAAGTGGTTAAAAGGTGCATAAGGCATGTGCAAATACGCAAAGCTGCATCATCTGTGACGTCAAGACCACTGCGGTGTCGCGACCGCCAACATGTTTTACCCAATCAGCTTGAGCTTCCTCAGGGATTTTTTGTAAGTTTAAATGTTTGCAATAAAGATTGCGCGATTAAGCTGCGTGGTCCCATTGTAACATCCTAATTTTGGAGTCCTTACCCCCACATCTTTTTTGTAAGTCTAGCTTTAGTTACTTGGATCGCACCCATACAAGGTGAGCCAGCAATCACATGGGACGCTGTTTTTGGCTAACTCCTAAGAGCCAAACAGTGTGTAAATACTAGTGAGTTATTGGCACACATACATTGTTCTCTGTATGTTTAAACCAGTGCATTCACCTGCCAATACCCCTGTCTTTAATCACCTCAGTACAGGGTGGGTCAGATGAGAAAAACACTTGGTACTTTTATACATTATGGTTAACAGACCTTAGTTTAGACCAGAGGTGGCAAACACAAGGCCCGCGGGCCGAATGCGGCCCTCCAGACCATTTCATGCGGCCCTCGCACCTCTTCAGTAATCCTCCAGACCCTTACTTTCTGCTTTCAAGCAATGCATCCAACTTCTTCCCAGCAGCAGCATAAGGAAAGGGGGTGCACTGTAATGTAAGGGAGAGGGGGGACTCAACTTATGATGGTGGGGGGGCTCTTGACATCTAATGTAAGGGGAAGGGATGCCCTGGACATATAATCTTACAGATACAACCAGCCCTTTTGAGGGCAACCATAATGCTGATGAGGCCCACGATGAAATTGAGTTTGACACCCCTGGTTTAGACTATAAATCCTATGTTAGGTGTATACATAGCTTTTTTTGTGGATAGAGAGGATGAAGATAACAACCACTGTAAGGTTCTTAAAGGAGTTGTAAAGGAAAACATTTTTTTTTGCTAAAATCACTTTTTACAGGGTATAGAGACATAATAGTTAACTGATTCCTTTTAAAAATCAATCATATAATGTACCTGTAGTAGTTTCTAGTTTAGTTTTTGCATCTAGTTTTGTTTTTGCATGTTATTTCCTGCCTGTGCTATACAGAGCATACAGAGCCATAGAGCAGTGATGGTTTGGAAAACGAAACTAGAAACTAGACACACAGTAATCACACCTCATTGAAGTTATTGACCACAGAGAGAAAGCTTCCAGTACTGTGGTCATCAGGAAACAGACAACCAGGAAGTGTGGAGATCAGAGAAGAATTACAGCAACTTGAGAGCAAAAAACGAACAATGAGGACATGAAAACAACACTTCATTAAGGTAAAGGAAGCTATTAAGATAAAAAAAAAATCATTTACAAACCCTTTAATGATCTCTTTATCCCTGCTAGGTTTATTCTCTCAAGTTGTCCTGTTAACAATTGTTACCACAACTCAAAGTGAGGAAATATCCAAAGGGCCAGATTCAGGTAGATGGGAGCATCTTTGCTCCAGAGTAACGCTTCTCATTTACGTTACTCTGCCGAAATTTTAGGAGCAAGTGCTGTTATTCAAGAAGCACTTGCTCCTAAAGTTGCGGCAGCGTATCGAAAATGAGCCGGCGGAATTCAAATTGGGCGGGTACGGGGCGTGTAGTATTTAAACTAAGCGCGATCCCGCGGCGAACGTACTGCGCATGCGTCGAGTGTCAAAGCATCCCCGTGCGCATGCTCCAAATTCTGTGAATGAACGTCAATGACGTCACATTCCCATTCATGAACTTTTTACGCAAGCGACGCCATTTTTTTTTTTCCGACGCGATGACGACGCCTATACCTAACATAGGATACTCCACTAGGGGGCTGCTTTATCTATGCGCCGCGTATCGCTTCCGGAAACGTCGTAAAGTCACTGCGTCGCGCCCGAAAAAGATCGTGAATTGCCGATTTCCGCTGATTAACATATTTTTTGAGCGTAAATCGGCGGGAACGCCCCCGGCGCCATTTTTAAGTTGAAGTAACGATGCGATGGCGAAATTCAATTACGCCGATCGCATCGGAACTCCAACCCGGCGTTTCTTGTTTTCTGGTTACAGAAAACAAAAACGCCGGCTTAAAGTGACAGTTAGGCTGGCGGATCCATTGATCCGCCAGCCTAACTCTACCTGAATCTGGCCCAAAATGTGTAATTTTCACTAGAACAGAATTAAAATGGGATCTTTCAATGGGGACACTTGTTCTGGAGACCAAGGTCTAAGGCCACGTACACACGTTCAGTCCAACCAGATGAGAATGGTCCGGATCGTTTTCATCGGTTCACCGCTGAAGTGGTCTGATGGTCTGATGTGCGTACACACCATAAGTCCAAAATCCGATCGGTTCAGAACACGGTGACGTAGAACACAACGACGTGCTGACAAAACGAAGTTCAATGCTTCCAAGCATGCGTCGACTTGATTCTGAGCATGCGCGGGTTTTTGGTCCGATGCTTTTGCGTACTAACCATCGGTTTGGTCAGATGGTCAGGCATCCATCGATCTGATTTTTAAAGCAAGTTTTAAAACTTTGGTCCGACGGCCTTAAGGCCAGTTTCATCGGACAAAACCGATCTTGTGTACGCGGCCTAAGAGGGGATTTCTCTTATTTTGGCAAGATATTTCCTTCTTCCTGTTGTGTCCTCAGGGCAGGAAGTCAAGCCGATTCTTTGCAATCTGGCAGGAACTTTAACCATTCCCAGCTTTAACCAAAGCTAAAAAAAAGTTTGGGCTTTATATATACTTTAATTTAAGTGTCATGGAGACAAATTAAAAAAATAGAAGCGCCAATATCCAAATAAATCATATCTTTTAAACATACACAACAGAAGAACAAACAGTCATAAATAAATAATTCCATGCTTATTATAACATCTCTATGGTTAACTAGATGCCACAAAAATATTGAACATACAAAATAAAGCCAGTACAACGTGACTGTCATAAAGAAATATTTTCAGGAATTTCCAAGTTTCCTCACTTATGTCTTGCCATAAATTACACGGGGTAAACATGTATTAATGGCTCAGCTCCTCTTAGGAGAAAACAATGTTGTCTGACTGCTGAAGCTCACAAAACTGATCAGGAAAATAAGACTTGGCGACCAAACATGCTGGGATGTCGTACAGATTCATGCTTGTTTCACGTTTGTAGCACTTATCTACATTGTGTGTGGAAATCTGCTGTAACACCTGATTTTGTCCTCTAATACTGCTGCTATATACCAGGAAAGTGCTTGGATTCTTATAAGTGGTTTAGCAATCTTAAAACCATGTCAGGTTGCATTCTTTTTTTTTGGAAAACGCTTCAAAATGGCAAAGTGTGTGCTAATTTTTAATGCTAGAAAAACACAGAGGGGCGGAAGACTAAGTGCAGCATTAGTTTATTCCAATTTATTAAAAGTAAGACAAAGGGCAACTAATATCTTAGTAGATCAAATGAGCGTGTAAGGTAGTTCTGGGTTCTGGTCAGGCGCTGGTCTCTCCTAAGTGATCCCGGTGGAGTAGCGGGATCAAGCAATGGAGCTGTGTGGATGAAAAGTCTGGCACTCCTCTGTGTTTTTCTTGTGTACCTACAGAGCCGTCTGCTTCATACTATGGGTGCTGCCTCTGGTGCTGCTACAAACATCATTTGATACTATGGACTTTCATATTATGGACTTTATTGTTTATGTGTTATGCTTTTATGATCAATATTGCATGTCCCTTTGAGCTACATCCCTCTAGCACCAATATATCCTGCGTGATCAACAGGAGTCGGACAGTTTTGAAAAACAGAATTCTGTAGATTTTCAACTCAAAATGGATGTATCTTTACAAAAACAGAGGTCAAGACATGAAATTTGAGTCACTTTATTCAGTTATGAAAAATAATGTAATTTAGATGACGACCATCCTCTTGAATGCAGCTTTTAATCCTTTGCTTGAAATTGTCCATCACTCGGACCAACAGCTTCTGATTAGGGATGGGCAAACAGTTCACCCCAGGCATGAGTTTAGGCTGAACATTTGCCTGCTCGGCCATTCTCAGTACACCCGCATTTGCAGGGTTTTTGCCAGTTTTTCAGCTTTTCCCATTGGAGTGTAAGTTGGTTATTAAAAACAGGGCCAGAAAGCTCTCCCGCGGCATCCCTAACAACCGATGAGTCATCAGCTGTCAATAGGTTTCCCCACTTAGTGATTAACACCATATGTGGCCACCGTGCTTCAAAGTATTAAATGAACAAACTAAAATGCCAATCACATAAAGTCCAATAAATTCAGTGACTGAAAAAATTTGATAGAAGGTCCACCACCAAATGTCTGAAGGCTTACCGGAAAGATTGAACCCAGATTAAGATATACCCACTAGGTCAATCTAGCTTGTTAGAGGTCATGTAGCCCCAATAGGAATATCTTAGATATCTTGATGTACCATATGTCCTGAAGAATAGCATAACACTCAGCCCAAAGGGAACAGGAGGTTCAATGGACAGCGTGCACGTAACAGACGGCGTGCACACGCAGGTGCGTGCCCCTAGTGCCAATTGGCGCCAGACTGCCTACTTAAGGAAGTGCCCTGACACCAGACCCTTGCTGACTGGTCTTCAGCTATTATCCTGATACTCTGAACCCTGCTGTGATCCTGCTTATCTTCTGTTGCTGAACCTGGCTTGCCCTGACCCTGTTCCTGAACCCTGTTTATACTCTGACTACCAGTTTCCGATCCTGGCTACCCACCTGACGCTGCTACTGCCTGCTGCTTGGTACCTCGTTGCCCACCTACAACTTGACCCGGCTATCTGTATGACCCTGCATCTGATTCCTGTGTTGCGCCTTGGCAACCTCTGAGTGTCTGCGACTTGGTCATGCGACTTTCTGCGACTTCCTGCTGCAAGCCTTCCAGGCAACTACACCTCATCTGACGTCCAGTGTCACTTCAGTCTCCCATCAGGTACGTGACAGTACCAGTCAGCCAGTGATAGAGTCTGAAAGGGAGGTCTCTCTTCCACAAACCCTCTACCCGACTGTTACCACACTCTCTCATACGGTGCAAGGATTACATATGGACTTTTGCCTCGTTTCCACTGAGAGGATCGGTTCGGTACGGTTCGGTATGGTACGCTATTTTGGGTGTTTCCATTATGAAAGCGTGCCATAAAAGCGAACCGTACTGGACCATTCTGGTCCTGCTTCAGATGTGGGGCCATAGAAAATGGAACGGTTCCATTAGGGCGGACATACAAATACATCTTACTGATTGGTTGACGTGCTAGGCTTTTTTTCTAAACATTGTATGGTCCCGGATGGTCCGATTTGCAGTGGAAATGCTCAGCAGAATAGACCGGACCATTCTAACCCGTTACATTCTAAGCGACCCGAGCCGATCCACTCAGTGGAAACAAGGCATTTGTTCAGCTTCACGACCAACTGCAGCTTGCATCCAGCATGGCTTCCACCTCTGAGGACTTAAGAATCAATGATTCCGCTGCTCAAACCGTGACTTGTAACCATGTTGAACCATTCCTCTGCATCAGTGTGGACCCTGAGACTGCTAAACTTGTGCCTTCCGTCTATCATGAATACCTAGACGCTTTCAATAAATGGAGTGCCAACACTCTCCCTCCTCACAGACCATACGACTGTCCTATTGAACTGTTGCCTGGCGCTGAGATCCCCTTTGGCAGAATTAATTCCCTTTCTGAACTTGAACTTGAGGAATTACAGAAGTATATTAACGAGAACCTTGACAAGGGATTTATCCGGCCTTCTATTTCCCCTGCCGGAGCAGGGATGTTCTTTGTTGAAAAAAAAGATCACATACTCCGGCCTTGTATCGACTATCGGGACTTAAATAAAGTTACCATTCAAATCGATACCCTCTACCCCTCATCCCTGAGTTGTTTCAGAGACTGTGTGAAGCACGTGTTTTCTCCAAGTTGGATCTAAGAGGGGCGTAAAAACCTGGTCAGAATCAGAGAAGTGGATGAGTGGAAGACGGCTTTTAGGTCTCGTTTTGGGAAACTTTGAATACCTGGTGATGGCCTTTGGGCTTTGTAACGTGCCAGCTACCTTTCAGCACTTTGTGAACGATGTGTTTTGGGACTTTCTTGATGTGTTTACCATCGGTTACTTAGGTGACATATTAGTGTTCTCCACTTTCCTTAAGTATCATCGAGTCCATGTTAAGAAGGTACTAGACAGACTAAGGAAACACCATCTTTATGCCAAAGCAGAAAAATGTGAGTTTGAGAAGTCCACCATTCAGTTCCTGGGTCTTGTTATCTCCGCAGATGGGATTGCTATGGACCCACAAAAGGTTAATGCAGTACTCGAATGGCCAGCCTGACTGATAAAAAGTCTGTACAACGGTTTGTGGGATTCTCCAACATTTACAGGAAAATCATCATGAACTTTTCAGGTATCATATCTCCTATTACGCAATTAACCAGATCACGCACAACCTTCACATGGACTTTAGAAGCTCAAGCTGCTTTTGAAAAATTGAAGGGTCTTTTTACTTCTGCACCCATCCTGAGACATCCTGATCCTGCTTTGCCCTATGTTCTTGAGGTTGATGCCTCCGAAATTGCTGTGGGAGCCATATTGTCTCAACGAAAGGGGACTAAGTCCCCACTTCACCCTGTTGCCTTCTTTTCTAGAAAACTAAATACCTCAGAAAGGAACTATGTCATTGGTGATCGGGAATTACTCGCTATTATGTCTGCCTGGAAGAATGACGCCATCTTCTCGAAGGAGCAGCCCATCCTATTCTTGTGTTCACGATCACAAAAACCTTGAATATTTAAGAACAGCCAAGAGACTAAGACCCCGCCAAGCTAGATGGGCTCTCTTTTTTGCAAATTCTGCTTCCATATTACATATCCGCCAGGGTCTAAGAACGGGAAGCCAGACACCCTTTCTTGTATGTTCCAAGACACTGAGGCTCCCCCTGAACCTGATACCATTTTACCTGCTAAAAAATGTCTTTTGATACAGAGTGATCTCATCTCGCAAATCGAGTCAGCAGTCCAGAACCATCCTCCACCTCTGGAACTCCACTTTCAATTTAAGGAAGGGCTCTACTACCATGGTGAGAATTTTTTTGTTCCTGAGCACATACGAACGTCAGTTCTTTACATGTGCCATGACCACCCCTTGGCAGGGCATTTTGGAGCCTATAAGACCTCAAATCTGGTCCATCGCTCTTTCTGGTGGCCCGATTTGTTACAAAACTGCAGGGACTATGTTAAATCTTGCACAACGTGTCTTCGGAATAAATCTGATAGGACAAATTATGGCCTATGATCACTATGGATTTCATTGTCAAGTTACCCCCTTCCGAAGGGTTTACCACCATTTTTGTAATTGTGGATCGGCTATCTAAGATGGCCCACTTTGTGCCCCTGAAAGGTACCCCTTCTGCAGCAGAAACTGGCTCCTTCTTTTATCAAATAGGTTGTATGCCTACACCTACACAGTATTCCTGCTAAGATCACCTCTGACCGTGGGGTGCAATTCACATCCCGATTTTGGAAATCCCTATGTGAAACACTGTTTGTCATCTGCCTATCATCCACAGACTAACGGGCAAACAGAGAGGACAAACCAGACTCTGGAGCAGTAGCTGCGTTGTTTTTCTTCATTTGCACAAGATGACTGGGCCTCTCTTTTGCCCTTAGCAGAGTTTGCATACAATAACTCTATACATTCAGCAATCAAACAAACCCCCTTTTTTGCTAACTATGGGTTCCACCCATCCTTTTTGTCTGATGCTCCCCAGAAATCCTCAGTCCCAGCAGTACAGGATCGTCTGGACTTCTGGAGCTCCAACAACCAACTCTTGCAGGAAACCATCACTAAAGCCCAGGAAAGTAACAAAAGGATCTTCGATAGGAGGAGAAGAGTTAACCTTGACCTTCAATTAGGGGATAAAGTGTGGCTTTCCACTGCAAACCTAAAGTTGGCTTGCCCCTCTAAGAAATTAGGACCCAGGTACATTGGCCCATTTCCTGTTAAGAAGAAGATTAATGCGGTTGCCTTTGAGCTTAGCCTGCCGTGAAGTTTGAGGATTCACCCAGTGTTTCACGTCTCCCTCTTGAAATGCTCTATTGCTAACCCCTTCCCTGATTGTGAAATCGAAGCCCCAGCTCCCTTGCTTGTCGAAGGAAACAAGGAATTTGGGGTCGAAACCATTCTGGATTTCAGGAAGAGAAGGGGTCAAACCCAGTTTTTAATCAAGTGGAAGGGCTATGGTCCCGAAGATAACTCATGGGAACCTTCCTCCAACGTACATGCTCCACAGTTAATTTTGGCCTACCTTCACCTTCATCCTGAGAAAAGGCCCCTGTTGGGCATCCGGAGGCTGCCCCTAAGGGGGGGGCAATGTAAGAGAACTGTGACCTTCCGTCCGAGACGCTCTCCGGCGCATGCGTGTGCACACGGGCGCCCTGGGATGTTTGGTGCGTGCACGTGCGCAACGGACGGCGTGCACGCGCAGGTGTGCGCCCCTAGTGCCAATTGGCGCCAGACTGTCTACTTAAGGAAGTGCCCTGACACCAGACCCTTGCTGACTGGTCTTCAGCTATTACCCTGATACGCTGAACCCTGCTGTGATCCTGCTTATCTTCTGTTGCTGAACCTGGCTTGCCCTGACCCTGTTCCTGACCCCTGTTTATACTCTGACTACCGGTTTCTGATCCTGGCTACCCACCTGACACTGCTACCGCCTGCTGCTTGGTACCTCGCTGCCCGCCTACCACTTGACCCGGCTATCTGTATGACCCTGCATCTGCTTCCTGTGTTGCGCCTTGGCAACCTCCGAGTGTCTGCGACTTGGTCCTGCGACTTCCTGCTGCAAGTCTTCCAGGAACTACGCCTCATCTGACGTCCAGTGTCACTGCTCTAGTGGAGTGCCTCTTTACCCCGGCTGATCCTCGGTGTACTGCTTTCCTTATGATCTGATGGTCCTCCTACTCATCCCGGCTCGCACCTCCCGCTTCTGCTGTCTGAGTCTTCATCTGCAGGCACTCGTGTTCCTCCTATCCCTCGGTATCCTCTGTTTCACCTCCAGCGGTACCAGGGCCGGAGATACAAGAGAGGCCGACCTCGTCACTTCAGTCTCCCATCAGATAGGTGACAGATACCAATTAGATCTGCACTGTGACTTACTTACATGAGAACCAACACTACTTGGAAATGCACTAGCAGCACAGCAGCATTGTCTTCCCCTCACCATCAAGAGAAGCTAGGACATCACTGGCAGAACCAACTGCTATTTATGAGACTTTTCAGAAGGGCTAAAGCCTGGTACTCACCAGCACACGCAGCTGGCGGGAGAGGAGGGAAGCTGGCAGCACTGCAGGGGGAGACAGGGGGCATCAGGAAGCAGGGGAAATCAGCACTGCACAGGGAGATTAGGGTGTGCCCAGGCACACTCAGCACACCCAGTATGCATGCCTACGGATTACAGGAAGTAAATTAATAATCTGCCGTTACATAAAATGGCTGTGGCTAGAATTGCTAGGGGGATTTTGTAGAGAAATAAAAGACTTCTCAACAAAATAACGCAAGGAGACATGGATGGATGGGTGACCTTGCTGTAAATATAAAAAATGAATTAAACAGCATTTTCAGTTTGTGGTGATACAGTTTAATCCACTTTAATTCCAAGTTAGGAATCTCTCTTAGATGAATGTCTCAGTAAATCAATGATAATTATACCTCAGAGTGAGAAAATGCTACATTATATCAAACATAATAAAAAAATCTAAAATTTTCAGCCGTTCTACTTACTTTCTTTCTGATTTAATGTAAAATATATATATGTATTTTAAAGTGATCATAAAATCCCCAAAAATAGTTACATTTTATGACATACCTATATATATAGATATATATATATCTATATATATAGATAGATAGATATAGATATAGATATGTATGTATATACTGAGTATATGTATATATATATATATTTATATATATTATATTACATTCAATGACCTTCTTGTCCGCTAACATATAAATGACATTTCCATTTCAAATTCATCAGCGCTCCGCAATGTAATGTATTTATTTCCATTTTAATGTGTTGTGTATATAACATATTCCAGCCTCACTAAAAGTCAGGCTATATCAACAGAGTGGGCCGATGTTTGCCAGGCACCTTTAATGGCCTGTATATATTACTAGAGCAGAAAGACACTAGTAGAGGCAATTTTCTAGTGAATATGAAAAATCTGGTTATATGTAATGGTCCTCACCCTGCAACAAAATGACTCAACCTGGTAGATATTTTGCACGTTTGTAAATGTGGCTAATAAAAGAGATGGCTGGCTATTAAGGAGCACATTGAAGAGTGAACTTACAATAACCCCTATGTTATGTCTTTATACACTCACAGAACAGAAGGGAAGTCGTGACATTGCGAATAAATTAAAGGTACGCTTTGATATGGGTCGGAAAATTTAGCATTTGAGTAAATGCAGGACACAAGACTGTAAAAAAAATCTTATGGTTCTCCACAACATGTCTTTCTGGGAACACCTAAAAAAGAATGTGAAATGCTGTAGGCCTAGTATATGTACAGTATATGCAAACCAATAAATAAAATGTAATATAAGCTTCCATTATGGAATGGGCTCAAATTCTTAATGACAATTAGCCAGATTCAGGTAGCTTTACGCCGGCGTATCTCCAGATACGCCGTCGTAAGTACAAATGAGCGCCGACATACTTTTACGCTGATTCGCAAAGCTAGATAAGCCGTAAAACATGGCTTCAGCCGCCCGACGTAACTTGCCTACGCCGGCGTATCTTGGGTGCATAGTTACGCTGGGCGCATTCGGCGTTCCCATGTTAAATATGCAAATGAGTAAGATATGCCGATTCACGAACGTAGATGCACCAGGCGGAAAAGATACGCGGTTTGCGTAAGCGTTACGTCCGGTGAAAAGTTATTCCACCATATAGGTGGCGCAACCCATTCAAAGGTATGAACGTCGGAACAGCAGGCGTCTTTTACGTCCTTTACGTAGTACAACATGAATAGGGCATGGCGTAGGTTACGTTCACGTCGTAGGCATTGAGCCGACGTATCTTAGGGAGTATATGCGACTTGATTCTGAGCATGCGCGCGCATGCGCCGTTTAATCGGACATTTATTTGCATGGGGTCACGCTTAATTTAAATAGATGAGGCCCACTTCCTTCCTATTTTTAATTAGGCGGGCTTACGCCGGCCAATTTACGTTAAGCGGCAGCTTACGGAGCAAGTGCTTTGTGAATACTGCACTTGCCTCTCTAAGTTATGTCAGCGTAGCGTGTTTGAGATGGGCTACGCCGCTCTAAAGTTACGCCCCCTACGTGAATCCGGGCCAATATGTCTATGGAGATCCAGATGGCATCTGGCAGAACTTAATAAGAGAGGGCTTCTAGGTTCCTATACTTACAAACAGAACATAGAATTTTTGTTTAATCAGTACAGTATTCGTCCGAAAAAAATCAGAAGACCAAGACCACGCATGCTTGGAAACAAGGACATTACAAAACTCATTACATCACTTCCGAAATTGTATTCTGTCGTACATAACTTTAGTAACTTCTCCATTTTAGATATGGAAACTAGCATGCAAAAAGAATAAAAAATGGCCGACCATTTTTCATTGTGTGTACAAGGCTTTAAGGACTGATTTTATTTCAAGACCTGTTACAGCATATGATGTCCTTCCAATTTCCAGTAAATACCTTATATGTGTCATTTCTTCCAGCTAGGTTTATTTATCTTTTGGATTTTAATTAGGTAAAAAAGGGTATGAGGAGGATTGTTGTATCCAATGCTCATACCTCTTTTTTACCTAATTAATATCCACCCCCAATTCTCCTTGGTTTTGTATTGTACAACATATAAAAAGGGAATAATTATATATTTGATCTAAAATCTAATAATATAAGCTTTTAATATGTAAATGTAATTAAAAAAAAAACAATATTTTTTCAATTCAAAACTATCATTAAATGTAAGCTGTAAACACTAACTTCCCCTTTTTGGTTATTTTCGGTTTGTTAACCACATAAGGACCGACTACTGCACATTTACGTCGGCAGAATGGCACGACTGGGCACATCAACGTATATATACGTTGGTTTCTAGTACCCAGCCGTGGGTCACGGGCGCACCAGCGGCGCGCTCCCGTGACCCGGTCCGAAGCTCCGGGACCCGGTCCGCGGGACTCGCGGACCCGATCGCCGCTGCAGTGCGGCGATCCGTCCCTGGAGCTGAAGAACGGGGAGAGCCGTGTGTAAACACGGCTTCCCCGTGCTTCTCTGTGGCCGCAGCATCGATCGCGTCATCCCTGTTATAGGGGGACGCGATCGATGACGTCACACCTACAGCCACACCCCCCTACAGTTGTAAACACACACACAGGGAACACTCAAAGTCACAGCGCCCCCTGTGGTTAACTCCCAAACTGCAACTGTCATTTCCACAGTAAACAATGCAATTTAAATGCATTTTTTGCTGTGAAAATTACAATTGTCCCAAAAATGTGTCAAAATTGTCCGAAGTGTCTGCCATAATGTCACAGCCATGAAAAAAATCACTGATCGCCGCTATTAGTAGTAAAAAAAAAATAATTAATAAAAATGCAATAAAACTATCCCTTATTTTGTAAATGCTATAAATTTTGCGAAAACCAACCGATAAACGCTTATTGCGATTTTTTTTACCAAAAATATGTAGAAGAATACGTATCGGCCTAAACTGAGGAAAAAAAATGTTTTTTTATATATTTTTGGGGGATATTTATTATAGCAAAAAGTAAAAAATATTGAATTTTTTTTAAAATTGTCGCTCTAATTTTGTTTATAGCGCAAAAAATAAAAACCGCAGAGGTGATCAAATACCACCAAAAGAAAGCTCTATTTGTGGGGAAAAAAGGACGCCAATTTTGTTTGGGAGCCATGTCGCACGGCCGCGCAATTGTCAGTTAAAAGGACGCAGTGCCGAATCGCAAAAAGGGGCAAGGTCCTTTACCTGCATTTTGGTCCGGGTCTTAAGTGGTTAAAGAACTGAAGGTAAAACTTTTTTTCCATTTTGGATAGATTAATGGAGGGTTATAACCCCTGTCAATGTTTTGGTACTTTACTTCCTGTCCAAAAGCCAAAACAGGAAAGGAAAATCCCTCCAAAGTGAGATTTCCTCACTTCCCTACTTCTGGCGACAACCTGAAATTTGAGAACTTTTTATTCCACTTTCACTGTCCAATGTGCACCATCACTGCTGCATGTTGGTGGCCTAAGTGAGATCAGGAGGGCTGAGTTTGGGGTGCCGATAGCCAGCGTCACCGGGGTGCAGAGCAGAGAGTGGACTAAACTGTGTGTAACCAGATGGTGAGCTGCAATATTGCTGGGACTGGTGAGCTTGTGCTTGTGCTTTGGGGACTACTTAGCTGCTGCTAGAGAGAGAGACTGAGCCTTTAAGAACTGACTTTACATACAGTACATCTAGTAACCTTTTTGCTGCCTGTAGGCTGGGCTAGGACTATGCTCAAGTGCACCAATGCTACAATGGCCCCAGCACTAGCTGGCTGAAGAGTTTGGACTAAATACTGCCCCTCTACAGCTGTTATACAGAGACCTATTGCTTCTGCTAAGAGGTACCTCTTAGGGGACATTGCACCATATCCTAGCCATTCTCCTTCAGTGCACTCTAGACTAGTTATATTATTATTATTATTCACATTGTAGTTAATGCTTATATGAACTGTCTAATGCTGACTTTGGTGATGTATTGAGTTTTTACTGGTGCTTATTTCCTGGTAGTAATTTACAGCCACACTTTTGTTCCTATAAGTGCTTGTAGTGATTTTAATTTGACCAGGTGTGTCTGAGGGGCTGAGATTGTTCTTGGAGTCGAGGTGCGGAACAGGGAACCCAGATTACCAAGTGGCTTGTTCAGGGGTAGTGCTTGCACCCTCTCCCTAGCATATAGACTGATCATAATATGTAACCCACATAACATTTTATCATATTGCCTAAATTGCCCATTAAAGATTTACTCTATCTGAAATGTAACCCATAACCTGATCCTAATGCCGCGTACACACGGTCGTTTTTTGCGATGAACAAAAACGTTGTTTTTTAAAACGTCATTTAAATTGATCGTGTGTGGGCAAAACGTTGTTTTTTGTCTTAAAAAAAACGACCCAAAAAAATTCCAACATGCTTGAATTTTTTGTGTCGTTTTTCAAAACGTCGTTTTTTGTTTCACAAAAAGTCACCGTGTGTAGCAAAAACGTTGTTTAAAACGACGTTTTTCAACCCGCGCATGCCCAGAAGCTAGTTATGAAGCGAGCTTCAATGGAAAAGAGTGGTGAACGTAACCTCGCTTTTTGTGAAAAAAAACGATGGTGTGTATGCAACATCGTCTTTGAAAAGTGACGTTTCAAAAACGTTGTTTTTTACTTCACAGAAAACGTCGTTTTTTTTTCATCACAAAAAATGATCGTGTGTACGCGGCATAACACTTACAGTAGACCTATAGGCAAAACTTTTTTTTTTTTGGTAGAGCAAGGAAGGGTTTAACCCCTGTCATCTACGTCCAATTGGGGAAATTTCCCTTCACTTCCTGTCCCATAACCAAAACAGGAAGTGAGAGGAAATACCTGCAAATTATAGGAATCCCTTGGGGACTACCAGGTCACCAGAACTAGTGTCCCCATTGGAAGATTTCCCCTCTGTTACTTTTCTGGGGACAATCCAAAACTTTGGATTTTCTTTTATTTCCACTTTCAATGATAATGGTAAAGAAAATTGAGTACTGTCTGTGATACTTTTTTTATTTGTACTAACATACAATTTTTCAGGACAAGCTTTCGGGTGTTACCCCTTCTTCAAGGTCCAAGCAGTACTCAACAGCGCAGAGCAGGTAAGTATAACATGTTTGTTATTTTTAACAAGAAAAAACAAGACTTTAGTATCACTTTACCACACATTTTTCTTACTATTTATATAAAATCATTATTTTACTAATAAATATTTGTATGACCAATATATTTGTCAAAAACATTGTGGTTGATTTACTAAAACTAATAGACTGTGTACTTTGCAGGTGCAATTTCTACAGACTTTTGTAAATGAGATGAAGCTCTTCTGACTTCCATCATCCAATCTTGTGGACACAAAAATTCTAGGAAAAAGGACAGATACGGCTGCATACCACCATAAATCCAATGACGATTTATTTTATAACATGGGCATAGACTGCTACCAGGATGCAGGACACAGCAAGGAGGTGACGTGTTTCACACTTAACTCGTGCTTCTTCAGGTTTTTTCTTGAGGTTTTGATGAAGAATGTTAAGAGTGAAACGCGTCACTTCCTTGCTGTGTCTTGTGTCCTGGTGGCAGTCTATGTCTATGTTATACAATAAATCGTAATTGTATTTATGGTGGTGTGCAGCTGCATCTTTCCTCTTTCCTTGTATCTACGTTGGCGAGCCGGGGCTAGCACCCAACCCATACAATCCAATCAAATCTTCATCACCTGGAGCAACATTTCTTGGATCGGAAAGCAAAAATGCTGTTTTTTTCCCTGCATGTGATTGAGTATTATTTTCAAAGTGAAGCTTTACCTAATTTTCTAAGCTCTGGAGCAAATGCACTTGCAAAGTTCACCGTCAATTTACCTTTAGCAAATTTGCATCTTTGTGTTTCTGAATGTAGAGCATTTATACTTTTAGGCCTGTTGCAAACGGGAGTAAGGCTGGGTTCACATATGTGCGGCCGCGGGTTCGTGTCTGGGGTCCAGTGTGTGTCTGTTTAGGTTCAGGTGCGATTCAGGCCCAAATTTTTTCCAGAATTTGCAACTGGACCCAAACGGGACCCTTTTTCAATCTGGACCACGGCCACCATGAACATGTGTGAACTGGCTTCATTGACAGCCGGTCACACTCACCTATCAAGCGAATTGGATGTGGGTAAACCTGCCCAGCCTAAAAAATGTTGTATTTTACTGATCTGAAATTAGATGCATTGTTATCTATGGGACATTTCACACATTGATCAGTAATACAGCGTTGAGTACAGAGCAGTAAAACAAAAAAGAAAATGTTACATTTGAGTGCAGTAATTTACTTGCATGTTTACTTGTTTAACCACTTCAATACGAAGCACTTATATCCCCTCCCTGCCAAAGCTAATTTTTAGTTTTCAGCTCTGTCGCACTTTGAATGACAATTGCACGGTCATGCTACACTGTACATTAACATTTTTTTTAGCATTTTGTTCCCGCAAATAAAGCTTTATTTTCTTTTTGTGGTATTGGATCAACGCTGGGGTTTTTATTTTTTCTGCAACAAATAAAAAAAGTCTGAAAACTTCTGTTATGAAATGCAGTAAATAAGTATGTTTTCTCCTTCACTGATGGTCACTGATGAGGCTGCACTAATGGGCACTGATAAGGCAGCACTGATGGGCACTGATAACATGGCACCAATGAGGTGGCACTAATGAGGTGGCACTGATGATGGGCACTGATAGACACTGATAGGCAGCACTGATGGGCACTGATAAGTGGCACTGGTATGTAGCACTTATGGGCACTGACAGGCAGCACTGATGGGCACTGATAGGTGGCACTGATGGACACTTATGTGTGGCACTGATGGACACTTATGTGTGGCACTGATAGGTGGTACATGTGGGCACTGATAGATGGGCATGAATGGGCACTGATAGGAGTCACTGAAGGACACTGATGGGTGGCACTACTGGGCACCACTGATGAGGAGACATCTGGCAGGCATTCATAATGGACACAGACTGGCACCATTTGTGGGCACTGATTGGCACATTTTAAGCACACTGTGGCATCCCTGGTGACCATGGAGGGCATACCTTGTCATCTATATGTATAAAATTGTTTTTATATATGTATTTGTTGATGCACTTATACATTTAACTCATTGTGTTTTTTGTATATGTTTTAATAGATCTAATAGTCATAGCGCACAACATGTAGAGCAAGCCCTCCTGTTACTCTGGACCACCACTCGGTTATACACTATACAACCAACCTTATAATTGTGCTTTATATTTGAGCTTCTTTCTTGGTAGAACTGTATAACTATTGTAATAACCCATGTGGATCAGCTATTTACTTAATTTCTCCCTCTTTTGATTTTATGTTTATAACTGTTTTTATGACATTTTGATATCAATAAATCTATCTAGTTTTTCATACTATTTGTACCGTGTGCCTTCAAATCCATCCTACTATTCTCCAGTCAATTCCATTAATATCGGGACGGTGGCATCGGCAGTATCACCCTGCTATTGATGTACGATAAATATAGGCTTTTTCTTTCATAAATCTATATGTTGGGAACTTCCCTGGTGGTCCTGGTGGCATCCCTGGTGGTCCAGTGTGGGAATCCGCAGACCCCCCAGTCAGGAAAGCCGCTAATCGGCTCTCCTCTATTTGCATCTGTCAGACATGAGGCATGAGGAAAAGATGATAAACGGCTCTTCCTGTTTACATTGTGATCAGCCGTGATTGGACATGGCTGTTAACGTGGTAAAGAGCCTCTGTACCGAGAACTGACCACCAGTCACCGCTCTGTGCACCCCCACAGGCGCACGCCAGCAGTTATCTTGCTGAACATCATATGACGCCTAGACAGGATAGCTGAACCACTGCCCGGCCGTCATTCTGCTATAGGCCGGGCAGGAAGTGGTTAATGTTTAAACAAATATAAGTGAGTATATTACAATACTAGAAAATTATATATATATATATATATATATATATATATATAATATATACGCCTGCACACCTTTACTTGCCCATACTTGCCTATACTCAACATTACTCAGGCATCACAAGTTCCTGAGTAAACATCAGTAAATTATGACACCCCTGTGCAAGGGGCCTTAGACTGCCTCTCTAAAAATGAAACTCCATATGGCTCCAAATTAACAGGGAAGACAGGGAAAGAAGGAAGGAGATAATTTATTCAGTTATGTGTATCGATTTCAGTTCTTGCTGTTGTACTTTATAAAAATAAAATAAAGGCTTTTTTTAAATGAGGAGCAAATATTAAGCAGATAAGATAACAAAAAAGTGTCACATTGTCCATAGAAATGTAAATATCCTTCACACTTTTTTCACCTGGTTAAAAATAAATTGAAATAAAAAAAAATGTACAAAACAGCTACATTCCCTTTTACCTTAAGCTTTAAACAAAACTATAACCCCTAACCCTGACACCCCACCTTATCCCCTAAATTTCTAAGCTTAACCCAAATCCTAACATTCTTCTTAGACTCCTTAAACAACCGGAATTACCCTATCAGTCACTGAAGGTGCTGAATGCATTCAGTCCAATGTTGACCATTACCGGTTAGGGCAACAAAAATGTACTCAGTACCTGGACAGGCTATCAGCATATGGCTAAAGCCTGTGAAGAAACAGGGTGCCAATATACCCAGATGGGAAAGAAAGGGGAGGGGGAAGTAGGAGAGGTGAAGGAAGGATTATGTACTCAATGGTTCCTGCAATGGTAAGGATTATATCACCCTAAAGAATCCCTTCAAACTTGGGACTGTTATGAAATGTATCTCCTTTGACAAGTGTACTCTCAGTGATGGCTAGGGGGAGGGGCAGTGACCAGGTTTGTCTGCTGCCCCCCCCCCCCAAAAAAAAAAAATTGAGCACCATCCACTCATAAGAGTACACTTTTCAAAGGAGATACATTTCAAGACAGTCCCAAATTTGGAAAATATAATCCTTAACCCACTTCTGTTGCTCAATCGATCGTCCGCTCGATTGCAGCTTTGCTTGCCCGTCAGCTGCCAGCCCCGCACTTACCCCATCGAGGTCGTGGCTTTGGCAGCTTCCCCCCCCTGCATCTCCTTCCGAGTCCTGGCGGTCGCTTCTCCTCCCGGCCAATCAGGTCTTAGGACACCGGGCCAATCGGCTCTTAAGTCTTAAGACTGGGCTCCTCCCGGCCAATCAGGAAGCGGGTCCTGAGACCCGATTGGCTGGGAGGAGAAGCAGATAGAGATTAGCGAATATTAATATCACTAATGTCACACAAGTGGGTCGGCTTGGGGCACAGTGTTCTGTGTCCCAAGCGCACCCTTTTTTAAGCTAATTAGAGCCTTAGGCTTTAATCATGTGCTTAAAAAAAAAAACATTGAAATCCATGCATTAGCTACCAGGCGCATGGATTAGGGGGGCGGCGCTTCAGCACCCCTGCACCCCTTATGAGTGGTCGCCGCTGTGTACTCTGACCATGGCTAGAGAGCCTGTACCCTTAATGTGATTTGCAGTATAGTCCACCCAGTACGAATGCCTATTGTGCTTTTAGCATTCTATTTTACCCCAGGCCTTCATTTTAAATAAACTACTTAATTGTCCCAATTTTTACAAGATTGATTTTTAGAGTATAGGTACTTTTAAAGGTTTAGGTGGATGGTGTTAAAGGTATAAAGTTTAACTGTGATCATGCCATGGACAGTTATAAACTGCACATATTAACAAGCAGCAAATGGACAAACCTTTGTAGCTACAAGCACCATGGAACAAATCATCCTCAAAATTGGAAGAAGCACTGAGATCAGTTCACCCTTCTCCCACTCTCAACTGCTACTCAGCAGTCTTCCTGCCTTTTAATTTGTAAGCCTCCATTCACACATGAGTGATTTGGATCACGGGGTGGAATCGGCACGATTCTGCCTTTAATTTTAGAATCGCGGTAAATTGTGGAATGTCATTATTTCTTAATGGCGCCCCAAATGTGATATCATTTTGCCGCGATGGTCAAGAGACAATATGCTCTACAATCGCTGCAAAAGATCTGTTCCAAGATTTGATAGATGAGCTTCTTTGAAGCAGAGGGAGGCCCATTCAAATAAATGGTGCCACTCCAAAAACGCTACACTAAAAAACAAAAACAAGCTGCAGCAGCTGCCGCTGTGCTACGCTCATGTGTGAATGTAGCCTAATGTAATGAGCTCTGGGAAGATGGGAGTAGGGTGAGCTAAGCTGCTGAGAGAATGACTTGAACAAACTCTTGAAAGTGCTTCTGTTGTGAACACTGAGGATGAATTGCTCCATAGTACCTGCAGCTACAGAGGTCAATGCAAGCCTATTTTTAAATGTGTTTACTTTTTGTAAAAAAATATGTAAATTTATAAATGTCCACAGCCTAGTCCCAGTTACATTGTAATGTGTCAGTTTTTTCTTTTTTTTTTTGAAGCTTGGAGTTTTGTACAAAGGATCTTTTAACAGAATATTCTATTTTAACATAATACAGCCCCAAACATTGCGGTTTTCACAGCAGCTTCCCTATTACTGAAATTCTTCTCTCGTCACCATTTTTTGGCAGAGGATTAGTTAAGCTTTTTTTTTTTTTCTGGGGTCTTGACGGTTTATGCAAATGATGTAGATGAGAGCTGTCCACAGCCAAATAGATAGTGATGGTGCCATCAAAAAATAATCTTTAGAAATGTTGATGTGATTGGTGGCTTCTTCTGGTGATGTAACTTTCTCTGACAGTGTAAATGCAAAATTAAAGAAGGAAATTGAAAGCAGAGTGAGCCAGAAGGTGTTTTCATCACAGACTCTCTTTTCTCTCTTCTCTTCAATTTTCTTCTCTTCACCTCTAGAAATGATGTGTGCTTTTTATTTATTTCAGCCTGTCAACTCAACAGTAAGCAGCCAGCACGGATGTTTCCCTAGTGACGTTCGGCACGCTTTGTCTTAACCCATTGTTCTATCTTATGTGTTTGTTCTACTGAAATAGAACACCACCAATCCCCAGATTCTGTGATGATCCTCCTGTATTGACAGCAAGATAATAAACAATTGCAACCGTAATAAATACAAGGTGGCAACAGTTGCAAATGGAGGAGATATGGTTTTATTGCCGGTATTGGATAGGCTTCTTTACAGTAAAAGTGGCTTAAAGTAACAGTTCAGCTTTATAATATCCTCTGCTTGTAATATTTTTGCTGCATTCTTTGCCTGTCGGCCTATATTGAACTATATTTTGTTTCCCTCCTTAATTCTTATTCTACACTGTACCATGACTTTTAGGCCCTCTCCTGTATGTTGGGATTGTGATGGTGTAGCATTCCTTGGTTCTTTGTGGCTCAGAAGAAATTAGATCCACTTTAGAACATTTAAAGTAATACTAAACACACGCCGTTTAGCAAATTGCTGACCGCCCTATAGCAGTTTTACTGCAACAGGGCAGCCGCGATACGCAGGATCACGTATATATACATGACCCTGACCTTCCGGGTATCGGGCGTGAATGCAACACTGCCTTGCCACTGCTAGTGTTGCTCACGAATATTCGCATTGTGAATATTCGCTACGAATATTGCATATTCGAGTATTCGCGAATAACTCGAATATCGCGGCGGATATTCGCTATTTCGAATATTCATATTTTTTCGCAATCAATTTCGCAATCAATTTCGCATTCGCATTAGCGAAATTTCGGAATTTTTTTTTTCGTGATATTCGTGATACTTTATATATATAAAAAAAAAATTTTCTTTTTAATAAAATATAGCGAATATTCGTAAATATCGAATATTCGTGATATTTTATCCAAAAAAAAATAGCGAAATTTCGCGTTAGCGAAATTTCGCATTGGCGAAATCTCGCAATTTTTTTTTTTTCATAAAATATAGCGAATATTCGTAAATATCGAATATTCGTGATATTTTATCCAAAAAAAAAAAATAGCGACATTTCGCAATTTTTTTTTTTTTTTATAAAATATCACGAATATTCGATATTAACGAATATTCGCGAATATTCTTCGAAATATTCGCGAAATATCGCGAAATCGAATATGGCGTATTCCGCTCATCACTAGCCACTGCAAATGCTATGGTGAACACCATGCCAACATGTGGCATAAAGACCCAAGGTGGGGGAGAGCAACTAGGTTCAGATCTGGTCACTGACCTGCCTTACAACAGAGAAAAGATATACCTGTGCTCAGGGCTTGGGATTTAAGCACTCAAGGTGCACAAAGCTAAACTGCCATGGGGTTGCAACCTCAAACCTGTCAATAAACAATCCTACTCCCGACGCAGCTGAGCTATGTGTTATTGTGGGAGCATACGCATACCTCCCAACTTTTTGAGATGTGAATGAGGGACACCTATCAGCAAAATTATGCAGGCAGAGAACACGCCCCTTGTCACACCCCCTTAAAGGAGAATTGTACAAAAACCCATAAGTGCTTTTTTACCACTACTATTCCTTTATATTGGCTTTTGAAATTTACAAATGTGGCAATTTAGAAATTAGATGAAGGGTTTATCACTGGGAAAACACTTTTTGATAGATAAAAAGTGCATTTTATGTACATCTATATAGATCAGACCAAAATGAGGGACAAATTAGGAGGAATGAGGGACAGAGGGACATTGCTCCAAATCAAGGACTGTCCCTCGAAATCAGGGACAGTTGGGAGCTATGCATACAGTTTTCAATACATGACATATAGTTAGCCGCAGCAGGTAAAGGACTTAGTATGCGTCTAAGCACATGCAGCTCTCTCACTGTAGGACATGGGTGGTACCCCCTCCCACCTTCTCCTCTGGTTGTATAGCTCTCAGTTACATAGTAATCAGGCTCTTCCTGCCACCCATTCATGTGACAAATCTTCTGGAGTCTGTTTTTGACCCTCTAACCACCAGTGAAAATGAAAACTGGTGATCAATCTCTCCACCAAAAAAAGTGTTCTTCCCTATGTTGTATGGTAGTTACATTTGCCAAAGTAATTTATGCTTCTCTAGACAGGCACATCACTTGCACCTGACTTCATCCTAGTGGCAACATTAAATGTATACTAGGGACACCCCAGCTTTTGTCAGGGTCCCTACAATGTGTAATCTATGGAACTTCATCTCTGGGCACAGTTAGAGTTTCAAGAGACACTGTCACTGCCAATTCAGGACAGAATGACAGTGCTTCCTGGTAGCCCAGTGACTGCACGATATGCTCACTTTCCCTTTGCTTCCTCCTGGTTCAGAATTCCATCAGAGCCCCTTTTCAATTGCTGTAACAAATCAGGTTTACCAGGTTTAAGGCAGCATGTGACCTTCCACATGTGCTCTGACCTAAGCAGCCAAAAACCAAGCCCTGGCACTATCGCATGGGTGGCCAGTAATATCATCCACCCAGGAGGACTGCAGCTGGAGGGTAGATTAGTGAGCATAGTTTATTGTAGGGGTAGCATTTGAGAAGGTGCTGTAAATTTTCGCTGAATTGCCAGGTAACAGGTAACAGTGTTTATACAAATACAGTTAATGGCTCACCTACAGTGCCTTGAGAAAGTATTCATACCCTTTGAAATGTTCCACATTTAGTCATGTTGCAACCAAAAACGTAAATTTATTTTATTGGCATTTTATATGGTAGACCATCACAAAGTGGAACATAATTGTGAGGTGGAAGGAAAATGATCAATGGTTTTTAAACTTTATGCCAAATAAATATCTGAAAAGTGTGGCGTACATTTGTATTCAGCCCCCTTTACTTTTATACCCCTAAGTAAAATATAGTGGAACCAATTGTCTTCAGAAGTCACCTAATAAGTAAATAGAGTCCACATGTGTGTAATTTTATTGCAGTATAAATACAGATGTTCTGTAAAGCCCTCAGAGGTTTGTTAAAAAACCTAAGTGAACCAGCAGCATCGCGAAGGCCAAGGAACACACCCGGCAGGTCAGGTATAAAGTATAAAGCAGGGTGAGATTCTAATAAAAAATTCCCAAGCTTTGAACATCTCATGAAGCACTGTTCAGTCCATCATCTGAAAATGGAAAAAGCATGGCACAACTGCAACCCTCCAAAGACATGGCCGTCCACCTAAACTGACAGGCTGGGAAAAGAAAGCAATAATCAGAGAAGCAGCCAAGAGGCCCATGGTAACTTCGGAGGAGCTGCAGAGATCCACAGCTCAGGTGGGAGAATCTGTCTACAGCACAACTATTAGTCATGCACTCCACAAATCTGGCCATTATGGAAGAGAGGCAAGAAGAAAGTCATTGTTGAAAGAAAGCCATAAGAAATCCTGTTTTCAGTTTGCGAGAAGCCATGTGGGGGACACAGAAAACATGTGGAAGAAGGTGCTCTGGTCACATGAGACCAAAATTGAACTGTTTGGCCTAAAACCAAAGCGCTATGTGTGTGGGAAAACTAACACTGCACATCACCCTGAACACACCTTCCCCATCGTGAAACATGGTGGTGGAAGCATCACGTTGTGTGGATGATTATCTTTAGCAGGGTAAGGGAAGCTGGTCAAAGTCGATGGGAAGATGGATGGAGCCAAATACAGAGAAATCTTAAAAGAAAACCTCTTAGAATCTGCAAAAGATTTGAGGCTGGGGCGGAGGTCCCCCTACAGCAGGACAACGACCCTAAACATACAACCAGAGCTACCATGGAATGATTTAGATCATGGGTCTTCAAACTACGGCCCTCCAGTTGTTCAGGGACTACAATTCCCATCATGCCTAGTCATGTCTGTGAATGTCAGTGTGTTACAATGCCTCATGGGATGTGTAGTTCTACAACAGCTGGGGGGCCGTAGTTTGAGGATCCCTGATTTAGATCAAAGCATATTCATGTGTTAGAATGGCCCAGTCAAAGTCCAGACCTAAATCCAATGGAGAATCTGGGCCAAGACTTGAAAATTGCTGTTCACAGAAGCTCTCCATCCAATCTGACAGAGCTTAAGCTATTTTTCAAAGAAGAATGGGAAAAATGTTACTCTCTAGATATGCAAAGCTGGTAGAGACATCCCCATAAAGACTTGCAGCTGTAATTGCAGTGAAATGTGTTTCTACAAAGTATTGACTCAGGGGGGCTGAACACAAATGCGCGCCATACTTTTCACATTTTTATTTGTAAAGGATTTTCAAAACCATTTATCGGTGACGTCCAATACGTACAATGGCACTATAAAGGGAACATTCCATTCAAATAGCGCCGCCCTTTGGGCTGCTTTTGCTGATCCTTGTGTTAGTAAAGGTTTGGTGAGAGACGATTTACGCTTTTCAGCGTTGTGCTTTTCAGTCCGTTACAGCGTGACGAATGTGCTATTTCGATTACCAGAACGAGCGCTCCTGTCTCATACTTGATTCTGAGCATGCATGTTTTTTTCCCCCTTGGAAAAGCATACACATGAGCCGTTTTCGCGATGAGAAAAACACTGACGGGAAACACGATGGAAAAAAAATAGAGCAGGTTCAAATTTCTTTGTGGGCAGTTCTTTCGTCTGGAAAACTGCTATGGAGCATACACACGGCTGGTTTTCCCGACCAATCTAAAAAATGTAATTTCTTGACGGGAAAACCGGTCATGTGTATGAGGCATAATAGATATATAAAGAAATAACAAATAAGTAAATCATATTACCGTATATACTCGAGTACATTTTTTTTGTGCTGAAAATGTCCCCCTCGGCTTATACTCAAGTCACCTTTTTGCGTCTGATCTCACGGACTTTGGGGACCCGGTACCAAACTTGGCACACATGTAGCCCCACTCTTCCTCTATAAGTGTGCAAATTTTGTTGTCCGAGGGACCTAAGGTTAGGGAGTACCGATTTTTACAAAGCCAGGCACCCCTTCCATAGACTCCCATGTTAAATGTCAGTCTAGTCATGGACACAGTGAGGCATGGGCACAGTGAGGCATGGGCACAATGAGGTATGCACATGGACACAGTGAGGCAAAGTGAGGCAAAGTGAGGCACAGTGAGTGTTTTTCAGCACATTTTATTGTGCTGAAAATGCTACCCTCAGCTTATACTCGAATCACCTTTTTGCCCCTGATCTCCTGGAGTTTGGGGACCCAGTACCGGCTGGCCGTAGGTCCCCTGAAACCCCAAAGTTTGTTGTTCAGGGAACCTACGGCCAGGAGCACTGATTTTTCAAAGCCGGCCACCCCTTCCATAGACTCCCATGTTAAATGGTCATTTCTTCAATTTTGGAGACCTGGTACTGGCCGGCCCTAGGTCCGCTGGACCCGAAACTTGGTACACATGTAGCCCCAGTTCTCCTACAAGGGTGCAAAGTTTGCTGTCTGGGCGACCTACGGCCGGGGAGCACCGATTTTCAAAGCCAGGCACCCATTCCATATACTCCCATGTTAAATGTAAGTCTAGTCATGGACACAGTGAGGCATGGGCACAGTGAGGCATGGGCAGAGTAAGGCATGGACACAGTGAGGCATGGGCACAGTGAGGCATCGGCACAGTGAGGAATCGGCACAGTTACACAGTTATTACTCGAGTCAATACGTTTTCCCAGTTTTTTGTGGTAAAATAAGATGCCTCGGCTTATATTTGGGTTGGCTTATACTCGAGTATATACTGTGTCCAAAAAATAAAACAAAAACGAGTATGAACAATGAAATAATCTTTTGATAAAATCCAGCAGAATATATAGCCCAAATGCTGTGACCACTAGGGGGCAGGAAGGGGGGGGTTCACTGACCGGCTTCAGCTTCAGCATTATATCTCTCTAATTAACTATTTTTTATTAGTTATTAAATATTTTTTTTCTTATCTGTATTGATGCTTGGACCTTGCCACTGTTCCCTTGTTTCTTTCCCCCTTTTCATTTAAGTCAATTTTACTTGTTTAAATTTTTTCTTCTAACCACCAAAAGAAAGCTCTATTTGTGTGAACAAAATTGGTAAAAATTTAATTTGGGAACAGTGTTGTATGATTGCTCAATTGACATTCAAAGTGCGACAGCTGAAAGCTGAAAATTAGCCTTTGCAGGAAGGGGGTAAAAGTGCCCGATATTGAAGTGGTTAAAATTCCTTTTTTATATATATTGATAGGGACATTTTCCTTGTCAAAGTATTTTATTGAATGAATATGATAATCCAAGTACAAATCTTGTGTTATACATGTTGTAATAAGTTATCCAACTTACAACAGATTTGAAAAAAACAAAAACGTCACGGTCCACTATATATGTACAGATAAGTAAATTATATAAACTCAACAGAAAATAGAAAAGTAAATAAATCATTACATCAAGATATTCATGACTGTAGTTGGAAATACTATTTATCATATAAATTGCTTTACTTGGACCTGGAATATTGAAGTATAATTATGTAAAGCAGTACTTTATTAGTTTAAATAAAATTTGTTATAAAATAAAAATAAATAAAAATAAAAAAGATAGGAAAAATAAAAATGGATAGGATGGGATAGTAGGAAACGATAGGGACATTTTCATGTGTATATGCCTTATTTTTAGCATAATCCAACTGTGGGTAAAATTTAGGCATTTTTGGATAGCTCTCACTTGTTTCTAATTTTAATTTGCAAATGAAAAAAAAGGTGTGATTAATTAGTAAGTATACTGAAATGTTCTGCTACTCTGTTGTGTTTCATGCTCATCCCATTGTGGCAGGGTTAAACTGGCACTGAATCAAGGACCATCTGCAAAAGCACAGATGAATTGTGGGATTTGATATAAAATTAGGCAGACCCACATGTTACTTTAGCAGAGCAGGGAAGTAATATATTATACTGTACAAGGGAGAAAGAAAAAAAAAAAAGTTATTTTTGTCAAAAAATCTAAGTATGTTAGATAGTAGGTTTTGGCAGGCAGTTCAGAAAATTGTATTCAGAAAACGATTGGTAAAACAATTCTTTTTCTCTTTCTTTTGAATTTTTTTTTTCCCTTGCAGTACTTATATAGTACTGTCATTTCAGGGCAAAAATAATTGTATTCAGCTTTTAAATCTTTTCTCTTTAGCTTTACCACCTGCTTTCTAACATGATCCATTTTTTTTCTTTCCATCAATTTCCCCTTTTCACACCACACATAATAAGTCTTTATATTGGTTAAAATAAAATAATTTGAATAGAATTAGAGGCACTCGTGTTAGCAGTTCTAAAGTACCGCTCCTGCTATTCAAGGGGCTTTTATTCCTGATAATACAACATCACTGTCTTTAGAATTATGGAGAAGAGAAACCTAATTGCATAATGTATGTCCTTGGCTTTACATAAAGCTAAAGATCCTATAGCAAACCAGTCCTTATTTGCATTAACTCGTTGCTATATCAGAGTTCATTACGGTTATAGTACTAGTAAGGAAGCAGTACTAAGGATGAAGTTAAAGTGGATGTCAAACCAAAAAAAAATATTTTTTATGTCACAATGTACAGTATAATATTTCCTATCATCTGTGCCCAGTCTTGCCACACAGAGTTAATCCAGCTCTGAGCAATCCTTTTTTATTGTTCAGTGAAATAAAACGGACTTACAGAGAAAAACCTTAGTCCGTTCTGCCCCCTTGCTGTGAGTGACAGGTTATTCACATATCTCATGCACTAGCCTGGAGACAGGCACTATTTTTTAACTCCCACCCCCACTCCTTGTATGTAGTCATGTGATTATTGTTCTGGATTTTGACTGGATGTTAGTAATCATAGCAGGTTTTAGTGTAATGCCGCGTACACGCGGTCGTTTTTTGCGATGAAAAAAAACGACGTTTTTTAAAACGTCATTTAAATTGATCGTGTGTGGGCAAAACGTTGTTTTTTGTCTTAAAAAAAACTACCAAAAAAATATTCCAACATGCTTGAATTTTTTGTGTCGTTTTTCAAAACGTCGTTTTTTGTTTCACAAAAAGTCACCGTGTGTAGCAAAAACGTCGTTTAAAACGACGTTTTTCAACCCGCGCATGCCCAGAAGCTAGTTATGAAGCGAGCTTCAATGGAAAAGAGTGGTGAACGTAACCTCGCTTTTTGTGAAAAAAACGATGGTGTGTATGCAACATCGTCTTTGAAAGTGACGTTTCAAAAACGTCGTTTTTTTACTTCACAGAAAACGTCGTTTTTTTTCATCACAAAAAATGATCGTGTGTACGCGGCATAAGAAATACACAGGACAAAATGCATGTTGACATGGTACGTGTGTCAGAAGATTTAACTTCATCCTTAGCTTTTTTAGATTGAATAGATTATGTTGGTAGGCTTGGCAAGGAATATTGTATGCATGATCCTCAAAATTTAAGGACATTAAGACAACCAAATTTCAGACATTTTAATCAGGATTCCTCTGGTACGTGTGTCAAAAGATTTAATTTCCTTAAATTTTGAGGACCCTGCATACAATATTCCTTGCCAACCCTACAAACATAATCTATCCAATCTAAAATAGTCAAGGATGGCGCTGGAGAGAAACTCCCACCTACTTCTTATGCCCCTCCACCACCTCTCACCCCTCTTTCTCTACCTATGTCTTCATCCTTATTGGACTAAGACCCCTTTCACACCGGGGCTTTTTTTATGTGCTTTTTCGTAAAAAAAAATCGAATGTAAAGCGCCTGAAAGAAGCCTCATCTGCAATCCCAAGGTGAAAGTCCGAGTGCTTTCAGAGCCCTTTCACACTGCCAGCACCCAAAAAACACTGGTAAAGCTCAGCTAAGACCCCTTTCTCACTGGGGTGTTTTTCAGGCACTTTGGCGTTAAAAAAGGTCCTCCATGGGAAGGGGCGTTTTAGGAGTGGTGTATTCAACGCTCCTAAAGCGCTGAAAAAAAAGCTGCTTGCAGGACTTTTTTTGACGCCCTGTCAACACTCAGCACTCGGGCTTTTACATTGGGATTGCAGATGCAGCTTCTTTCAGGAGCTTTACAGGTGCTTTTTTTAACGCGCCTGAAAAGCGCCCCAGTGTAAAAGGGGTCTTACGCCCCTTTCACACCGGGGCGGGAGGTGCGGTGGCGGTATAGCGCAGCTATTTTTATATAGCAGTATTCGGCCGCTAGCAATGCGGTTTTAACCCCCCGCTAGTGGCCGAAAAAGGGTTAATACCGCCGGCAATGTGCCTCTGCAGAGAACCATTGCCGGTGGTATAGCCGCCGTGTCCCATTGTTTTCAATGGGAAGGAGCAGTAAACAAACCTCTCCTCTCACCACTTCAAAGATTCTGCTGGCAGGACTTTTGGAGCGGTCACACTGAGACTGTAGGGCAGCAAAAGGGGCTGGCTGTAGTCTGGACTAATGAGACAGGTTAAGGGTAACCAGGTGAGTCACTGGTAACAGCGAGTGGCTGGTAATTAACCAACAGCTGGGCAGCTTCTGAGCACTGAAAGAAGAGCCGCTCATTAGGTAGCAGGAGCCCAGCCCTGATGCAGAGGCAGGGCCGATCCGCCCTATAGGCTCACTATGCAAGCCGCTTAGGGCCCCGCAAAGCTGCAGGGGGCCCCCCTAAATTACTAGAGGCCCCGCCTGGTGAGAAGTAATTTTCTCAACTCGCTGGCTGCATGGGAGAAGAGGTAAGAAGTCAGCACACCCCCCTTCTCACTGTAATGTAAGATGTACTTTCCAACAGCAGAACACCCCCTTCTCAACTTCAATCTTTAATGTGACATGTCACTCTCGGCAGCGCCCCCCCGCTTCTCAACTTTAATGTGGCAGGTCATTTTGCCTAAGGGCCCCAGGGAGGTCAGGATCGGCACTGTGCAGAGGTAATGGTGTGATGAGTAAGGGCTCTTTCACGTGGGGCGGATCAGTTATGATCCACCCCGTGAACCTCTGCTTGCTTAGCACGGATTGCTCCGTTGATCCCCGCTGGTCCGGCGGATTACAGGGCGGTCCCCGGACACTGTGCAGAGACCGCCCTGTCTTTTCTCCGCTCTCCCCTATGGGGGGATCGGATGAACACGGACCATCTGTCCGTGTTCACCCGATCTGATCCGCCAGACGGATGGAAAAGTAGGTTTTTCCTCTGTCACACTTTGGCTGATCGGAGCGGGTCGGATGTCAGCGGGCATGTCACCACTAGGGTTGACACCTCATCCCTTTAAAACAGAACACATATGAATTACACAGGTTCTGAGGCTCAGGCTAATGCAGATTAGGCACCGAGTGAGTTTAATTACCACCATAGGGCTCTTTCACACGTCCGTTCAGTTTTTTAGATCAGTTTTTTCCCCCTTCAGTTGATCCGTTTTTTCATCCGTTTTTCGTCAGTTTTCCGTCCGTTTACATCCGTTTCCGTTCCGTTTTCCGTCCGTTTTTCATCAGTTTTTTTTCATCCGTTTTTTCATCCGTTTTTTTTTTTTTTTTTTTAGAACTTTTTTTTTTTTACATATTTTGATGAAAAACTGACGTTAGCGGATCGGATGGTAAACGGATCATCCGCTAACGTCCGTTTTTCGTCCGTTCCGTTTTTTTGACGGAAGAAAAATAGGGTTTTCTTCCGTCCAAAAAAACGGAGCTTACCGCAGACGGATGTTAACGGACGTTAGCGGATGCTCATCCGCTAACGGACGCTAACCCATAGGGAAGCATTGAGGTCCGTTAACGGACGTCCAAAAAAGGGACGAACTGAACGGACGTGTGAAAGGACCCATAATCAGCCACAGAACCTGTGTAATTCATATGTTTTCTGTTTTAAAGGGATGAGGTGGCAACCCTAGTCACCACTGACATCCGTGGCTCCATAGAGGTGCACGGAGCGCCCGTTCAGGTCCGCCTAAAAAACTGGCAGGCGGATCTGAACAGTCCACAAAAAGAGCCCTTACTCAGGAAGTAAAGGTGGTTATATAATTTCAGGGCAGCATAGCCTATTTTATATTACAATATCGTCCATTTTTATGATCATATCATTGCAAGGTGTAGTACAAAGCACTTTGCTAAAATTCCTTTGTGTCTACACCTAGTAATCATGGCAGTGAGCATCTACAGTGCACATTGTAACTACACAACTCCTGGAATACAGAACAATTTGCATCTCTATGTACCAGAAACCCCATTATCACCCACTAAATCACAGGCACAACGAGAGATAACATGAATCCAATCTAAGGCTGTGTTTAACTGTTCTCCCGTCGGCTCTTTCATAGCAGTATTTAGAAGTAATTTGTCACCATCTTTGGAGTTGATTATCTGATGATAGGTACACAGGAGGTGCAATTACTCCTCTGCCATTTGAAAAGCGTGCAATAGCCAAGGGTTATAATCACTGATCAAGCCCTCTCATGGGTGAGTGGATTAATCGTCCTAACCGATTGTCATTAGGCATATTGAGACTGTCTGGATGTAGCTTAAACATATCAAGGATTAAAACTGATCACTACTGAGAGGATTGTCAGCACAAAAGGAATAGCTTAGGAGCTCGGAGAGAAAACAAGCAGTGTAATGTATTTTGGCTCCAGATTCATGGATGCATTTGATTTCATTATGACAATTCCAGTAATCATACTTGACAGTTCAATATGGTCTTATAAGCAAAATGGCGGCTGTTCTGTCAAGGGCAAAAAACATACAGCCTGAAGTCCAAATTAGTTGCGCAAACGACTTATGAGGAGCTTTCATGAATAGTGGGGCTCCACTTGCCATATACATTACATGAAGTCTTGAGAAGATCAGCTTAGTTAAAAAAAAATCCATTTACTACAAATTATTTTGCACCATAGATTACTGGTACACCCTGGAATATGCACAGTGTTTCAGAGTTATATAAAGCCCCTCATTCAGTAAAAAGTGACTCAAGATGCACAGTAAAAAAAAAAAAAAATGTTTAAACAGCTAAAGTACAGCTGAAGTTGTCTCATAAGTAATGTGTTGTAAAAGAGGAGAACAAGGAAAACAGTAACTGATTCTTTTTAAAATAAGCAAAATATATATTCGGGCCAATTTACTAACGTTTGCCACATACAATAAGAGCCCATTCACACAGGGGCAACACGACTTTCAGCGCGACTTTGGAAGGCAACTTGGACACGACTTGAGTATGAATCACAGCGCGACTTGGGACAACTTCAGCGCGACTTACAACGCGACCTGAGGTCGCCTCCAGGAAGGTGAACTTCATGTCGAATGCTAAATAAAAAACCGGCATGGGTTCCCCCTCCAAGAGCATACCAGAACCTTAGGTCTAGTATATATTTCAATGGGAACCCCCTACGCCGAAAAAACGGCCCCCCAAATCCATACCAGACCCTTATCCGAGCACGCAACCCAGCCGGTCAGGAAAGGGGGTGGGGACGAGCGAGCGCCAACCCCCCTCCTGAACTGTACAAGGCGCCCTGCGGCCCCCCCACCCCAAAGCACCTTGTCCCCATGTTGATAACATAATTACCCCACCCCTTATGTTGTCACTACCCAGAGCATGCTGGGACTGTGACATCAAAAGAGGCCTATATAAATCGTTGCGCACCGCACACCTGGCATTACAGCGGGAGGAAGCGTCGTGGCAACATAAGAAGAAAAGAAGAGGGAAGAAGATGATAACGGTGGAAGACCGGTCTGGCCGCTGCTAGTAAAAGAGCTGCAAGAAGATAGCAGTGGCCAGCCTGGAAGAAGCACCTGGTGAGCGGGAGAAGAACCGGGGAGCACGGAGAGCAGAAGTGGAGTGGAGAAGACGAAAGAAGACCCCCAAAGTCAGAAGAAGACCCCCGGAGAGCAGAGAAGTCGAAAGAAGACCCCTGGAGCTGACTAATAAATGATTTTTAAAAACCTGTGTAGTGTGTTTATTTTTTTGACACTTTTCCTCCCAGTGAATAGGTACCTCATACTCATTCACCTAGGGTGGGGGGCCAGGATCTGGGCGTCCCCTTATTAATGGGGGCTCCCAGATCCTGATGAACTCATAAAGGGGGAACCCATGCCGTTTTTTTTCTCAAAAACATTGGCGTGGAGTTCCCCCTAATTATTAGGGGATCAAAGTCGCGTCCCTGCTCATTAAAGTCATATTTAAAGTTGTGGGGAAAAGTCGGATCCACAGTCGTATGACTGTCTTGTCAAAATCACAACCGCCTCGCTGTAAAGTCGCATGACTTTGAAGTTGCACAAGTGTGAAAGGGGCCTAAGGGTATCATGTTATTCTTTTCCATAAATTATCACATGCAGTAAACTAAGTCCAATTTACCAAAAAAAAAATATTATGTGGTATTTACTGAAAAAAATAATGTGATGCTAAATACCACATAAAAAGCCCTATAAGTCCAATTCACAAATGGATCAGAGAGTTAAAAAGCATGCGAAAATTTCCACCAGAGTTTAGCTGGTGGTATCACATGCAGTATTTGTCAAAAAACAGTCTGTTTTTTGACAAATAACTGGTTGCTAAGCAGTGGGCCAGGAAGCTGGCCGCCGCATCCTTAACAACCGATGACTCATCAGCTGTGAGCGGGCTTCTCCACTGACAGCTGATTGTAAAAAAAAAGCTGACAAATTTAACTCCAAATTCTTAGTGAATCAAACAATTATTACAGCATGCAGTATTTTACAGCATAAGATTAGCCATTATTTAACTCTTAGTGAATCGACCCCATTGTACTTTGCAAGGGTGATGCTAAGCGTTGTTGTAGGTTCACCCCTCTACCTGTCCATAAAGACATAAAGCTACAGAAAATCTAAATTTTACAGTTCACACTCAAAAAAACACATGGGGGAACACCTGTCTTGGTGACAACTGTATAAGAGGGAAAATGTCCTCTCTATTTAAGAGTTTCCTCTTATTTCCTGTTGTGTTTTTAGGACAAGAAGTGACAGGAAATCTCCCCAATGAGAAACATAGATGCCAAAAATAAAATTTTATGAGCTTTAACCATTTCTTACTCTATCCAAAACTATAAATAAAGAAATTGAACAGGTGCATCCAAGCTATTACCTTCTGTGTAATGCCTAGTGAGCCTCAAGAACACAGCACCCAGCCTGGTAAGTCTTTGCAAACTTCCATGTAATCAATGCAAAAAAATGGAAAAAGGCTGGTGCCATGGAAGTCAGTTAAAACACAATTTTATTATGTGTAAAAAAAGCCAACGTGTTTTGGCCATTAGGCCTTAATTATGGCCAACATGGCTGTCCTACTGACACCAACCTCTGCTCTACTGACACCATCACTTGCTCTACTAACTAACACCATCCACTGCCCTACTAACACATCCACTGCCCTACTGGCATTGTCCATTGCCCTACTGGCACTGTCCATTGCCCTACTGACATTGTCGACTGCTCTACTGACTTACTCTGTCCACTTTTAGGCAGTGATCTTTGATCTCTTTCATATTGTTCAGGTAGATCTACACCTTTCTAAGGTTGCCTACCTCTGCTCCAGGGTATTCAAATGAATTTGAGAGGTATGTCTAAATGTGGACAGTTTCTCAAAAATCTTTTGAATTACCTGCTCAATATGTAAATAATGATCTAAAATAACTCTTAAGGCTTTTGGAGTATCTTGGCGTATGGTGGGAGTATATTGGCAAGTGGTGAGTGGTAGTGGTGGGTGGTAGGGTAGTGGGGGGGGGGCTCCAGGTCAACTTTTGCATCAGAGTCATGCAAGAAATATTTAAGCTCTCAAGGAATCCAACATTTAATTTTGGCCAAACAATTTCTCTCCCCCTACAAGTCAATGTGAATGAAAAGCTGCTTGAAGCAGGTTGATTCAATTTAGAAGGTGGTAAAATGCATGTCAGAAGGAGGCATTTTACCTGAAAGCAAGCTGAATTTATTCATCAATAGGGATGGGTGAACGGTGACATTTAATGTCCAAACCACTCAGCCTTTTGGCAAGAGCACCTAAAACCCACACAAAAGGGACACAAATCTGTCCCTCCTCCTCCTTACCCACTTCAGTCTGCCTCTACTATATCAAGTCATTACCCCTCTGCAGCCTCCACTGACAGGGATGATAGTATAGCACAGGGTGTCCCAGGTCCTAGCAGTACATCTGCCAGCAGCACACCACCAGCTGTAGACTGTAGCTGGCAAATTTCTCTGCCCCATCTGCTGCAGTGGAAAAATATATAGTCCCTGCCACCCACATGCCCAGCATCTAATTGCAAGCTTGTCAAAGCTGTTGGCTCGCAAACTTCTGCCTTTTAGCGTGGATTCTGTCCCCTGAATTCGCACAATGTGCTGTACCACAATGTCAGGTTCCCAGTCCCTACTAATGTTAACGTAAGGCTGTTTAATCTTTCTACCATCACGTGGAAGGGAATGTTCTGGCATCGCTGGGAAAGGCAATCAGACGTAAAATGCACATTACTCCTGACACATGGTCCAGCAAGCATGGGCAGGCACAATATATTTTGTTCACAGCACACTGGTCAACACTGCATGCAACTCGAAAGAATGCAGGACAGGGCTCGGTGCTGCAGCTTATTGTGCCACCACGTCTCCATACAGCTGATGGTATTGATGCCAGACCTGTGAGCTCTACCTCCTCCTTCTCCTCCATGCCCTCCTCTGCAGAATTGTCCTATGAACATCAGATACCCCCTAAGCATTCTAAGGGCTATTCCATGAGTCAGGCTAAAAGGTGCCATGCAGTGTTTCAGCTGGTGTGTTTAGGGGACAGTAACCACACTGAAGCAGGGATTCTTGCAACTCTGCAGGGACAGGCTTAGAGGTGGTTCACACCACGCCAGCTGGAGCCAGGAATGGTGGTGTGCGATAATGGCTCAAACATCCTGTCCGCCCTTAGACAGGGAAAATTGACACATGTGCCATGCCTGGCACATGTCCTCAATTTGGTGGTGCAGCGTTTCCTAAATACGTACCCAGAGTTGCAAGATGTGCTAAAGCTGGCCAGAAGAGTCTGTAGCCATTTTAGGCGGTCATACAAAGCTAGTGTTCGGTTGGCTGAAATTCAGCAGGAAATCAACCTGCTCATAAACCGCCTAATTTGTGACATGTATACTCATATTTGGTAATGCTGCAGTGGCTATAGATACTGCAGAGGGCAGTCAATGAGTATCTGTGAAAATACAGCACGACGACAGGCTCAGGCCGCCTCTGCTTTTTTTCCCCACACCAATGGCTGATTATTGTAAGCATGTAAGGGATGTAAGCATGGTATTGTCACCATTTAAAGAGGCCACAAGGATGGTGAGCCGTGACAGTGCATGCATCAGTGACACAATCCTTGTTGTGTTCCTGCTGGAGCAGACTGCTTGGAATTATGGACAGGGCACTGGAGGCAGAGCAGCAGGAGCAAGAGGAGGACTTCCTTTCGTCTCAAGGCCCACTTTATCCAGAAACTATCATTCCTATGTCACAGGACTCACAGGAGGAGAGAGGGAAGGAGGATGAGGAGGAGGATCCTAGCACTTTCATAGGCTTCGAAGAAGAGGAAGACCGGCGTCAGTCTGTAAGCGATGGCTTTCCAACCCTAGGACCCTTGGTAGTAGTACATGGCTGGGAGGAGGAAGTTCCAGATGCTGTCATCCTGAGTGACCACGAGAAGTCTGCTGCACAAGCCTCTGCAAATTTGAGGCGTGTGGGCAACCTCATGCTTCAAAGCCTGCGAAAGGACTCAACAATACGTGGCATAAAGGAAAAGGAGGAATACTGGGTGGCAACTAGGGTTGTCCCGATACCGAGTATTTGCGGGAGTACTTGTACTCCCGCAAATACCCCCGATACTTAAATAGAATACTCCCCCCCCCCCCCCGCCGCCACTGCCGCATACCGCAAAGCCGCCGCCGCATACCTCCGCATTAAACCCCCCATTGCATTACAGCGCGCAATACAAGCTTTGCACGGATCCGTGTATAGACACTCCCCCTTGCTCAGGATTGGACGGATCCATCCAATCCAGAGAAGGGGAGTGTCTATACATGGCGCGGCGCGCATTACAAGTATTCAAACGAAAGCTGTAATGCAATGGGGGGTTTAACGCGGCGGTATGCGGCGGCACTACTACAGGTATGGGGGACATACATGGCTGCAATATGGGGGACATACATGGCTGCATATGTGGGGGACATACATGGCTGCATCTGTGGGGGACATACAGGGCTGCATATGTGGGGGACATACATGGCTGCATCTGTGGGGGACATACATGGCTGCATCTGTGGGGGGACATACATGGCTGCATATGTGGGGGACATACATGGCTGCATCTGTGGGGGACATACATGGCTGCATCTGTGGGGGACATACATGGCTGCATATGTGGGGGACATACATGGCTGCATCTGTGGGGGACATACATGGCTGCATCTGTGGGGGACATGGCTGCATATGTGGGGGACATGCATGGCTGCATCTGTGGGGGGGACATGGCTGCATTTGGGAGCATTTGGGGACACATTTAAAAAAAGTATCGGTATTCGGTATCGGCGACTACTTGAAAAAAAGTATCGGTACTTGTACTCGGTCCTAAAAAAAGTGGTATCGGGACAACCCTAGTGGCAACCCTTTTTAACCACTGTTATAAGGGGAAGGTCTCAGAACTCATCCCATCCCCACAGAGAGTGCAGAAGATAAAATCTCTTGAGGACACGTTAAAGAGTATTTTATTGTGCATTTTTCCTGGCTCCAGTAGATTACAGTGTCATGGAAAACATAGTTTTGAGTCTTCTGTTGGTCAAGAGAGGAGCATAGGAGAAGGCGTCCTTCTAAGTGAGGCATTTCTGAATTTTTTTAGTCCTCACCACCCAGGGCTGTCAGCTCCCATGTCTCATCAGCAGCATCTGCACGACATGGTGGAGGATTACTTCGGGGCCAAAACAGAGATGGAGAGCTTTCCAGCTGACGATCCACTGACTTACTGGGTCATGAGAATAGACCAGTGGCCAGAACTTGCCCAGTATGCCATTGAGTTTTTGGGCTGCCCTGCATACAGCATGCTTTCAGAACGGGCATTCAGTGCTGCAGGAGGTTTCGTTACTGGTCATAGAACGCATCTGTCCACAGACTTTGTGGACCATTTGACTTTTATAAAGATGAATCAGACCTGGATTACCAGCTATGAAGCCCCTGATGCCCATGTCACTGATTAAGTATTTTTGGGATGTGGAATCTCTGCAGGATTCGAGGCTGCCTAGCTTTGAGGGTGTTCAATCATTTCATCTCGAAGAATGTATTTGGTATAGGTTTCATGGGCACAATTAACACCCAAAGACCAATTTTTCACCACCTGTTTGACAGGTGCATATCATTGCAATTTTGTTTGCCTTCATCAAGAGCACCTCTATAGGGTTATGGTGGGAAGGCACCACCGACACCCAAAGACCAATATTTCTGCACCTGTTTGACAGGTGCATATCATTGCATTTTTTACAGCAAGGCCAATTTTTGCTTTCATCAAGAGTACCTCTATAGCAGGGGTCTCCAAACTATGGCCCTCCAGGTGTTCAGGAACTACAATTCCCATCATGCCTAGTCATGTCTACGAATGTCAGAGTTTTACAATGCCTCATGGGAAGTGTAGTTCCACAGCAGCTGGAGGGCCGTAGTTTGGAGATCCCTGCTCTATAGGGTTTTGGTGGGAAGGCGCCACCAACACCCAAAGACCAATTTATCAGCACCTGTTTGACAGGTGCATATCGTTATTTTTTTTTGCCTTCATCAAGCGCACCTTTATAGGGTTACAGTGGAAAGGCGCCCTCAACTCTCAAAGAGAATTTTTTCTGCACCTGTTTGACAGGTGTACATCATTGCAATTTTTTGCAGCAAGGACAATTCTTGCTTTCATCAAGATTACCTCTATAGGGTTACAGTGGAAAGGAGCCACCGACACCCAAAGACTAATTTTTATGCACCCGTTACTTCTATCCAAAGTCAGTGACACCAGAATGTATCCAAAAAATCTCTAATCTTGTTCCCAGTGCACTTCATTGTGGCCTCATCATACACACGCTGTTGCTAAGCAAAAAGGCAGCTTTTTTGGGCTTTTTAAATGCAATTTTTGCTGCAGCAGACTCTAGACATTGTACAGATCTGCCACTTTACATGTAAACTAAAGGGACCCCCAGGCATTATATTGGAAGGAATTTCACTTTAAAAATCAAAAATCACTGCTCATTTAAAAAAAAACTATTTTTGCATGTCCCCCAGGGCAGGACCTGGACCCGGACCCCTATAACCATGTTATGCCCAATTACTTGCATATAAGCCTTAAAAATGGGCACTTTGATTTTTGACGTTCGTGTCCCTTTGACTTTAATGGGGTTCGTTATTCGGGTTCGAACTTTCGCAGTGTTCGAAGGTTCTGGTGCGAACCGAACAGGGGTCCTTTCGGCCCATCCATATTCATCAATATAAGCCTTTACTCTACAACATAACATAACATTTTGTAGACTGTAGATAGGGTAGAGTGGGAAGGCCAAGAACGGTGGTTGTATCTTAGCAAAAGGCCCATCTTAGTTATACTTGCCTTACGAGTGCTCCTTCAACACTTCTGCCTCTGTTGTATCAAGTGACACTACCGGATGCCTCTGAATATGAAAGAACATGTAACCTCTTCACATGTGACAATGCTTGTGTTAAGCAGCCAGTCTCTAGGCCTGAACATTATCACATAACATGGGGAGTAACCTCACTGCTCCCCTTAGTGTCCAACAACTTGAACAGATGGAGGAACTGCAAGGGAGTACTGGTAAGGTTAGTATAACTGGGATGGAAGGGGCATAGCAAAGTTTCTGCATGGGCAAGGTTACTGTGTCTCTTAAACTACCCCATCTCCCCAGCAACATACTGTATGCCCAACTTTCTATACTCGTGCAAGTCTCCATTTGGCCAAGGGATGGGGGAAAGAAAGTCTCAAGTAAACTCAATAGAGACTTGTAGGTTCTTAAGCTGACCATGCATGGGTTTACATCCACTTTAAGTAGTACATGCTGGGGAGAAGGAGTTAAGTGAGCCCTTTACTTTGCCCTGCATGGGCAAAGAAAATGGAAACCTTTTATCTAAAATATGCATCTCTTGTCTAACCATACAACTAACACACACACATCTCTTGACTATGATGTTAATCTATCTCAAATTAAATAAAGAAACATATCTACCATTTACTGTATTTGGAACGCCTCATTGCTATTCCTAGTAGCACAAGACATAAAGCCATAGAATGTAATGGCTTTATGAATGGCAGGTGGGATGAAGATTAGAAAGCCAAAAGATCCATGTCTTTGGCCTCCAGTGACATAAACCTGACTCTGATTGCTGCTGTATCTGTAACCACTGCTGCAGTTTTTTTGGAAAACTGTCCATAGAAGACTCTTCTTTATAACATCACAAAGCATTTATAGAAAAGAACAGAGACCAACAGGGCATTGGTCAAATAAGATTGTAGAAAAGTCACAGAACATTGTGTTAATGATGAAAATGCATTTAGGAAATGCCTCCCTTAGTAATCCTGAAATACTGTAGTCATGACATTTAATGAATAAGTCATAAATGTTTATGAATCCCTCATCTTGAACATTTGGTTAATTAGAACCATCATGAATATCCCATAAGCTGCAGTGCTCATAAAATGAGGCTCAAGCATTCATGAATAGTTCATAAAGATTTGAAAGGTAAAGCTTCAGATATGCCATTGGAATCTTGGGCAAATTCAAAGTACTTAACCTCTGTTGAACAAAATGGCTGCCATGGTAGCAAACATTATGATTTTGGAGTGTGTTGCATAAGGGAGTATTAAACTAACTGAATGCACTTTCTATTGCTTTTTATAACTTATGGGAGTCTAAATCTATAGGCATGCAAAATCAGTTTGAAGTGGTCAAATGCTAGTTAGAAGAGGGTCAACTTCAGGTTAAATGGTGTGCAACTAATGCTCTACAAGCCCAAAGACCATTAACACAAGTTCTTATACAGTAGTTATGGGATTTTGGGTTCACTTTTAACCAGGGACACTAAATTGCCCATGTATGTGTTAATTAACAGGGTATCTGATTAAATTCTGAGGCGCGTTTGTTTTTGGCTTGGAAAAGCATCTATGTCCTGTACTAAAGGAATTCACTTTCTTCATCGGGATGTAACATTATTTGTCTTTAATAGGTCTTCAGCTATCAAAAAGCCAAATTAACAAAGCTCTCAATCAATTTACCTACAGTAAGGTTCAAGAAACATTTATCTCAGGTGTGGTTCTTTTCGCCAGATGTTCAGAAGTAATAGGTACCAGTCACCTTAGTAGATTTTAAAATAGAAAAGATTTATTGCAAAGGGAATTATGGTAAGGTTGGTGAGGTATGGACCAGGATACACCTAACAACACTGAATCTCAAAATATAGACTAAGCCACTTCTAGATCTCTCTAAAATCTGTCTAAAACTCTCAGATGGTGCTTGCTGGACTCCTGAAGAGCTCGGGCTTCCTGGCAATTGAGGTTCAACTGGTATCTCAATCTCAACTTCTAGCATGGAAAGGATCCTGTATATAGGTTCTCACTCAACGATATCTCTCTACATCAACACATGTGGGGGACAGTTAAAGCATGCTTCCCCCCAGCCTTAAGCTCTTTGTTCAGCAGTCAACACCTTCAGGTGTTGCACCCAGAAGGTAAGATCCCTGCATCTTTCCATGTACCTAGGCCCAAGGCCTAGGAGAGACTGATTTCTCTGACTGAAGTCAATATCCTCACAGGGCAAGGTGATGGGGTGCCTAAGCAGGGTAGGTTTGTTTTATATGTTTCCCCATATTTGGAAGTATCAAGTCTTTTTACTGGGCTCTGGTAGGGATCAGTGTTGGCCTCTGGTAGAGATCAATGTTGAAAAGGTAAGAGGAAGCACCTTGCTACCACATTTCACAAACTATTTTCTTACTTGCAATTTAGTTTTTACCACTCAGTATACAGTTGTTGACTCTGGAAAAAAAAAAAAACTTAATTTGTTCCAGGAGAATGCTCGTAATCCAAAGTACTCGCATATGAAAGCGAGTTTTTCCATTGAAGTCAATGGAAACGAAAATAATTTGTTCCGCATCGACTTCAATGGGATGCAATACCTCATGCGGCCACAGGCTGGGGGCATCGGAGAGCCTCAGAAATGGACGAAAAGGCCCAAGGACACTTCGGCTGACCTCGGAAAGACTTCCTACCTAAGATTTGCAGAGGTCAGCTGCGCTGTCCCCGGGCCTTTCCGTGCATTTCTGATTAGCGTCGGTCGGCTGCGATCAGCGATTTTTGGCTCTGCTCGGCTCTGGCGCCCTCCACCTCAGGAAAAAAGTGGTACTGCACACTGCTTTGGCCTGAATCGTGCTCATTTTGCGAGACAACACACACAAATTGAGTCACGATTTTTTAACCGTGTTACTTGCAATCCAAGGTTCCACTGTAATTGATAAGTGACCAGGATTCCTCATTTTCTTCCTGCAGCTCATCTTTCCCTGTTACTGACTTACCATCTTACCATGCCATGTTCTGAATTGTGTCTCTGTGTGGGGCCAGCCATCCTGGTAGAGACAGTGAGCAGCACATTGGTGACATCAGCAAATCTCTTGAAACATAGCAGTCAAAATCAGCAGTGCCTTATATCTCACGCTGCAAATATTGTATATACCTATGAGGATACAGAACATGAGTACTACATTCACATATCAGGAAATACAGTGCTAGTTTTTAGAAAATGTTGATTTTTTTTAAGTAGAGTATTGTAGTCCGTCTTTTACTCAGCCCCACTCTGACACACACTTGTCATTCATCCAGAGACATGAAAGCAGCCCTTGCACTTGTTGTTTTTGTTTTCTTCATCCTGTACATACATTCTCCTTTTCTCCTTCTGCACATCACTACCTTTCTTTCGAGTATCACTCCTTACTCCTCCTGCTCATCACTTCCTCTCTTTCATTCTCCAGACTAGCTAGCACTGTAGGCCTGACACTGGCTCAGCCAGGTCCAAAGCAAATGCCCTTTACAGGCAGGGACCGTTGGACCCTATGGTGTAGCAAAAATAGAAAAGTACCAGTGCTAGCTGTCCCTGTGGTTACTGCGCCCAGCACCACCTATTCAGGCACTGCTAGCTCCCCTGGCTGCATCTGCCCCTTTCCACTGCCCATGCCAACACACTCCTCCAGACTGGCTCTGCACCCATCCCAGACTGCTCCACCCCAGTCCTCTCAAGTGTGCCTCCCAGTCCTCCTGACTGTGTGAACTCTCACCAGCCCTCTTGGCTGTCACTGTGTAACTCCTGGAGACCTGCAGTGTTCTCCCACTGTCCTCTCTTGCTTCTCTTGTGCCTGCTGTCCAGGACACCTCTACGTTTCCTAAGCCCAGGCTCAAGGCCAACCCCCCAGACTGGGGAGTGCCCTCAAAGGCCCTGACAGACTAACACTACATCTGTATTCTTCCACCAGATCAACTCCTTTCCAGCTGGGCTGACCCAGGGTATATAAAGAGGCCTGTCCCCTGCCAATCCAAGTTGGGGATTGGTCATGGCTCCCCAAAATACCCCAGGTGGCTCCACCTCCCCTCCAGCCTCTCTTTCCATGAAACATGGAAGATTCTGGAAGAAAGTAGGAGGTCCTAGTGATGCCACCTCTGAGCCACCCACCACTTCTCTGAGCCACTCCCAACCCAGATCACAAAACACACTTAGGTTTGGGTACCAGCCTAGCCTGGAAATGTACTTGTCCTAAAAAAAGAAAAAAGAAAAAAAAAAGAAAAAAGAAAAAAAAAAGAAACACTTTACTCTCCTAGCACACTAGAGGGTGTTATATATATATATATATGTGTGTATATATATATATATATATATATATATATATAATGTGCATTGCGGGTGGTATTAACCCTTTTTCGTCCGCTACCAGGGGGTGTAAAACCTCACGGCAAGCGGCTGAATACCTTCGCAATTCCAGCGGTAAAACACCGCTAAAAATAGAGCCGCTTTACCGCCACTGCACCTCCCGCCCCAGTGTGAAAGGGGCCTTACTGGAAGCAGTAGTCCACCAGAAGGACAGCTAGCACTAAAGACTTCCTATTTCTATTTTTTCTACATTAAAGGGGCCCATGGTTTCTGCCTGTAAAGGGCAAGTTGCTTGGGCCTGGCTGAGTCAGTGTCAGGCCTTACGATGTGCTAACTGTGCCTGAGAAGTAAGAGATGTGCTAGAGAGAGAGAGGGTAACAGTCTGCAAGCAAGAGATGTGCTGCAGGAGACTGGAGTAACCGAGTGATTATAATTATCCCAATTGGTTGCTATACAATCAGCCAATAGTTTGTTCTACTGGGCATCCCATATATTTCTATTCCTACCCAAGTTCAAATCCCTCAATAAAAATACACATGGAGTGTTCATTGTCTTCAAGGTATTGGGAAGTGAATGCAGGGCAGGGTGACAGGTGGGCCACATCACTCAGCAGCCCCTACGAGGGTACCGCTACATATATACTGTGTATATGACTTTTATTGGGCCACTGTGTGTTTCCTGCATTGCTTAATTAGATCTAAGAGATGATTTTTAATGGACATTAGGCATCTGCTCCTCCGTGATGGGTTTAGGGCTGAACTCAAGCTGTCAAAGTTTGATAGGAATCCTTTTTGACTTAAATTACCATTTCCTCTGGAATAGAGCTGCAAAGATACACACAAACAGCACCTGCCCTTGCTAAGGGGGACCTCTCCTGATCTTCACTTCTAATCAAATCTTGCATAATGGAATTCAGTACTTTTATTATCTCTTCATGAGATGTCAGCTTAGGAAAAGGGGTAAAAAACATAATTATGATGTTAAAAGCTGAACTCCAAGCAGATATATATATATACAAAAACAATATTATATTAATGCACTTATTCATGTATTTTTGAAATGTAGTGAATGTAAGTGTATGAATTTGACTTGATGTCAACCTCTTGTAATGCCATGTAAATGCATTTAACTACTTCAAGACCAGGCCTATTCTGACATTTTGTTTCTTCTAGAAAATTACTTAGAACCCCCAAATATTTATACATATATATATATATATATATATATATATATATATATATATATATATATATATATATATACATTCAGTTGTTGCAATATTTAATGTCACACTATATTTGTGCAGCGGTCTTTCAAATGCAATTTTTTGTAAAAAATACACTTCAATTAATTAATGAAAACATAAACAGTAAACTTAGCCCAATTTTTTGTATAATGTGAAAGATGATGTTATGCCAAGTAGATAGATACACGTTACACTTTAAAATTGCACACACTTGTAAAAAAATCGACAAACTACGGTACTTAAACATTTCTATAGACGACACATTAAAAATTGTTAACGATTACCTGTTTAGATGTACAGAGGAGGTCTTGCACTAGAATTGCTCTCACTCCAACAATCGCTGCAAAGCCTCATATGTGTGACTTGAATACTGTTTACATTTGCAGATGCAACTTACGTATGCGTCTTCTTTGGCACACGAGCACGGGATGGGTGCTCTAAAAAAAATTGTTTTTCCTTTTTCCCTTTTTACACTTTTACAAAATTCTGATCAGTTTTTTTGCTGTCACAAGGAATGTAAGCATCCGTTGTGACAGTAATACGCAGTCACAGGTACTCTTTATGGAGGGATCTGGGGTCTAAAAGATCCCCAAACCATCCTCTGCATTTGAAAGTATTCAAAACGGCAAGATCAGCATTTTTGAATACTGATTTTTTTTTTTCAAAATGGTGCCGTTGGCTGCCGAGTAAACCCAAAGCGACGTTGTGATGTCACTTCCGGGTTTCCTCATCTGAGACCTGATCAAAGCTGAATCAAGATTGACTTCCGGAATTCCATTAATCATTTACTTCTAGCCGCAAGATTATCAATCACTAGAAAATGGAAAGACCCTTGCCCTCCTTCTACTATTGAAGCCATTGATTTGACCAATCTCCACTTTACATATGAACGTATAATGGCCATCTCATTAAATACTCTATACAAGCATGATGCTTCCTGGGCCCCATGGAAGACTTGGTATGGACTTGGTGTATGGTAGCTTTCGACTGAATACTTTTCACCATTTATCAATGTCCATGGTTTGTTACATGATAATTTGAATTTGCATAGTGTTAATTCCTCGTATGCAATTTGGATTAGATTTTCCTTTACTTGAGTTTAATTTTCTGATATTTTTATGACATTATACTCTGACCATTTCTAATACTGATACTTTCTCCACATGATGATAAGATAATTATCTGTTTTCTGCTTTGTTTACATGCTTTCCATCTTTTACTACTTATATACAACTTCTTGATTTATCAAAATTTGTGAAATGTCACATGCTCCTTATACTGTTTATTGTTACATTATATACTTATACTATGACAATGCTTTGGAACATGTACTACTTAATATTTTAAAGTCCAAAAAAAACTTTTGAAAGAAAAAAAGATTTGTTAAGGACATTCCAGCTGGTAGGACCGGATACCCGGGAGGAGCGCCGCAAAGCGGCAAGAGGGGTGTGTCCCCTACCATTGTGATAACAATCAAGTGTCTGCTTAACTGCACCAGTTGTTATTACAAGAAAGCTGAACACAAAAACCAGTACTGGGGTAATGTCTGGAGCTGCAGGCATCCCCCCAGTACATCCACTAAAGTAAAATGGCGTGCAGGTATGAGATTTTGCAGGAAGTGTTTAAATTGGGAAAGGGAGGGGCAGCCAATCATTTATGCTGAATGAAAATGTGCTGACAAGAGGATAAAGCAGATTTACAGAGGGGGGGGGGGGTTGCTGCTGCTCAGTCAATGTCCAATCACAGGTCAGAGGTGGGGAGATGACCTAGCTGTATTGATTAACTACAGAATAGTGAAGTCAGGTCAAAAGTGGCCCTTCATCTAACAAAGGTATCTTATTCTTGGAACTGGTTAAACACTAATACAAATTCTATGGCAGAAAAGACAATTCCCATATGTGTAATTTGTCCATTTAGCTGTCTATTTACCCTTCCAGGTTTCCCAGTCCACCCTCATATTTTTTATATATTTGCTTATATTTGTATATTTGCAAGTTTTACAAATTTTAAATGTACTACAGTTTTATTACTTTGTTACTTTATTATTTATCTGAAACCTTTGTTTCACAGGACATGTTCTCGAATGTTAAAGATGTTTTGCATCTTATTAAAGCAGCATTTTCAGTTATTAGCGTTAAATAAAGTGCTTGAATGTGCTACATATCATATATATCATTACAGAACAAGTCCAGTTGAATATGACTGACAACTACTAGCTACTCCATGACCTGTATATACAGGAACGTTCACAGACTGTGTTTTACAACAGAAAACGTAGCTAAAGCTGTTTACTTTCAGACTCAATCTCACTACAATTGAAATGTCATATGCCATGACTGAACAGAACAGGTAGAAAGGGTTGAGGTAGGGAGAATGAGTCACTGCTCGCTTCATTTATGAATATGAAATTAAGCAATCAAATCAGAATGAGTATACCCCAAAGTGAAAATGTCAAAATTTGTCCCAATTTGCCATTTTCCCTCCCTGGTGTCATGTGACTCATTAGTGTTACTAGGTCGCATGTGTGAATGGGAAGCAGGTGTGTTCAATTTGGTGTTAGCGCTCTCACTCCCTCATACTGGTTGCTGGAAGTTCAACATGGCACCTCATGGCAAAGAACTCTCTAAGAATCTGAAAAAAAGAATTGTTGCTGTACATAAAGATGGCCTAGGCGATAAGAAGGTTGCCAAGACCCTGAAACTAAGCTGCAGCACGGTGGCCAAAACCATACAGCGGTTTAACAGGACAGGTTCCACTCAGAACAGGCCTCGACATGGTCGACCAAAGAAGTTGAATGCATGTGCTTAGTTTCATATCCAGAGGTTGTCTTTCAAAAACAGACGTATGAGTGCTACCAGCATTGCTTCATATGTTAAAGGGGTGGGGGGGTCAGCCTGTCACTGCTCAGACCATACACCATACACTGCATCAAATTGGTCTGCATGGCTGTCATCCCAGAAGAAAGCCTCTTCTCAAGATGATGCACAAGAAAGCCTGCAAATAGTTTTCTGAAGACAAGCAGACTAAGGACATGGAATACTGGAACCATGTTCTGTGGTCTGATGAGTGCAAGATAAATGTATTTGGTTCAGATGGTATGTGGAGAGTGTGTGGCGGCAACCAGGTGAGGAGTACAAAGACAAGTGTGTCTTGCCTACAGTCAAGCATGGTGAGAGTGTCATTGTCTGGGGCTGCATGTGTTCTGTCGGCACTGGGGTGCTACAGTTCATTGAGGGAACCATGAATGCCAAACATGTACTGTGACATACTGAAGCAGAGGATTATCCCCTCCCTTCAAAGACTGGGCCGCAGGGCAGTATTCCAATAGGATAACGACTCCAAACACACTTCCAAGACGACCACTGCCTTGCTAAAGAAGCTGAGGGTAAAGGTGATGGACTGACCAAGCATTTCTCTAGACCTAAACCATATTGAGCATCTGTGGGGCATCCTCAAATGGAAGGTGGAGGAGAGCAAGGTCTTTAACATCCACCAGCTCCGTGATGTCATCATGGAGGGGTGAAAGAGGACTCCAGTGGCAAACTGAAGCTCTGGTGAACTCAATGCCCAAGAGGGTTAAGGCAGTGCTGGAAAATAATGGTGGTCACACAAAATATTGACACTTTGGGCCCAATTTGGACATTTTTACTTAGGGATGTACTCACTTTTGGTGCCAAAGGTTTGGACATTAATGGCTGCAAATTTACACTGTTATACAAGCTGTACACTCACTACTTTACATTGTAGCAGTGTCATTTCTTTAATGTTGTCACATGTAAAGATATAATAAAATATTTACAAAAATGTAAAGGGTGTACTCACTTTTGTGAGATACTGTATATATACACATAGGTATAGAAAAGAATCAAGCCCACTTTAAAATAATCACATTTTGTTGTAGACTCAGTTTTTGTTTTATCCAGCTGTCAATGCAACTTATAATATCCAAGTGACAAATAGTACACCAACAGAATAAAAAAATAAATAAAGAACTAAATAGAAAAAAAAAAGTAATAAATAAATAAAAAGTTTTAAACATGTAAAGAGATATTGTACCAAAAATTGGGTAATAAATGGCATTGATGTGCCCATTAATTACCTTTATTGTGGTTTTTTATTACATTTTGCATTTCTTAAACTGTTCCTCTAATATTGTGTAACATAAAAAAATTGAACTACCAACATTTTATTCTTTAGGGTGTCTTCTTTGTTTTGGAAGCTTTAAGTCATCTTAAGGCCTAAAATGATTTTTAAAAACATGTACAAAAATGTGAAAAAATGCATCAGCTACTCTTTTAAGTGGTGAAAATATCTGTCTTCCGTTCTCTAAGGCCGCGTACACATGATCGAACATGTCCGCTGAAACTGGTCCGCAGACCAGTTTCAGCGGACATGTTCGATCGTGTGTACGGCCTATCGGACCGTTTTCCAGCGGACAAAAGTTTCCAAACATGCTTAGAAACCTGTCTGCTGGAAACCTGTCCGTCGGACATGTTCGATGGTTAGTACACGAATCATCGGACCAAAATCCCACGCATGCTCAGAATCAAGTCGACGCATGCTTGGAAGCATTAAACTTCGTTCTTTTATCACGTCGTTGTGTTCTACGTCACCGCGTTCTGGTCCGAGGGGATTTTAGTCCAATGGTGTGTACGCACATCAGACCAACAGACCACTTCAGCCTGGTCCGATGAAAACGGTCCGTCGGACATGTTTCATCGGACATGTCTGATCGTGTGTACGCGGCCTAACACAGCTCTCCTACCTAGCGCAGCATGGAATTTAGTTTGCCTCACCTGCCAGTTGCCCGTAGCGGAATTGGGGAATGCATACCCCCTATTACACAATGCCATTGTAGAGGGAAGGGGGTGGTGGGAGGATGATTGGCGGGCGGCAAAATGCACCTTTACCTAAGTAGCGACTCATCAGTGGAGGTGTATGATGCCAAAACCACCTGGAGGGGAAAGATGGGGAGAAAATTATAGCTGACATTCAGGGACAATTTATTCACATTTAATGCATAATTTATGGGTGCACAGTAATGGCAATCCCCAAAATGGCATTTTATTCATCACATTGGTGATACTGCAGAAATGATGGGACCTTCTCTCACTCCTGACTGGCGTCTCACTCATCCCACTGCACTAAGATAAGTCAATAAAGAATCAATCAAGAAAGGTGAGCCCCCCCCCCCATTTCACTACAACTCGTTCCTTTATGAGGAAGCTGTTGTCTTAAGTTTTACCACCCTGATTCCTTCTCAGCTGTCAGTACTGGACCCCTCTAGGACCCAGCGCACTCACCTGACACAGCCTTGGCTGGGAAACACTGATTGGCCAGCTCTCCTTTAAAACACCTGTGACTTCACCCAATCAGTGCTCGTGATAGAGTTACTCTGCTTGCCTTGTGTGATCCAGCCTGACCTGTTAATCTGTAAACTTTGTGTATGACCCGGCTTGTTTGACCCTGCTTGTTGCTTCCGATTTGGTACCTTTCGAACTCTGATCCATCCGTGTATGAACCGGCTTGCCTAGACCACGCTTTGCCTGACTCCTGTAAGCAACACCCATTGCAGCGGTGCACTACTAGCACCAGCAACACCACCAACATCCACACCTGCGGTGAACTACAAGTTCCAGCCTTCCTGCTCATCACAACACCTACTTCAGCAGTGAACTACAAGTGCCAGCTGTCCCGCTCGTCTCAACCCTGCATCCGTGGTGAACTACAAGTCCCAGCGCTGACCTGCTTCACAAGACCTACTCATGGTATGTGCTCTTGTTATTGAACTATAAGCATATTAGCACACCTGAACTGTTGTCTGCTCCTAGCCTGATATGAAACCTGACATTATCACGAGCCATACATAAAAAGGGAAAACCCATCATGGATTCTGAGCAGGCTCAGATGTTTGCACAAGAACTTTGCCGTTTATCCCATCAAGTTCAGCAAATGGCCACAGAGCTCACCAAGGTGCAATCTCCTACTACAACTGTTACAAAAACTTTATCTGAACCGAAAATTCCTTTGCCTGACCGTTTTTCTGGCGACCGTAAGGGATTCTGCAACTTTAAAAACAGCTGCAAATTATATTTGAAATTAAGGCCTTCCTCTTCTGGCTCTGAAACTCAGAGAGTTCAGATCATTATCTCTCTGCTACAGGGTGACCCCCAGGCTTGGGCCTTTAACCTTGAACCAAACCATCCAGCCCTGCTAACTGTAGATGCCTTCTTTGAAGCCCATGGGTTGCTGTACGATGATCCAGATCGTGTGGCTACTGCAGAATCAACCCTGCGTAACTTAATGCAAGGAACTACCACAGCTGAAATGTACTGCTCAGAGTTTCGCAGGTGGGCCCCAGAATCTGGCTGGAATGATGCAGCTCTCCGCAGCCAGTTCAGAATAGGTCTTTCAGATGCAATTAAGGATGCTCTGGTCAACTTCTCCTATCCAGCCTCACTGGAGGAAACTATGTGTCTAGCCATTAGAATTGATCGCCGTCAGCGAGAGAGGGGGCGAGAAAAAAATATGGCTGTGGCAAACGGCATACCTCCCTTACCACCTGACCATCCCACCTCCAGTGCCAGTTCAGTGGAAGAACCTATGCAGTTAGGCTCCACCCGGCTATCTGCCCAGGAACACACACGCCGGCGTAATATGGGACTTTGCCTGTATTGTGGCCTCAGGGGTCACATGCTCCGTTCGTGCCCTACACGTCCGGGAAACTCCAGGACCTAGGTGATTATGGGGAGGTCACCTTAGGTCTGCTTTCATCTCCCCAGGGGAACAATCGTATACTTCTACCCAGTGTTATTCACTTTGGGACAGGGACTCATGAACTGTTGGCCTTGGTAGATTCTGGAGCTGCTGAGAATTTTATTGATAAGACTCTGATTACCTCCTTGTCCCTGGAAACTCATACGCTAGATTGCCCAGTCCGCCTAATTTCTGTGGATAACCGGCCTCTCTCACAAGACCTTGTGCTTCAGTCCACCAATCCCTTCCAGTTACAATTGGGGGCCCTGCACTGGGAGAAGATTTCATGTCTTGCCATTGACTCTCCATCCACTCCTTTGATCCTAGGCCTTCCTTGGCTTCAGAAGCACAATCCTGTAATTGACTGGCAAACAGGAAATATTCTGGCTTGGTCCAATCAGTGTAAAGGAAGTTGCATCGAGCACCCTGTTCGACTTGCTACTTGTCAAGTGGGAATGGAACAGATTCCGCTTTGTTATAAGGACTTTCAGGATGTGTTTTCTAAAGGGAGTGCTGACACCTTACCCCCTCATCGCAGTTATGACTGTCCCATTGACCTTTTGCCTGACACTACACCTCCGCGAGGGAGAGTCTTTCCATTGTCCGAACCAGAGAACCTTGCTTTGCAAGAATACATTCAGGAAAACCTAGCTAAAAGTTTCATCCGTCCCTCTACTTCTCCTGCAGGCGCAGGTTGCTTCTTTGTTCCAAAGAAGGACGGGGGTCTAAGACTTTGTGTTGACTACAGAGGTCTAAATAAAATAACCGTTCCCAATCGGTACCCTCTCCCTCTCATCACAGAGTTGTTCTCCCAAATCCAGGGAGCAAAGATCTTCTCCAAACTAGACCTAAGGGGAGCCTATAATCTAGTGCGCATCCGTGAAGGAGATGAGTGGAAGACAGCCTTTAACACCAAGGATGGCCACTACGAATGTCTTGTCATGCCTTTCGGTCTCAGGAATGCACCAGCTGTCTTCCAAAACTTTATGAATGACATTTTCCGTGATCTGTTGGGTCGCTTTATGCTTGTGTACTTGGATGATATTTTGATATATTCTCCCAATCTTGAAACGCATCAAAGGCACGTCCGCTCAGTGTTGGCCCGATTAAAGGCTCATTCCCTTTTTGTTAAGCCTGAAAAATGTTTATTTCATGTCAAACAAGTACCTTTCCTGGGCTACCTAATCTCTGACACAGGCCTAACCATGGATCCAGCCAAGATTCAGGCCATTCTAGACTGGGCATCACCTTCAGACCTGAAAGCAGTTCAGCGCTTCCTGGGCTTTGCAAATTTCTATCGGAAATTCATTAAGAATTTTGCCACCATTGCACATCCCATCACCTCTCTCACCAGGAAGTCTCAGTCTAAGTTCAAATGGACTACTGAAGCCCAGACAGCCTTCACTCAGTTGAAGAAAGCCTTTACCTCTGCACCAATTCTACGCCATCCTGTTCCTGAGCTGCCTTTTATTGTGGAGGTAGATGCATCCTAAGTAGGGGTGGGGGCGCTTCTGTCACAAAAGGACCCTGTAACTGCTGCTATCCACCCCTGCGCCTTCCTGTCCCGTAAATATTCCCCAGCAGAGCGCAACTATGATATAGGCAACAGAGACCTGTTAGCCATAAAGCTAGCTTTGGAGGAATGGAGACATTGGCTGGAGGGAGCTCGCTATCCATTCATAGTTCTGACTGACCACAAAAACCTTGAATACATCCGTTCTGCTAAAAGACTGAACTCACGTCAGGCCAGGTGGTCATTATTCTTCTCCAGATTTGACTTTACAATTTCTTATTTACCAGGGCCAAAAAATGTTAAGGCTGACGCCTTGTCTCGCAGTTTTTTATCAGAATCCCCACCTCCGCTTCCTCCACAATCCATTATCTCTGAGGACAGGATTTTGGCTTTCACCCAGACTGACATCTCTGAGGCCTTGTTACCTGCACAGGCTGAAGCCCCCCCTTCCACTCCCCCTGGTATGCTTTTTGTGCCCTTGGCTCTTCGTTTGCAGGTTTTGCAGCAGGTACATGCGTCAAAGCCTGCAGCGCATCCGGGGTTTGGACAAACTTATGAGATTATCTCTCGCAACCTCTGGTGGCCATCGATTAGGCAGGATGTGCTTGCCTTTGTCCAGGCTTGTGAGGTTTGTGCCAGAAGCAAGGGCAGTACCTCTAAGCCCTCTGGTCTTCTACGTCCTCTACCAATACCTACTTGTCCCTGGACCCATTTATCTATGGACTTTTTCACTGACTTGCCTCCGTCCCAGGGATGTTCCACGATCTGGGTGGTGGTAGACAGGTTCAGTAAGATGGCCCACTTTGTTCCACTTCCAAAACTGCCGTCTGCTAGAGAACTGGCATCTTTATTCATTAAACATGTTTTCAGGCTCCATGGGGCACCAATTAACATTGTCTCAGACAGCGGCTCTCAGTTTATAGCCCAGTTTTGGAAGGCCCTTTGTTCTCAGCTAGGGATTAAGTTATCATATTCTTCAGCCTATCATCCCGAGACAAATGGCCAAACAGAAAGAACTAATCAGACTCTTGAGAAGATGGTACGTTGTCTGATGGCCAATGATGAGGTGGAGTGGGTCGACAGCCTTCCATGGGCAGAGTTTGCCTTTAATAATTGTGCCAGCTCTTCTACAGGGACCTCTCCCTTCTTCTGTGTTTACGGGTTGCGTCCTCGTGTGTGCTCCTTTGATCTTCCACCCTCTGATGTTCCAGATGCCAACACCATGATTGAAAACTTCTCCAAAATCTGGTCTGACGTCAATCGTGCTATTTCTCGTTCGGTGCAGGCATTTAAGAAAACGGCTGATAAGAGGCGCTCAAAGGCCCCTGGATATAAAGTTGGTGACAAAGTGTGGCTATCATCCAAGAATCTGTCCCTGCATGTTCCATCCAAAAAACTTGGCCCAAAATTCATCGGGCCCTATGAGATTTCAGAGATTGTTAATCCTGTGTCCTATAGATTAAAACTCCCCCCGTCCATGCGCATTCCTAATGTCTTCCATGTTTCTTTGTTGAAACCTGTTCATTCTAGTCTCCAAGTAAATGAACCAGAACCTGTAGATGTGTCGGATAGCCAGGAATATGAAGTGGCATATATTCTTGACTCCAGACGTGTACGCAATTCCTTACAATATCTAGTTCATTGGAAAGGTTTTGGCCCAGAGGATCGATCCTGGATCCCAGCTCGCGATCTCCATGCTGATCGCCTTAAGAAGAAGTTCCATCTTCGATATCCAAGTAAGCCTGGGGGTGCAGGAGCAACCCCTCGAGAAGGGGGGGTACTGTCAGTACTGGACCCCTCTAGGACCCAGCGCACTCACCTGACACAGCCTTGGCTGGGAAACACTGATTGGCCAGCTCTCCTTTAAAACACCTGTGACTTCACCCAATCAGTGCTCGTAATAGAGTTACTCTGCTTGCCTTGTGTGATCCAGCCTGACCTGTTAATCTGTAAACTTTGTGTATGACCCGGCTTGTTTGACCCTGCTTGTTGCTTCCGATTTGGTACCTTTCGAACTCTGATCCATCCGTGTATGAACCGGCTCGCCTAGACCACGCTTTGCCTGACTCCTGTAAGCAACACCCATTGCAGCGGTGCACTACTAGCACCAGCAACACCACCAACATCCACACCTGCGGTGAACTACAAGTTCCAGCCTTCCTGCTCATCACAACACCTACTTCAGCAGTGAACTACAAGTGCCAGCTGTCCCGCTCGTCTCAACCCTGCATCCGTGGTGAACTACAAGTCCCAGCGCTGACCTGCTTCACAAGATCTGCTCATGGTATGTGCTCTTGTTATTGAACTATAAGCATATTAGCACACCTGAACTGTTGTCTGCTCCTAGCCTGATATGAAACCTGACATCAGCTATATAAAGTTAGAACCCCAATTGAACTTTCACTTGAACTCTAAAGCAAATTCTAAAAAAAAATCTAAGCAAAATACATTGAATGTGCAACATAAGTCTTACAGTTTGTTTTAAATAAAAAGCAGCCACAACTTAAATCAAAACATATGTGTCCTGCCAGCATACTGCATAATGGCACCCTTGTTCTCTCTGAAGAAGCAGTGGTCTCTCTACAAAGGTTCAGCATGTCCCTTTCTGAATCAGAGCCCATAGATCTCCAGTAAATATAGAACATAAGCTTTGCTGATTGGAGAGCTCTACCTCTTACTCATTAGGGGTGTGTTGAGCCACTCTAAAGAGACCACTGCCTCCCAACTCAGAGAAAGAAGTCTGCTGTTCAGTATGTTGGCAAGAGACAAGCTTTTCTACTTTGGTTTTAGCTACTTTAGAATTTGTTTACTGTAATCACCCTTTATATTGATGCATCTGGAATGTATTTTAGTGAATTAATTGGAAAGAATAAATGGGCTTTTAAATGTAGGTCCAGCCCTCCAACAGTCACACAAACCAAAATAAAAATATTTTTCTTTAGTAGAGTAGGAGGAGGGGATTTCTGTCTGTGTCCTTGTCACAGATTTCCCATCACTTCCTCTCTGGCGAAACTGTTGTCAGCAGGACAGGAAGTGAGAGAAAATCTCTCTAACAGAGCCCTGGATAGTGGTAAAACACAACAGGGGTGCTAAACATCTCTGATGGGTTCGATTCTGATAGAGCTTTAGTGTTACTGTAGAGCTTTGGTACACGCCAAAGGATAATGCAAAATTTCTTAATGCAAGGAGTCTTTGTGACTTCATCATCGTCACTTTCTGAAGGAAGCGCAAAGCGAACGCTGCATTTTGGTGGAGTCTCACCATGAACATCAGTTTTAGCTGGAGTCTCAAATCGAAAGTCACACTCTGGTGGAGTATCAATGTGAACATCACTTTTAAGTGGGGTCTCAATGTGAATGTCACACTCTGGTGGAGACTCAATGTAAGGGTCACACTCTGGTGCAGTCTCACTACGAATGTCAACTTTTGTCAGAGTCTCAATGTGAAGGTCACATTCTGGTGGAGTCTCCATGTGAAAGTCACTCTCTGGTGGAGTCTCAATGTGAATGTCACACTCTGGTGGAGTATCAATGTGAAAATCCTTTTTAAGTGGGGTCTCAATGTGAATGTCACACTCTGGTGGAGCCTCCATGTAAAGGCCACACTCTGGTGAAGCCTCAATGTCAATGTCCCACTCTGGTAGAGTCTTCATATGGAGGTCACACTCTTGTGGAGTTTCAATGTGAAGGCAACACTCTGGTGGTGTCTCCACATGAAGGTCCCATTCTGGTGGAGTCTTAATGTGTAGGTCACATTCTGGTGAAATCTCAAGGTGAGCAACACATTCTGGTGGAATCTCAATGTGGACGTCACCTTTGATCTTGCTCACTGGGGCAGGCCTGCCATGTGAGCTGTGTCTGTAGTAAGAACCGTGTACATCTGCAATAATAAAATAAGAATCTGATTTAGCACCTTCACCTACATTTCAGATATATTTCTTTATACAACATCAAATTATAGACAGAAAAGTTAGAAACTCTGTTGCCAGGGACAATAAATAAACCCAACATGACAGGGGTGACTATTGTCTTTCGTATAAAAATATTGGTTGCCTGGCACTCATCCCGACCCACTGAGCATGACACCTTCTACAACTCAGTGAAGCAAGAAGTCGGAAAAAAAAGTGTTTTCATCAGTGTGACGATGACCTTTCATTGTTTAATGAGTGGGCAGGTCACAATGGAAGTTCCAAATCTGCAACAGGAAGTAGTGGTGTCATCTGCCTGGCTGTGCATTGTGGCAGGGGTTGGTAAACCATCAGACCAACAAACAAAAATTACAAATATATAAAAAAAATGGATTTGTTAGCTGCCAATATAGGCCGGAAAGCGTGCCATTTATTATCCCTCGAATCAGACAGGAGAGGGGTCACCTGCTATGGGGGGGGTCACACACCAGCCTGAAACAAAAGCCTAACATAGTACAAGTATTTATGTATGTTTTCCTATCATTGTTTTATAAAGATTAATATTGTTCCTTTAATTGATATATATTATCTATTCTTAAACTATTCTTTAAATAAATAATTAAAACAAATTGTTTAAAATTAAACCAATTGCCAACCAGCTCCTATAGATATATGTGGCTTCTGATCAGTTTAAAAATGTCAATGGTCCCAAACAAGTGTCAAAAGTGTCCTACTTGTCCACTGCAATGAGGCAGTCCCACTAAAAATCGAAGATCAAAGCCATTACTAGTGAAAAATAAAAATACTAGAGGGAGTACAACTGGGGGGATCCCTAGTGGGGAAGGATCTGGAAGTTTTGGTAGATCATAAGCTCAATTATAGCATGCAATACCAAGCTGGGTTTTCCAAAGCGAGCAAAGTCATTTCTTGTATTAAGAGAGATATGGACTCCAGAGAGAGATATATAATTTTTCCCCTTCACAAATCATTAGTAAGACCTCATCTGGAATATGCAGTTGAGTTTTGGTCACCAAATAGAGGGAAAATCTTCCAATAGGGATGCTAGTTCTGGTGACAACCAGGGATTGCATCACGTTGGGGGATTGTACTCACTTCCTGTTTTGGATATGGGACAGGAAGTGAAAGGAAATCTCTCCAATAGGGACACAGATGGCATTTTTGTTTTATTTTTTAGCTGGTATGCAGGAAATTATGGGATTTTAATCTAAAAGAGGGTGCAGCATATTACACACAGGGCTCAGCAGGGGTGTAATGATGTCCACAGACACAAGGAGCTACTACTGTCAGAGAATTGGAAGGGTGATCACTCAAATATACATTTTCAGTGTCACTTTAACACTTTCACTGCTGGACTGGGGATTGGATTTTTTTTTTTTTTTTTGAGGCTCTAATTGGTTTCCTAAAATAATTGCTAATGCCTTCCTGTTTCTTCTCCCTGCCAATCAGGAAGCAGGAGTCTTAAGATCCGATTGGCCGCAAGTCCTAAGTCCTGATTGGCTGGGAGGAAAAGCAACTCCCGAGAGGAGACGCAGGGGGAAGATGCAAAAGCCGCAACTAGGGTGGGGTAAGTGCGAGACTGGCGAGGGGCATGGTGGGTGAGGGGCGAGAGAAGCGATAATCGATCAAGTGGTGGGGGTGGGGGCTAAGTGGCAGGGGTGGGGGGTGGTTGGCTGGCTGGGGGGAGGCTGGGTGGGTGGTGACCCCAGGGGAAGTAAAACAAGCAGCCAGCGATGCCCCTTGACTCCTTGGATTGATGGCACTCATCTCCCAGGAGCCAATGTGTGGCCAATGGGGCAAAAATGTCAATGTTTTTTTTAAAATTCCAAACTGGATGGGGTAACGTTTTAAATGTGGCCGGAACTCAGCTTTAAGATAAAAAACCTTTTATGTGCAGCAGCCTCTCCTCAGCCCCCTAATACTTACCTGAGCCCCATCTTGACCTGCAATGTTGCACAAGAGGCTCGGCTGCCCGGGACTCTCCCTCCTCATTGGCTGAGACAGAACTGGACAGTGAATGGACACACAGAGCAGCAGCTTGGCTTGGGTGCTCCCACAGAAAGCTGCTTGCTGTGGGGGCACTCAGAAGATGGGAGGGGCCAGGAGCGTCAGCGGGGGGAAAAACTACTTTAGTATCACTTTAAGGCTAGAGCTTTTTACCTTTAAATATTATGTAGTTCTCACACAACAACACATAGAAAATAAATACTGTATACAAAATCTGAATTCTCTTTGAATGTAACACCCATGTCTATTCTTACAAGTCAAATGTGGGTATATAATATGTTTCCCTCTAAATATAAGCAGTACTGAGGAAAACCACCTAAAAAAAAAAAGTTGTGTTTACATAATACAGTATATGACCCAATTTTACCGATACAGTTTCGGTATGAGCAATTCAGAAATATTTAATAATTTTGGTATGTGGTGGAAAAATATTAAACATACTAGACAGTTTGTAGTTAAAAACTAAGAGCAGTTAGCTACCAGCTAAGAGGTGAGGACAGATCATTTAAAAGAATATAACTTGACAAATTAAAGAGGATCTATATCCATCGATTTAACTGTTTCCTAAAACAGTTACATAAGGCATGCAATGATCTACTATCACAGTTGCTTGTGCTCTCAATCGAATTATCAAGCAATAAAATAGCTGAGGCTGTAACTGATCACAGGTGTAACACCATGGTAATTGCATATCAAATAAAGTTTAAAAGGACAGCTTCCTTGGATGTAAAGGATAGAAGGGTTTAGTTCCACTTTAAGTGCTTGCCGACCATATACTGTATATATGTATTATATATATATATATATATATATATATATATATATATATATATATATATATATATATGGCGGCATGGCAGCTCCCCTGTGCAGAATCACATACCTAGTATGAGATCCTGTATTTCCGGGTCTGGGGCACACACGCATTGCCGGCGACCTGCTCCCACACAGCAGGAGCTAATCAGTGTGTCCGGCGGACTTGATGTACGTTTGGGCCCCTCCAATTGTTCGGGACAAAACGGTGTTTTACCTATGTAAACAAGGCAGACTTCCGTTCTTTCAGTAGGAAAGGTATTGACCCTGTGTTTCTGCAAAACACAGATCTCTGCCTTTCCATACTACAAGCACCTCACACTTAGCAACCAAGCACAGGTTAGGCACACTTTAAACCCTTTGCTCACCCATGACGTTAACCTGTTCCCAGCCAGTGTCATTAGTACAGTGACATTTTATGATTGTATTTTTACACTTTTTTTTATTGGCTATGTTTTATAGCAGAAAGTAAAAAATAATGTTTTTTTTTTTTGTTTTGTTGGCCTTTAGTGGTTTGTAGATCAAGAATTGAAAAAACGCAATGGTGATCAAATACCACCAAAAGATATCTCTATTTGTGGGAAAAAACAGACATACATTTATTTTGGGTACAGTGTTGCATGATTACACAATTGTCAGTTAAAATAACGCAGTACCGCAAAAAAATGGCCTGGTCATGAAGGGGGTTAAATCTTTCAGAGGTCAAGTTGTTAAAGTTATTCTAAAGGTATTAATTTAAAAAAATAACAAACATGTTATTCTTACCTGCTCTGTGCAATGGTTTAGCACAGAACAACCCTGATCCTCTTCTTTTTGGGTCCCCCTCAAGCGGTCCTTGCTCCTTCCCCCTTCTTAGGGATCTAATAACAAGCCTCTTGCTATAGGGACATTCAAGCAGGCTCGCTCCCGAGCCAGGCTCCTGTGAACGGATTTTCTCTATTCACAAACATGGTCGATGTCGGAAGACAGCAAATCCACAGGTAAGTCTGAGATAATTTTACATTATGTACATTCAAACTGAGCTGTTCATTCAAACTGCAATTCTGCTTAAAGAAGTTAAGTTCACCATGTGGGACTGGCAGATACAAACTGACAGGAAGAGACAATGAACTCCCAGAGAGCTCAACATCACCATGGTAGATCATTGAGAACTAAAAAGCCGACAGCCGCAAAGGTGAATGAATGACATGACCAGAAGGGCAGAGCCCTGCCTGGCCGTGTTTTCTTTAGATAGTGGCAGCAAGCAGGGGGAGAAGATCCCTCGCTTGCTGTAAAAACAGGCACATGAGGGGGGCGGTGAGAGCCAGTGCAATTGTAACATGTTACACCCTGAATATGGGTGTAACACGTAACATGTTACAAAAGGTGAACCATAGGGTTCCTCCAGAGGTGGCTAGGGGTTCCTTGAGCTGTGGCTGATTTACCTCCTGTTTGATAGTGCCTACATAGTTCTGAGCCAATTCCACTTGGAGGAGCCAGTGGTATTACATCAATGATCTTCATAGTTCTCTTTAGGGGGGCATTATTACCACTACTTTAAAAAAGGGCATTCTTCTTACTGATCACCAAAGTAAGGGACATTGTTCCCACTGACCCCCAATGAATGGGTTTTATCAGGGGTTTCCCCCGAGACCTGAAAATTATTTTTAGGGTTCCCCAGCGGTAAAAAGGTTGAGAAAGGCTGCTTTAAGGGCTGGTTTAAGGGCTGGTTCACAAGAAAACCAGAGACATCTTGGCACCCTGGTCTACGCCCACAACACTACAAAACTCCCGGCCATGTTCTTGCCTGTGTGAAATGAATCTGGCAAAATCACCAACAATTTCTGTGCGGAGGTCCACCAGAATTCTAAAGAGTAACTACGACACTCCTTATGAATTCCCCCCATTATCTGTTATGCCGTCTCGTTAGATATCTCACAGTGCTCTGGAAATCCTTTTATAATGTATAAATATCTATACTCATTTGGGATTGTATTTATAAAAAAATATATATATATTGTAAATAATAAAAATAGTAAAAAATATATAAAAACAGTTGTTTAAAAAATAAAAAATAAAACTACATGTAAAGCTTTTTTTTCATTTTGTTTAGAGTAGGAAATAGTCTTATTTATTCTTGTTGTCTGTATTGCTGTGGGGATAATTTGTGTTTACTTTCTGACACAACAGGCACATCAGCTTCTTCCATGCACTTAAATACATTGAGGAATATATATATATATATATATGTATATATATTTGCATCCATATAAAATTGACATATCTTTATTTATTTTCTTATGTTATTCTAAAAGCCTCTATTGATGGGAATAGCCAAGATTCTTACTAGAAGGCCATACCACTCCCATAACAAATCATCAGTTATTATATAATAAAGGCTGGTGTCATCTCCATTCAGGGCATCATATAGATACAGTAACTCCTATTGTGACACTTTAATGCATCAGAAAGCTTGAGCAGCTAGTAATTATGACATCACGCGGCGGACAGAAGTACAAACAAAGAGCCAGATTTGTTGTAATTTTGTGCACCCTTTGATTTAGAAAGCATTCATTATTCTGAAGTCATAAAGAGGTTCAGATAACTAACATAGGCCTGCGTCCTCAAAAAAAAAAAAAAATACAACTAATGATTAGTTTAACCCTTTGCTATTACCAGCTTTCAGCTCTATGCATTCTCAAGGCAGAACAGCCTTTCATTCCCATGGCAGGGAAAGGGTTATCATTATGCTGAAGAGGAGGCTGTTTCTATTGTTGACTAGGAAAATAGCCACTTTTTTTGTGAACTCAAATGTCTCTTTCAATAGCAGAGCAAAATGTCAGCGGCAAAATGCAGGGCTGCCTCCCCCGTTACCATGACGACAGGCCTGCAGGCTTTGTATCAAATGGTTTGATAACCATGATGAGGTTGTAGATGTTCATGCCGCAAAATTGGTTTTACTGTTCCTAAGGAAGGCCGATTTCATTTTTAATTTATATCAGAGGAGACTTTTGTTAAAGTGAAAATGGAAGGACAGAAAAAGGGGGCAGGAGGCACAGAAGTAAGGAGCAGAGATTGTGCATATCGGAATGCAGCTCTGGAATTACTAGGAAACTTGAAGGTGAAGAAGCGGAAGATTAAAATAGAATATATTTATTTTTGTTTTTTTGTTTTTGATATTGTGATCTACATTAAAAAAAATATTAGTTAAACATATTTAGGTTTACAAACATTTTGTATCATTTAAAAAAGGGAGAACAATATATATATATATATATATATATATATATATATATATATATATATATATATATATATATATATATATATATATATATATATATATATATACATTTACTGTATATAGCGAGACAGAGAGAGAGAGAGAGAGAAAGAGAGAGGGGACATTTTTAAAGTATATGGAATATATTTATGTTTGTTTTTTATCTTCTTTTTTTATTTTTTATTATTGTAATTTATATTATAAAAATTATCAGTTTAACATACTGTATATAGTTTTTTTTATATGTAACATATTAAAAAATGAGAGAACAATAAATATGTATATATTTATATCTTTATACTGTATATGAGAGAAAGAGAGAGATAAATAGAGAGAGAGAGAGAGAAAGAGAGAGAGAAAGAGAGAGAGAGCATTTTTAAAGTACATGGAATAATATATTTATTTTTGTTTTTAGTAATCTATATAAAAATGCTCAGTTTAATTCATATACTGTTATAAACATTTTGTAACATTTAAATAAGGAGAGAAAGATATATATAATAAATATATATATATATATATATATATATATATATATATATATATATATATATATACACAGTGGGGATCGAAAGTTTGGGCACCCCAGGTAAAAATTTGTATTAATGTGCATAACGAAGCCAAGGAAAGATGGAAATATCTCCAAAAGGCATCAAATTACAGATTAGACATTCTTATAATATGTCAAAAAAGTTAGATTGTATTTCAATCATTTACACTTTCAGAATTGCAGAAAACAAAAAAAATGGCATCTGCAAAAGTTTGGGCACCCTGCAGAGTTAATGTCTTGTACTGCCCCCTTTGGCAAGTATCACAGCTTGTAAACGCTTTTTGTAGCCAGCCAAGAGTCTTTCAATTCTTGTTTGAGGTATCTTTGCCCATTCTTCCTTACAAAAGTCTTCCAGTTCTTTGAGACTTCTGGGCTGTCTGTCACGCACTGCTCTTTTAAGTACTATCCGTAGATTTTCAATTATGTTGAGGTCAGGAGATTGTGAAGGCCATGGCAAAACCTTCAGTTTATGCCTCTTGATGTAATCCCTCGTGGATTTTGAGGTGTGTTTAGGATCATTATCCATTTGTAGAAGCCATCCTCTCTTTAACTTCAGCTTTTTCACAGATGGCATTAAGTTACCATCCAAAATTTGCTGAAGTTTTATTGAATCCATTTTTCCTTCTACTCGTGAAATGTTCCCTGTGCCACTGGCTGCAATACAACCCCAAAGCATGATTGATCCACCCCCATGCTTAACAGTTGGACAGAGGTTCTTTTCATTAAATTCTGTGCCCTTTCTTCCCCAAACGTACCTTTGCTTGTTTCGCCAAAAAGTTCTATTTTAACCTCATCGGTCCACAGAAGTTGTTTCCAAAATGCATCAGGCTTGTCTATATGTTCATTTGCAAAGTTCAGACGCTGATTTTTGTGGTGAGGACGTAGAAGAGGTTTTCTTCTGATGACTCTTCCATGAAGACCATATTTGTAAAAGTATCTCTTTATAGTGGAATAGTGTACCACAACTCCAGTGTCTGCCAGATCTTTCTGGAGGGATCGTGCAGTCAACGTGGGTTTTGAATTACTTTTCTCACAATCGTGCAAGCTGTTCTGTCTGATATTTTTCTTGGTCTTACAGATCTTGCTTTAACTTCCACTGTTCCTGATGACTGCCATTTCTTAATTACATTTCAAACAGAGGATATTGACATCTGAAAACGCTTTACTGTCTTCTTATAGCCTTCTCCAGCTTTGTGAGCGTCAACGGTTTCAGTTTTCTAGACAACTGCTTAGAAGAACCCATGGTGCTGATTGTTGGGGCAAGGTCAGATGAGTCTGGGCATTTGAAACCTTTGATATTGACATCACCTGGTCTTCCCAGACGATGATTGAGAACAATCCATGACACTGGCAGGTCTCAGCTTTGCAAAGGGGTCAGTGCATGCTATCAATTCTGCAGGGTGCCCAAACTTTTGCAGACGCCATTTTTTGTTTTTCTGTAATTTTGAAAGTGTAAATGATGGAAAAAAATCTAACTTTTTTGACATATAAGAATGTCTAATTTATAATTTGATGCCTTTTGGAGATGTTTCCATCTCTCCTTGGCTTTGTTATGCACATTAATACAAATTTTTACCTGGGGTGCCCAAACTTTCGATCCCCACTGTATATATATATATATATATATATATATATATATATAATGTATATAAACAGGGGTTAGAGCAATCAAGCCTCAGGGACACAGAACAAGCTGAAGACCATTCAGCAACTGCTCATAGTGACTGACCAGTTGAAATAGGCCACTGAGTGCCAAGTGTGCACGCTTATTGGTATGTGCACATGTGCGCGCTCACGCATTAGTGTGAGCATGGCGAACTGGAATAGTATGTTTAACATTGCTTCTTCACTCAGTAATATGAATATGTGTGCAATTCACACATGCATGAGCATAGGCCCACACTGGTGTGTGGGTGCTGGGAATCTGGTTTACCTTACAATGCCCCACGATGTCAAGCTGATGGATTCTGTTGAAATCTTTACTGTAGGGCTGCCCTGTCCTCTTCCTGCTGCTGAACTTCCAGCGCTGTGAGGGTTAACAGCTTTGGGTCTCCAAGCTCAGCTGCACTATGAATGATCCAACGGGAAGACACCCCCTCCAATGAGAAAAAGTTAATTCACTTACAGTATTACACTGCTTGTAGAACTACACTACATTGTCAAAAGTATTGGCACACCTGCCTTTACATGCACATAAACTTTAATAGCAGTCCATAAAGACATGGATGAGCGAGTTTGGGGTGTAGAAATTGACTGGCCTGCACAGAGTCCTGATCTTAACCCGATAGAACACCTTTGGGATGAATTAGAGCGGAGACTGCAAGCCAGGCCTCCTCATCCAACATCAGTGTCTGACATCACAAATGTGCTTCTGGAAGAATGATCAAACATTCCCACAGACACACTAATAAAACCTTGTGGACAGCCTTACCAGAAGAGGTGAAGCTGTTATAGCTGCAAAGGGTGGGCCAACTCAATTTTGAACCCTATGAACGGGATGCCATAAAAGTTAATGTACATGTAAAGGCGTCCCAATACTTTTGATAAGTGTATAGTGTATATAACAGTGATTATTCAGTATACATGTGAAACAATAGCAACTAAAGTATACAGTTGATGATAACTGGCTGCATCAAGTCCCAAAACCCCAAGACCCAAAACCCTATACTTGGGGTAGTCCTGTCTAAAGACAGTGGTACGACAATTGCAGTTCAGCACTCTTTTTTTTCTGCTGGCTAGGAGCGTTGGGGCACAAACCAATGTTGGAGCATGCAAAGATAGTATGGTGTAGTCAGGCTGGTCAATGGCCTTTCAATGGCCTTTCACCAACTCTTGGTGAACGCAGATGACTCCTCTTAATTCACCTTCTGCAACACTCTCTCCTCGACAGCTTGACAGTGGAATCGGTCAGCATTAGTGCTGATCTCCAGTATCGGGGGGGTCCCCTATAGTGCCTTACTCCATCCCAGTTTCCCAGAGTCCAAAGACACACACACTCTCTTAATGTCCTCCTTGCTCCAGCTCCAGCCCAAGGACAACAACCTCCACCTCTTCCTCTTTACTCAGTTCTCCCATTGCCTCTGGGATCTGTAGTTTATTTTTGCTCAGTCCACAAATCAGCTTAGTATGTTGGAATCTACCTCTGTTCTTTCAAACATCCGAAGCAATTCAAGCGGTCCACATCCCCCTCCTCTGTGTACTTATGATTACTTGCTTAGGTTAGTACAGACAGCAATAAAAAGCTGATGGTGTTCTAACCTTCCCTTATGGCTCGTACACACGACCAGGTTTTCCAATGGGAAAACTGCGAGGAGAGCTTTTGGCCGGGAATCCTGGCCATGTGTATGCTCCCTCATGCCACGTACACACGATCGGTTCATCCGATGAAAGCAGACCGATGGATTTTTTCATCAGATATCCAATGAAGCTGACTTTCATCATTCTTGCCTACACACCATTAGTTAACAATCCATTTGTGTCAGAATGCGGTGACGTAAAACACTACAACGTGCTGAGAAAGAGGAAGTTCAATGCTTCCGAGCATGCGTCGACTTGATTCTGAACATGTGTGGATTTTTAACCGATGGACTTGCCCACAGACCATCGTTTTTTTCTATCGTTTTTTTAACCATCAGATAATTTAAAAACAGATTATACGTTTTTTCACCGATGGTAAAAAAAACGATGGGGCCCACACACGATCGGTTCGTCTGATGAAAACGGTCCATCGGACCATTTTCATCAGACGAACCGATCGTGTGTACAGGGCATCACAGTTTTCCCGACAGGAAAACTGCCAAAATCCGCCAGCAAAAAAAAGTGGACCAGCTCTCTTTTTTTTTTTCCCGTCGGAAATCCCGACTGATTTTTTCACATTGGAGATCCCTAGATTTTCGCTCACTTCCAGTCTATTAGAACTGTTGTCACCAGGATTGCAAATGAGGGAAAATAACTCTGACACTGACCCCAGATAGCAGAAAAAACACAACAGAGGTTCTAATCCACTTTTTTCCACTCTATTCAAAGCAAAAAAAAAAGTGTTAAAGGGGTGTTCCAGCCAATATTTTTGTTTATTAAAAGTCAGCAGCTACAAAAAGTGTAGCTGCTGGCTTTTAATAAACAATCACTTACCTGCTCCAGCGTTCCAGTGACGCGCCGACCGTCGCTCCGCTCCTCTCCCCCCCTCCCCGGCCGGCGTCCTCATTGCAACTGTGGGCACCCGGCCGGGTGCAGCCTTCGGATTCACGGCCGGGCACCCACTGCGCATGCGCGAGCGGCGCGGCCCGCCGCTGATTGGACAGGCGATCGCATGGGACCTGTCATGTGTCCCATGCGATCGCCTACAGGGAGGGGCTGCTGTAGGCGATTAAGCTTAATCGCCTAACCAGCCCCTCGGCGGAAGCAGGAAGTGGGACAGGAAATCCCACTCCTCCTGAAGCCCCCCCCCCCCCAAAAAAAAAATGACATGCCAAATGTGGCATGTAAGGGGGAGGGGAGTGGGTTGAGCGGAAGTTCCAACTTTGGGTGGAACTCCGCTTTAACTCTACATACATTTTATGATTTGCTGATATTGCTTACTTTATACCACTGCTTTTTGCAGCACACTCAATGTATGCTTAACTAGTAATACAGAGCAAAGTACAATGATGATATGCAAAGTGACGAGCACTCAGAACAATAAGAGATGATTGCTGAAGGAATGCCATGGCTTACTGCACATGAAGATATATGTATTACAGTAGACTGAAAAAGACTATACAGTAAAAGTAGAGACAAAACTGTTTTTGTGGGTTGAATCACACATTGGTTTCATACATCTTTGGAGGACTTCAGCAGTTTTAAGGTTCCCCAGGCTTCCCCGTTATAACCTTTTTGCCATGTATTCTGACTCCTCCCACCGCAATTTTTTGTAATTTAAACAGAACCCAAGACTGAGAGCATAGCCATCTTATATAAAGGCTGCTGACTTTGGTTCTTACTACCAGAGATCTCACTTCAGTGTTTTCTAAGAAATATTAAAACATCTCTGTGAAGTTAAACCTGTCAGTCTCTGCCCAGCACTGAAATATTAGCCTTGGATGTATTGACCTTTAATGTAAAGTTCCAGGATTGGTTAACACTGAAAAACTGCTGGAAGATACAGTATCCCCACTATTCCTGTTCCCGGGACAAGCCAAAATTTGGGGTCTTCTTTTACTTTCACTTATGAATGATAATGGTAAACAGGACAAATAGAGAGGACGAATCTCCCTAAAGGGCCCAGATGCAATACAATTTAAATAATAAAAGGTTTGCATTTAGTTACACTTTAATGTGTTGTGAATGAAGTCAATGGATAACCAAGTAAACACAGAATAGATTGGACATAGTATTGACATTAACTGATATACAGGATGCCATTATAGCAGAATATAAAGCAGCATTTGGACTTGACCTCCAGATCAGCATAAACTGTAATGACACCACCAGCAGAACAGAAGTGAGCAGTGATTATATCCGAAATACTAATGAATATTGTATACTGCTAATTTGCATTAATGCCAGCTATGCTAGCTCTAAACTGACTGGATTGGCCCATGCACAATACTGTATAAATGACTGAACACGTAGGGGGTGTAGCAATAGTAAGGAGAGGAACAGTCTCTAATATGGGTCTTGGACACGCTATCGTTGGGGCCCTTTGAGACTTTGGTGCACTTGATGAAAGTCCCCTTTAAGAAACTTTCAAATATTACTTTTCATTTCAATATGCAGCTGGTTATGAATCTCTAGAACTTCCAAAACTTTGAATTTCTTTTTCTTGGAACCATGACAGTGTTATCAATTTTACTGATAGCATGTCCTTTAATTGACTATTAGCCAATAATTGTGGCAAAATGTTGTTTAAAGCCTCCTTTGTATTACTTTACCAGTGTTCGCAAAGCCAGGTCCATAAAGACATGGATTGATGATTTTGGCGTGGAGGGACGTGAGTGTCCTGCACAGAGCCTTGACTTCAACCCTACTTAACATCTTTGGTAAGATGTGATTGGGAGTCAGGGCTTCTCATCTATATAGTTTTTTAGCTGAAGAAGCCCATATTCCCACAGACGCACTCTGAAATGTTGTACAGTAGATAGCTTTCCTAGAAGAAAGTGGATTCAGTTATAGCTGCATTGGGGGACAACTCCATATTGACGCCCATGGTTTTGGAATGGGATGTCCTACATAGTTACATAGTTAGTCAGGTTAAAATAAAACACAAGTCCATCACGTTCAACAATAAGAAATAAAATAACAATAATATCGTACATCACGTATTCCCAATTCTATACCCACAGTTGATTCAGAGGAAGGCAAAAAAAAAACAGCAAAGCATGATCCAATTTGCTACAGCAGGGGAAAAAAATCCTTTCTGATCCCCCAAGAGGCAATCGGATATTCCCAGATCAACTTTACCTATAAATATCAGTACCCAGTTATATTATGTAGACATGTGCAGACTGGAATATTTTGTTTTGTTTTTTCGTTTTCGTTTGGAAAATACATTTATTTAGTTACTCCCGAAAATCGTTTTGATTTATTTTGTTTTTCGTTGGGGAATAGCTTTCGTCCGAAAATCCAATAATACTTGGCTTCTGTCGAATGATCAAAAGGATATTCGACGGAACGTCGAATCTTTACGTCGAATCGTACATTTCCGTTCGAATATTCCACCTACAAGAATTCTAATGTTGTATGACTAGTAATAATGTCGAATCTATTTTCTCATAAATCGAAATCTAATCTCTGTAATGTCGAATTTATTATTTCTATAGTGTCAAATCTTTTCTCTATAATTGTCGAATCTTTTCCCTATAATGTCGAATCTTTTCCCTATAATGTCAAATCTTTTCCCTATACTGTCGAATCTTTTCCCTATAATGTCAAATCTTTTCCCTTTAATGTCAAATCTCTCTATATCGAATTTTTACCGCAATGAAAACGAAAATAAAGCATTTTTTATGTCGGATCTTTCGGTTTTCGTTTCTTCCGCTTTCGTTATCGTTTGTTAAATCGATAACGAAAAAAAACGATTTTTGGACGAAAATGCATTCTAACAAAAACCAATGCACATGTCTAATATTATGTACATTTAGGAAAGCACTTTACTGAGCTGGCCAGAACCACCTCTGCAGGGAGTCTATTCCACATTTTCACAGCTCTTACTGTGAAGAAACCTTTCCGTATTTGGAGGTGAAATCTCTTTTCCTTTAGACGTATTTTGCCAATTAGAAAATGCTCTAAAACTCAAATGAAATTAAGTTGAACACAGTTGCTGCATTCCCTGTGTAGCATGAACATTTCTGTTCATACACGTTTAAGATCAATTATTTAGTATTTCAGGTTCATTCAAATAATAAGCTAGGGAGGTAGAAGCTGAAGAAAAGTAATTTTCCCCGGGAGAAATGGGTCATGGCACACATAAATCCCAGGACCTCATTCATTACTTTCAGTGGTGTACCTTTTCAGACCTTACTGAACAATGGTTTGGCCATTGTTCCCAGTACTGCACTGATTGTGACACTATTAGAAGCTGCAACCAAAAGCAACGCAAAGTTCCCAGGCACTTAATCCTACTAGGCAGAAAAGCAAAGAGGACCTATCTCACCTAATTTAAAACATTTGCAATTGCACACTTGAAGCGTGAACCACAAGGTGCTTTTGTATTGGGCAATTTTGCTTGGATCTATAAGGGAGGGGTACTAAAGCATTAAAGCCCAACTGAACTTTCAGTTCAAAACAGCTAAATAAATTCCAGGTGGACCAAAGCAAAAGGTGTGTGAAGGAGTTGAGAAGCCTTTTTTCTGCCAGAAGCTTCAGAGAAGACCTTTGCCCTCTTTCTCTAAAAGCTAAAGATGCACATGACTATGGTATCCCAGATATAACCTTTACTGCTAGGACACACTGTTTATACTCCCCCTTAAACCTTTAATAATAATGAGACCACCACTGTGACTTGGAGTAAAACTGGCCGTAGCAGCCTCCTTTATTTTAGATAACATCCAATAATAAATAATATATATAAACCATATAATTCCTGAGAAAAACAGTTCTTCTCATACTAGTGCTGGACTTTGCAGGCACCACTAACACTGACTTGTAAAACCTTTTAACATTATAACATTTTATTGGCACTGCGGTACCTCACCTCTGGTCATAGGCCTCAAGCCGACAAGCTGGCTCAGAGACGACCACTGACCGCAGTGCCCCCATTAACCAACATTCCAGCTACACCTTGGTAGACTGGAAACCACACCCCTTCAGAACCCATACCACCTCTGGGTAATGGCATCCATATTTGGGGTAATTTCTTCTCCTGCAAAGTCCAAACACCCGCCACTGCCACGACAGCATGCACCTCGTACCTGCATAAGGAGAAACAAAACACAAGAAAAGCACCCAAAACAACAATTCTCTCAACCATTATCACCACTATCAGCAAGCCCATAACAAAAAGGGAGGGTGGGTGGGAACTTTTCTCCCCAGACTGTGTTACCCGGGAAAGGAGGGGGGAGAATTTATAGCTTCTCCTCCTCTGCACACTGCACCTCTCATGACCACTCCCCCCTGGCTTGTAAAGGTTTCTGTTAACCCAGTCATGCCCTGCCCTACGCTTATGGCTTGTTGTTTTTGCTCCGGGCCTCTCTAGAGAAAAATGTGTTTTGTTTAGGAATCTTTCGTTAAAGGGGTTGTAAAGGTTCATCTTTTATTTTCTAAATTGTTTCCTTTAAGCTAGTGCATTGTTGGTTCACTTACCTTTTCCTTCCATTTCCCTTCTAAATAATTTTTTTCTTTGTTTGAATTTCTCACTTCCTGTTTCTTCTCAGCAAGCTTTCCACCATCATCCGAGTGGTGGAAAGTCATTTAGAACAGCTTACTGAACACCTTACTGAGGAGGAACAGGAAGTGGGAAATTCAGACAAAGAAAACAAAGAAAAAAAACATTTAGAAGAGAAATTGAAGGAAAAGGTAAGTGAACCAACAATGCACTAGCTTAAAGGAACCTATTTAGAAAATAAAAAACAAACCTTTACAACCCCTTTAGGTTATTCATTTAATTTCGTCATATTCGTTCCATTAGAATGATTCATTTTCAGAAATCATTTTGTATAATCGGATTCGTTTTGTATATTTTTTGTTCCGAATTGATTCGTATTTTGGAAGTTTGGCTATATTTGTTTTAACTTGTTAATTCGCTGTTTTTGGAGATTACTTATGCACTCTGTTTGGGTTGGATGGGGATCCATCAGAATCTCAGAAACATAACAAATGGAATTAAATCAATTTTATTAGATTGTAAGCTCCCAGGAGCAGGGCCCTCCTAACCCTTGTATTAAATTGTATTGTTGCTCTAATGTCTCCCTTTATATTGTAAAGAGCTGCACAAACTGTTAGTGCTATATAAATCCTGTATAATAATAATAATCATAATAATAATTTTGAATTAATTTCTTATGTTATGATTCTGAGATTCAGATGGATCCACCTCCATCTGACCCAAACACAACAAGCAGGAATCATGTTATTTCACTTTTATACGTTACTGTATTTATTGCAATAGGTTTCTATTTCATATGTAGTGCATTGTTTATAATAATGAAAAATGTTAATGTAACATCCACACAGGGCGCAGGGGCACCGCCCACCTAATCCAATGTGCCCGGCCCCTAATCTACATGCAGGGAACCAGACTCATGGATGCAGAGAACTGCGCCCCAAGCCCACCTAGTTGTGTGACAATAGTGAATTAATATGCCCTTATGTCTTCCTGATTCTCTTCCCAGCCAATCAGGAAGCAATTCCTAAGACCCATCACCCAATTGGTCAAGAGGAGAAGCAATCCCTTTGACCGCCTAGAAGGAAGAGGGAGTAGACACACGGTGGAAGCCTCCGTGATATGAGGAGGAGCAGACGCAGGAGAAGCCGCTGGCCCAGAGTGGGGCAACTGATTGGGGGGGGTATGTTTTTTTTAAATGACATACTGCATTTTCCGGCGTATAAGACGACCTTTTGGATGCAAAAAAAATGCCTCAAAAGTCGGGGGTCATCTTATACGCCGGTACCTGTCTCAGTCAGGCTGCTGGCATCTATGATTCAAAAGCCGCGCCTCCTCCTCAGACTGGAGCAGACGCAGGAGAAGCCACTGGCCCAGAGGGGGCGACTGATGGGGGGGTTATGTTTTTTTTTAAATGACATACCGTATTTTCCGGCGTATAAGACGACCTTTTGGATGCAAAAAAAGGCCTCAAAAGTCGGGGGTCGTCTTATACGCAGGTACCTGTCTCAGTCTGGATGGGGGCATCTTTGATTCAAAAGCCATGCCTCCTCCTCAGACTGTGGGTGGGGAGGAGATTGGCTCTCACATGGACAGGCAGGGAGAGCAGGGGCGAGGGTAGAGACTCAGAGGAGAGCGGGAGGACAGAGGGTCGTAAACCGACCACAGTATTATGGCTCAGCAGCCATGATAACCATTGTCACATACAAGAACAGGCAGGATCAACTAGGTATTTTTCAACCTAAAAAGGGACAAATTACATGGCACAAGCACTGTGCTATACAGTTGTGCTCATAAGTTTACAAACCCTGGCAGAATTTATGATTTTATTTTACTCATGGTTAGTGTTTGGCTGAAGCCATGTATTATCAATCAACTGTGTTTACTCTTTTTAAAGCATAATGGCAACATAAATTATCCAAATGACCCTGATCAAGAGTTTACATACCCTGGTGATTTTGGCCTGATAACATGCACACAAGTTGACACAAAGGGGTTTGAATGGTTATTAAAGGTAACCATCCTCACCTGTGATATGTTTGCTTGTAATTAGTGTGTGTGTATAAAAGGCCAATGAGTTTCTGGACTCCTGACAGACCCTTGTATCTTTCATCCAGTGCTGCACTGATGTTTCTGGGTTCTGAGTCATGGGGAAAGCAAAATAATTGTCAAAGGATCTGCGGGAAAGTTGAAATGTAGAAATGGATATAAAAAGATATCCAAGTAGTTGACAATGCCAATCATCAGTGTTCAAACTCTAATCAAGAAGTGGAAAATGAGGGGTTCTGTTGAAACCAAACCACGGTCAGGTAGACCAACTAACATTTCAGCCACAACTGCCAGGAAAATTGTTCGGGATGCCAAGAAAAACCTACAAATAACTTCTGGTAAAATACAGGACTAGTGTTGAGCGGAATACGCCATATTCGATTTCGTGATATTGCGCGAATATATAGAAGAATATTCGCGAATATTCGCTAATATCGAATATTCGTGATATTTTATCCAAAAAAAAAATTTGCGAAATTTCGCTAATGCGAAAATGATTGCGAAATTCTCATAAACGGAGATCATTTCCTGTATTACTAAACTAATATGCACTAAACACTAACTCTACACTAACTCTACTTAAAAGAAAGGAGAATAAGGGGGCAAAAGAAGGGCGGAGAAGATAATCGCGAATTTACAGGAACTTGAGGCTTTTTGCCGAGAGGAATGGGCAGCTTTACCATCTGAGAAGATAAAGAGCCTCATCCACAAATACCACAAAAGACTTCAAGCTGTCATTGATGTTAAAGGGGGCAATACACAGTGTTAAGAACTGGGGTATGTAAACTTTTGGTTAGGGTCATTTGAGTAGTTTCTGTTGCCAATATGATTTAAAAAGAGTAAACACAGTTGACTGATAATAAAAAGTTTTTGTGTTATCATTCATATTCTCTGAAAAATGGGCAAGAAATAAAAAATTCTGCCAGGGTATGTAAACTTACGAGCACAACTGTAGATCATGCTTTTTTTTGGGGGTTGCAACCATTTTAAGAAGACATTTAGCTCTCCAGTTAGTAGGGACCATGAGCTTTGCCTGGCATGTACCTGAAATACCTAAAATGTATTTAGCATATTTAAACCAAAAGCTTATTGAGCTTTAAAGAAGGCTGACTCAGAGGCGGATCCTTTTAGGTACACACATGAAAATTCCACACTTGTAAAGAGCAGCTCTGGGATTCTCATGGTCATACACCAAATACAGAAAACTGGCAGCTGATCAATCAATTTATCAAGCTAGAGCTACACAGGCAATTTTCATCTCTTGATCCTGAGCCATTTAACCACTTATAGTTAAATTATTGGGCTGAAGCTACACAAGAGATTTCAGTGGCTTGATCCTGCTACTAAAATTGTTAGCGATCAATCGCTAGGTATAGGAAATGATCGCTAAATAAATAGAATAAATGGCTCCCTATGGAGTAAGCTACAAGGGTAGCATCTAGTACCATCTTGTAGCGGTCAATTGCACAGGAATAAAGCTCTATGTGAAAATGATTGCGACATGCTACTTATGCAGCTTACTCCATAGGGAGCCATTGTTGCATTTGGTGACTGTTTCCTAAACTTAGCGATACCAGTAGCAGGATTAAATTGGTATCAAGCCCAACAAAAGTTTTTTTATAAATTGCAGCTTTCTAATTCTTGGATGTGATGGCTGCATTTGTTTTCTTTTTTAGTCTTTCTTTCTTTTATTTTCACCTGGTGATCCTAACAGTATGTCTGTTGTTTTTCAACAGAACAAGCTCTTCTGCAGATGTGGTGGTTAAAAGGTCGAGACAAACCATTTAACACTGACAGGGGTGCTAACAATAATCAATTCTTATTTATTCATTCATTCAACCTTAATGCCAAAAAGGAAAAAGAAAATATTGCTGTAACTGCTGATAACATATTAGCCGAAGTTTGGTTTCAATTGGTTTAGTGTATTTTAATCTGTACCTGCATCTAACACTCCCCTCCCCCCAGACTGACAATGTGTATTCCAACACCCCCACTCAACAACTTTTCCTTATACTATATTAATCCCATTTTGGATCTCAGTTCTATAAATCTGTTTCTTGTAAGCGGTTTTGTCAAATTGTGTGATCCACTTTTGTTTCTTGTGTGTTGGAAGTCTCTGCATTTCATCCCATAAATCTGGCTCTGGTTTTAATGCTATGCGAGCCACATAGGACAGACATTTGGCTGGGGCCTGGGATGCTTTTATTGCTTCTGGTGGATTTCCTGATTGAAGCCTCTTGTTTCCTGGTTTCTTCTTTTACAGTGTTTGGATTGTCTTTGTTAATTTCTGTTTCTGTGCCACTTTGTTGTTTATCTTCATGTGATACTGATGTGGAATTTTACTAAGTTTGAGCTGTTTGTGTTAGTTCAAGAAATCTTGAACAAACTGAAGTTTCATCGACAATTATACTTCTACTGACCACTCCTTTCTACAATTCATATGAAGTTTTCTCAATTGATTTTCCTGGTAGTCGAATTTGGAGATGGCATGCGGTAATAATTGCCTCCCCCCCCCCCCCCTAATATGTGGTTGGCATATCTGCATCAAACAGCATGGTTCTTCCACTCTCACATAGAGTACAGTTCATTCTTTCTGCAACCCCATTTTGTTTGAGTATGGTACAGTAGTTTGAAATATTATGCCATGCTTTATGAGAATCGTCTGGGTGTTATCACCTGTATATTCAGTTTCATTTGTTGTTTACTTGAGCCAAATACTGTTCAAGTTTCTCTGGTACTTCTCTTTTGCTGTGTAATATATGTTTATGTTTATTTTATGCTTTGTTTTATTAAAACATTTGTTGCTGTATTATGCGATGTGCCTTCCTTCTCTTTTCCCTGCCCACAATACCATCATCTGAGTCGCTGGTAGACCATCACTGAGTTAAGCAGTGGCAGCAGAGCAGCACCAGGTTTCTGACGAGCTCGCTGCTCGTGGAGATAGGCACCCCCTCTCTACCATTCTGTGTAAGTGCACACCCTTGATTGCAAGCAGAGACTCCCCAGTGGTAACAGGACTACTCTATATTGTTGTTTTTTTTTTCCTTTTTGTATCTGCCCCTCATATGTACGACTGGATCTAAGACCTACCAGGTTCTCCACCTCACCCTGTAGGAAGGCATCCATCCGTTAGGAGATCGCTGTCCCTTCTGCTTGGCTATATGTGATAGCCCTGAGGTAAGCTGATAGGACAACCAGAGGTGCGGGCTGCACGATTTGGATTTCTTCACTGTACCTTCACCCACCTGACGGCTGGAACTCTTTATCTTTTGATTTCACATCAGCTTCCGTTTTTTTGCATTCAGTTGCATGTCACATTTGGACTTTTACACGGTTGTTTTGTCCGCAGGACTGTGATTGCCATGCTGTTTTTATGTTAATCACCAATCACCATGGTTTGAATTATTTTGACACTGTCACGGATATTCATTGTCAAAATTGTTCACATTGCCTTTGATATATATTTATATTTATATTTATATAATTTTCTGTCACCACCAAACCCACCTGTTTTCATCACTTCACCCACCTTGGGGAACACCAACCCCCCCCCTTCCCCCCCCTTTCACTTCATTGCCCATTACCTTTCAGGTATCACCACAGCGCAAACAATATCACTTGTGTTAATATATGTAATATGGTGTAGTATACCTGGAGTAATCATCTATAAAAGTGAGAAAATACCAATGAAGTAAATTGAGTACATTTTTCCATTGGACCGCAAACATCTGAATGCATTAATTCCAGAAGTTTCTTAGCTTTTCTGTTACTCTGCTTTGGAAAGGCTTTCTACGACACATTTTCCTTTATACAGCTGGTGCATTTCATTGTTTGATCACATGGACTCATTTTGATTCCACTTGCATGGTCATTATCAGTTTTTTTTTATTATGTCAGAACTTCTGTGCCTATATGCGCCATGTGTGAATGCAGTTTGAATGTTTTTCCTCCTTGACCACTTCATTGCAGTTCAGCTGATACAGTTCATGTGTAATTTTAGCCTTTGCAAGTAAGATATACCCCTTTGTGATGGCGCAGCTATCATCTTGGAAGGTCACTACATTGCTTTGTTTTGCAAGCTTCTTTACTGACAAAATATTTGTTTCACGAGTAATGACTTAGGGGACATTTTTCGCAGGTATCTTTCTGGTGACACTCTGGACAGTAAAGAAAACCGTCTCCTATTCCTTCTGATTCCATTATTTGCCCATTAGCTGTGGTGATTCTTTCTGTTTCACTCTGGTCAAGGTGAATGTATGTAATCAACAGCTCCTGAATCGACACACCATGCTTGCAAAGATTAGTTACAACTTTTGGTTCGAAAAACATATTCATTATCTGAAGTAAAATCAGTTTCCTCCTTCACACTTTTGGCCTTTTGTAGTTTAGTTTGTTTTTGCATTCTAGCTTTCCAGATTCTGCAATCTGCTTTTATATGACCTTTTTTCTTGCACACCAAACTTTTATGTGTTTCTTGTTGCATTGTACTGTTTTTATTTCTACTTTTCATCTTTAAAGCAGACTCTGCAACATAAGCACCGCCACTATTAGTGCTTTCTGTTTTATGCTCAAATTCATTCACAAGTTCGCCCTTGACATATTCCAATGTCAGTTCATCATCTGGACGTGCATCAAGTGCTTTGCCAAACATTTCAAAACTTTTTTATAAGCCACTGAGTAATATGCTGCGACATGAAAAACTTTAATTTCTTCTCATATACCTCTTAGGCCCTGTACACACGATCAGACCGGTCTGATGAGACTGGTTCGGCGGACCGTTTTAATCTCACAACTCTGAACTTGTCTGATGGTCTGATGTGCGTACACACCATCGGACCAAAATCCGATCGGGTCACAACGCGGTGAAGTAGAACACAACGACGTGCTAATAAAACGAAGTTCAATGCTTCCAAGCATGCGTCGACTTGATTCTGAGCATGCGCAGGTTTTTGGTCCGATGCTTTTGTGTACTAACCATCGAATCTGTCCGACGGACAGGCGTCCATCGGACAGGTTTTAAAACTTTGGTCCGACGGACAACTGTCCAATGGGCCGTACACACCATCGAACTGGTCCGATGAAACTGGTCTTAAGACCAGTTTCATCAGACCGGTCTGATCGTGTGTACAAGGCCTAGGGCATTCAACCATTTCCATGGTGTGCCTTATGGAATTCTGCATATCCTGGCCTTTCATCAGCTTGTTTTGGAATAGCTTTCAAATCAAATACATTTTTTGCTGCGATTAGCTCTTTCATGCACTTTTTCTAATCCTTCATACATTTCTTTAGCCGTTTTAAAACGTACATATATGTATGATTTGATCATCTTCTATGCTAAGAGAGATTGTGCTCTGAGCTTTTTGGTTTTTCTAGATCCACTCATCTGAAGGGCGTTCTGGCCTGACTTACCTATACATTTCCACAAACCTTCTCTTATCAGCATAATTTTCATTTTAAATTTCCAAGACTGGCAGTTCTTGTTTGTCAGATTTGCAAATGAACGTGTTGTTGCGGCTGGTCATTTTCTTTTTTTTAGTTGCAGTCTTCTTTCTGTTACTGTAGCTTGCACTTATTTTCTGTAGCTGGCAATGACTGGGCTATGACGGGGTTCTCAGGTTTTCTCTGGGTGGGTGTCTGGGGTATGCCTGGGCCCATAACCTCTTACGCATTCTGTATATAGCCCTACAGAACTAACAGTGCATAATCTACATGGGATTTGCTGCCTAAATGCAGACAGGAAACACAAACTTTATTATAGACAAAAGACAGTTTACCCGTAGGTACAGCTACAAACTTATGAACATTGCTATCTACTGGTTGAAGAATATAGCTCTACTAAATACTCATGTACAGTAGTTGTTGCACAAAATACAGTTCTGTATTCCAACAATTATATTTTTTAGCTTTGTAGCTTAGCTTAACGTAGCTACAAGAAGTATGCAGTGGAAAGGGTTAATCACTATGTATGCCTCCCACTACACCTCAACCATCATTTAATTTGTGTGCCATTTGTTTTGCTTTTGGTGCATACATATGAAAATATTTAATATTCAATTTATTTTGTCTTGCACTAAGAGAAGGCAATTTCACTCCTTCTTTTCTCACAACATATTTACTAACCCCACATTGGTGGGATTTGGTTGGGGTGGTCAGCAGCCATATTTATATCACTGTAGTGTGGAATTTATTGTAGCGGTCTCCCTGACTTCCAAGGGCCTGATCGTGACCCCCAGAGCCAGGGAGGACTGACATTCCTCCTCTGGATGCAGGTTAATAGGCATAATGAGTGTGGTACAAGGTGAAAAGATTGGGCACCAGTCACTTTTTGTAAAAATTAACAAAGAGGGTTTTATTTCTCTTAACAGGAACGTTGGGGAGAGAGGGTTTAGGGCACATGACACCCTCAGGCAAATGCAATAACAATTAAGGTAAACTCTGCAGACAAAAATAGAACTAGCCAGACAGCAATACAGAACGAGGGTCTTTAAGCTGAAAGCAATCTGTATCTTCTAGCAACCTCTGTCTCCTATGGCAACAAATTATCTCACAATATCCTACTGTAGATCTTCCAGTTTAACTCACAGTAACCCACTGTAGATCTTCTAGCTTAACTCACAGTATCCCACTGTAGATCCTTAAGCTCAACTCGTCTTTCACTAAACTTCTTGGACTCTCAGCCGCCCACTGGATTCCCAAGCTTCACCCACATCTAACAGCTGTACTTCATCTTCACGCTTTACTCACAGCTACTTGCTGCCTTTCTGGATGAGTCTCCACTGAAGCTTTCCCACTACTTCATTGTCCCCGTCTAGTAAAGCGTCTGCTCTGGTACTCCTTCAGAACTTCATCCCTTCCAAATTTGCCTCTGGTAACAGGAGTGGTCGTCCCTTTGTGGCAACTGCTTCTCCTTTACCTTCGGCAACGACCAGGCTCCCCTCAGGTCAAGCCTCAAACACATGCGGTTCCGTCCCAGGCTTCAGGCTTAACCTTGGCTGCGCCTCCTTTGTGGAACCCCGAACTGATGGATAGGCATTAAGTGGAACTAGCAGCCAGCCTGCCTCCTAAATAAGCCACAGACTTTAGGCCTAGCAGCCAGGAGCTTCTCAACACACACCCACTCAGGCCGCAGTCTCGGGCGGGAAGATCACGATCACCTTACTCTTCCCAAATAAATAGCCTATCCCACCATACACAATCACCCCTGCTGATTGGCTGAGACAACCTAATTACCCATTACTTGAATTTATGGTAATCTATTATTCTAATGCCAAAAGCAAAAGGGCCACCTATTGGCAGAAGAGAGACTACAACAAACTCAGACTTGGGACAAGAATCAGTGGATCAACCTACCAATTAGCCAGGCTAGCTACTGTAAATATTTAGCATGAAGGATAGGTAGACAGCATGAGCTTGAACATGAGCTTGGTCTTTATTCAGTAGCCTCCATCTTAGAACTAACCACAGATCCCCACCCCCAGATCACATGACCAAAACTGTTAACTGTTTCCTAACATGATAAGGAACTGGGTATAACAATTGAACTTGAAGTATAACAAAGCATACACATCATTACATCTTCCCTCTCAAGTATGAAGCATTTAATATGAGACAAAGTCCCTCCATATCTTTGGTTTAATAGCTCGACCATAGCGAGAAAAAGTAACCGCTGGCTCATCATCCATAGGATTGGTGTCCAGTTAGGAGTCACTCCCAGCGTTATCACATGCTGGTACATTTAAGCTGTCCTCTGTATCCTCAGTAGACTCAATATCCGTGTTTCGGACTTCTGTGCCATCATGGGCTTGTTCTTCATCTCCATTGTCACGCGGTTCCTCCAATGATGTATCCGCACTCCCTAGGACACACTTAACCCCTTCCCTGCCAGTGTCATTTACACAGTAATCAGTGCATTGTTATAGCACTGTTCGCTGTATAAATGACAATGTTCCCAAAAGTGTCCGATGTGTCCGCCATAATGTTGCAGTCACGATAAAAATTGCAGATCGCCACCATTACTAGTAATAAAATAATAATAATAAAAATCCCATAAAACTATTCCCTATTAGTATTTTGTAGACGCTATAACTTTTGTCCAAACCAATCAATATAAGCTTACTGCGATTTATTTTTTCACCAAAAATATGTAGAATACATATCGACCTAAACTGAGTAATACATTTTTTTAAAACTGTATATATTTTTGGGGGATATTTATTATAGCAAAAAGTAAAAAATATAGCTTTTTTTCAAACAAATACATTTTTTTACATTTTTTGGGGATATTTATTATAGAAAAAGTAAAAAATGTTGCCGTTTTATGTTACGCTTTTTTTTTGTTTATAGTGCAAAAAATAAAATCTGCAGAGGTGATCAAATACCACCAAAAGAAAGCTCTATTTGTGGGAAAGAAAGGACATCAATTGTCAGTTAAAGCGACGCAGTGCCGAATCACAAAAAATTACCCGTTCATTGGGCAGCCAAATCCTCCGGGCTGAGGTGGTTAACAAGACTGTAAGAAGAGCTAATTGGAGTGCAGCCAGTGGTGGCCCATCCATAATCTACATTCAGGGCACGGACTCATGGATTCCAATGTTATTTTTAAAAGCACGTGATTAGAGCCAGAGGCGAATGGAAAAAAAACCTCCATTACTCCAAAAAATGTTGGGGCAGATTCACGTAGATCGGCGCATTATCATTCCGGCGTAGCGCACCACTTTTCCGTTAGACTTGCGCAATCTAGCCGCGTAATCCGGCGATTCACGTAGCTTTTACGCAAGAGCTTGCGCAAACGTAAGGTTTTTTCCGTAGGCGTAAGGAGGAGTAATACAAATTGGGAGGGACGTGGGCGTGTTACATTGAAATGAGCCGTGACCCCATGCAAATGAAGGGCCGGCCGACTCGCGCATGCGCGCGTGAAGGAAACCATGTCAGCTCCGTTGTGCGCATGCTCACAACTCGGGAGCGGCGCAATCATTGAAATTGGAAATGGACTAGGGCAATGTTGTGAACTACGCAGACAGCATAAATAGACACACACAAACGCCCTTCCATTGCAAAAGTACATCCCTTTGTGTCCCTTCCCATTGAATCAAGTGCTTTTGCTCTGTTGTTCGTTAGAGTGTGTTTTGTAGTTGTGAGATTAGTGTTCTGTGTGATCTTGTGCTTGTTGGTAGTTTTGTGAAAGTGTATTTTGATAAGTGTTTGAGACTGTTTGTTTGATTGATAGATTTCTGAGCGTTTGTTTTCTTGCTTTTTTTTTTCATCTGATTTTTTTGTGTGTGTTTCTTGCTGAGTGCTAGTGTGATTTTTGGCTGTTCTTTTTCTCTTTGTGTGTGTTCTTGTCTGATTGGTTGTGCTTGTATTTGTGACAGATTTTTGGTGACTGCTAGTGAGTTTGTTTGGAAGTATGACTGAGAGAAAAAGAAAGCTCAATTTTACTGTGGGGGAAAAAAGAATTCTTGCCCGGGCCATTACCGACTATGGGCGTTTTCTCCACGGCCCGCAGAGTGCCACCACCACCCCGGCCAGGAGGAGGGAGATATTGGATATGATCACGGAGCAGGTCAATTCATCGGGGGAGGGGGAGACACGGACCCGCTCTGGGATAGAAAAGAAAATAAATGACCTCCGGCGTGAGGTGAAAAAAAAACTGGCCGCAATAAATGCCCATGCCAGGGGCACAGGAGGGGGCCCACCATGCCGGGTTAGATTTTCAGAGACGGAGCGTGTGGTGGCCCTGACCTTTCACCGGCATGAAGTGGAGGGCCTGCCAGGCTTTGACACAAGTCCGGTCCCCGCGGTGCCAGGTAAGGTTTTTATTTCTCTCAGGTGTGTAGCATGTGTGGGGGAGGGGGTGAAAGGGAATATGTGGCAAGTGTGTGGATCCTCCAACCTGTGAATGTTTTGTGTCATCCACAGCTGTGCAGGAGGGTGCAGGGCCATCTGGACTGACCGCTCCAACCCCAGGACAGCAGCCTAATGAGGCCCCCCCAACAAGGCCAGAGTCCGCAGAGGAGGAACAAGAGGAGGGGGAGGATCATGCGGAGGACGATCATGAGGAGGAGCAGAATCATGAGGAGGAGGAGTCCATGGAAGGCACTGGCCCTTTGGTTTCTGCGGACTCTTCCCCTCTGGCTGCAAGAAGCCTGCCCTCCCTAAGGGTCAGCCCCCCCCCCTCCTCCCCCAACATGGCTCCCCTCACAAGGGCCTCCCCTTCTCCCCGGCCACAACCATCAGCTGGAGCCAGGAGGTCATCCCCAAGCACCAGGGGGGCGCCCAATCTCATGCCCGCCTGTCTGAGAAGGAACCTGGCCACCCAGACCCGCCTTCTGAGACAGCTCTGCCAGACTATGGGGCGGGTGGATCAGAGCCTGTCCTCCATTAATGATAGCCTGGGTAACCTGGACTCCCACTCCCGGGCCTCCACAACCTGCCTAAATGACCTGCAAACTACAGCAGCAGGCGTTGGGCAGGATGTGAGGGCCCTTACCCAGGCTATCCAGGGCAACACGGCAACACTTGGTGCTGCCCTGGACAGAATAGCCGTGGCCTTGGAGGGCAGGCCGCCAGGTGGGCAGATCTCAGGGGCTGCTCCTCCTTCCCCGGCTTTTCCCCTCCCCCATGCGTCTCCCCTGAGGGTCCGGGGCCGTGGCCAGGGGCGCCCCAGGCGTGGCTCAGGCAGAGGGCAATAATTTTTTTTTCCCCCTTTTGTTTGTTTTGAAAGCTTTTTTATTTTTGTTCTCTGCTTTTTTTTGTTTTTTCTAAGCATTTTTTGTTTCTATGCATTTTTGTTTGTTTGACTTTTTTGGCATATTTTGGGTTGTGAATGATGTTTGAATGTGGGGGTGACATTCCTGCTGGAAAAGGGGTGTCACCCTCAATTTTGGTGGAGAAGGGTTCCCCAGGACCAGGGAGAAGTGATTCCCAGGTCCGTGTGAATGGTGTATGAATGTACAGTGACATAATTGGAGCCTTGACGTGGCGTTACTGCTCACCAGTCTTGCATGGTGGACTGGTGCCAATCCAATTTGATGAGGATGTGGGGTGTGTGTGCTAGGGACCATAGTGGTGTGCATGCATGCATTCTCATTGTGCCATGATTAATGTGTGTGTTTAACGTGCAAAGATGCCCAATATGAGCTGCCTCCTGACTGCTCTTCCCTCAGAAGACGGGGTATCCTCGGTTAGGGGTTGATTTTCTGGTTGGGGGGTCAGATCATCACGTAGCTCAACCTGCAGGCCCTTCCTCACTGCGAGATTGTGTAGCATGCAACATGCAGCGATGATATGGCACACGAAGTTTGGGGAATACAACAGTGTACCCCCAGACTTATCCAGGCATCGGAAACGTGACTTCAGGAGGCCAAAGGTGCGCTCCACCACTGCACGGGTTTTGATGTGTGCTTCATTGTATCGTTCCTCTCCTGGGGTTTGGGGGTTCCGGATAGGAGTCATGAGATGGGGTCCCAGTGCATATGCAGAGTCACCTGTAAAGGAAAAGACAGGAGAATGTTAGTCATGCATGTGCCACTTCTGTTGTGCATCACGGGAGGGGATAGTCATGCCTGACTCCCATGTCACTCACCAACCAGCCAGGTGTTCCCATACACGTTCTGTTCGAATTCTGTTCGGATGTGGCTTTGATTGTAGATGTAGCTGTCATGGCTGGACCCTGGGTGTTTGGCACGGACGTGCCATATGAGGCCTTGGGCATCAACTATCACCTGTACGTTGATGGAGTGCCAATTCTTCCGATTGCGGTACATGTGCTCGGTCTCATGGGGGGGCTGGAGTGCCACATGTGTGCAATCTATGGCCCCGATGGTGCGTGGGAATCTGGCAATTCGGTAGAAATCTGCCATTGCCTTGATTCGAAGCTCCTCAGTGGTGGGTTTGATGATTTGGTTGGCCAAGCGTGTGAGGATTGCAGGGACAACCTGGTGCACACATCTGCTCATGGAGGATTGTGACATCCCAGCCACCACTCCACTTGTACGCTGAAAAGAGCCACTGGCAAGGAAATGGAGTGTTGCCAGTACCTTGACCAGTGGCTGCACTGCATGTGAGCGTTGTGTTGGGCTGGTGATGTCCTCCTGCAAGGTTGTGGTTAATTCCAGGATGGCATGAGGGGGGAATCTGAAGATGCGAAAGACCTCTGAATCATTCATGCCAAACAGGTGTATGCGGGTGCGGTATACCCTCTCCCGTGCCATCCTCCGTGCCCTCCTCCTTCTTTGGTCATCTATATTCACTAGTGCAGCTATGAGCGACGATGCCCCTAGCATGTTGGCAGTCAAATTGTAGTGCAACACGTGTGTGTGGTCTGCTCCTCAATAACGGTGTTGCTTTATCTGACAATTAGACTTTTTTTCAAAAGTTAGATCAGCTTTTATGTGCTCTAACTTTAGACAGGACATTTTGCAGTTGCGCACATCGCGTAGCCTGCGCAGCAACTGCGTTTTTTTGTGGATCCCCGTAACTCCCTCATTAGCATATTTGACTAGCAAATCAATGGTGTGTCTAGCGCAGTTTTGCGCGAAGGGAAGCGAATGTCTAACTCAATTACGCCGGACCAAAAAACGTAGATTTCTGGCGTATATTGTTTTGTGAATCGCGTCCAACTATACGCACGCGCACATTTAGACTTACGCACGCGCAACAGCAGTTGCGCACGCGTAATCGCTCTGTGAATCTGGGCCGTTGTCTTTAGTCAGTGGTGGCCCGTAATGCAGAGCGCATGGGCACCGCTCCCTCTAATCTACATGCAGGGCACCGGACACATGGATTCCAATCATGGTTTTTTTTTAGAAGCACATAATGAAAGCTAGAGGCTTTAATAGGCTTAAAAAAAAAGGGATGGGCTCAGGGCACAGGGTACTGTGCCCCAAGCCAACCCAGTGGTGTGACAATAGAAAATTATATTTGTTATTGTCTTCCTGATTCTCCTCCCGGCCAATCAGGAAGCGTGTCCTAAAACCTGTCATGCGATTGGTCGAGATGAGAAGCGATCCTATTGGCTGCTGAGGAGGAGGAGGGAGGAGACGCATGGGAAGCCGCCGTGAAGCACCAGGAGGAGGAGACACAGGGTAAAGCTCTGGAGGAAGCGCTGCCCTAAATGGGGTAAGTGCTGTGCTGGTGTCCGACAGACCAACCTGGAGAAGGTAGGCGTGGATTGTCCCCCCCCCCCCCCCAAAAAAAAATATACCACCAGCTGCCACTCAGTGCATCTGATTTTTATTTTATTTTTTTCATATCTTATATTTTTATTTGATATTCTGATATTTTTTCCTATTTTCAATGAAAAGTGGAGACAGACTTTGATGACCAGCACCCAGGTTGTCCATGTTTAGGAGAGGCAGGTTGTGAGCAGGGCTATGGATCTGTGTGTGTTCCAGCTTATGAAAACTTACAATCTAAAAGAAAGGGCGTGATACAAAAAGTGATGACTGTGAGGGGATGAGTTGATGGCGATATGCATTTTTTCAACCTATGTAACATATCATTTAATACTTAATTTTTTTTTTATATCACTGCTCAGTGCAATGAGCCATGGCAACCAAACAGCATCTGTCATTCATTGTTCTCAGGATGTAGAGTAATAACAGTTAACTGTTTCCATCCTCTTTGCATGTCATTGCTCTAAGAAATGTGTTATTAAACAAAGACCCTAGGAAACAAGTCAAATCATCCAGTGAATATTGCAGCAATTATACAGTATATGAAAGAGAATTAGTCATTTGTTTGCAAAGTAAAAGAGTAGGCATGGCAAGTTATAGCCTTGTGTTTTCATTTTTAAATAATGATGGTTTTTCAATCTCTTGAACACTGCAGGACATAAACACTATAACTGTGCTAAGCAGCGATGAGCAAATCCACTCAAATGTATTCCCCTTGCAGTCTGGCAAATCCAATGCACTTCCAAAGTCATATTTCAGCTGTGGATCACTTACTGGTATTAAAGTGGACCTTTCCCACTTTCACTCAAAATATATCTGCATGCAGCTCTACATGCTGATTTGAAATCATCTTGTATTTATTAGTTAGAACTTTACTTAAATTGCTTACCTGTAATCAGGATTGGTGCAAGGCTTTTTCACACTCTAGACCAGGGGTGGCCAACCAGTGGCCTGGGGGCCACATGTGGCCCGCGGAGCACTCTGATGTGGCCCGCGACCTCCTGCTCTGGAATGGCGGGTTGGCAAGCCCATATCACAGGTTGCTGACCCGCCATACCGTGAGTGAAGCTGGTGGTAGAGGAAGAAAACGACTGTGGTCCAGAGCCCCATAAGCCGAAGCTGCCTCTACAGCGCCGGCTTTTGCCACAGGCAGAGTCTATGGCAAAGTTCAGCTAACCCACAGGATAGACACAGGTGCACTACGCTGCACCGGCGGTGTGGGTAAACTGCAGCACATCAGTGTGAAAGCAGTCTTAAGCCCTTTTCACACAATCAGCCCGCCCAAACGGGACCCTCAATTCACCTCTATAGACCGACAGATGTCCGTTTATGCCTGCCTACCTACAATCTGAAAAACAGAAGGGAATTCGTCCCCTTCCATCTGGGCGGATCGGAGGCCCAATAGAGTAGCCATGACCTGTCATCCACCCGCTACGCTCATTGTGGCCCCTGACTGGTTACCAAGTTGCTTAAGTGGCCCTTCAAAAGGTTGGGCACCACTGCTCTAGACGAAACCTCATTTTGCCCCCCCCCCAGGTTCACCCCCTTTGCCCTGCTCATGTATACCCCACCTTTTTAATGAAGTGCCCATCGAAAGCAGCCTCACCAGCGCTCATCAAAGCAGCCTCACCAGAGCTCATCAAAGCAGCCTCACCAGCGCTCATCAAAGCAGCCTCACCAGAGCTCATCAAAGCAGCCTCACCAGCGCTCATCAAAGCAGCCTCACCAGCGCCCATCAAAGTAGCCTCACCAGCGCCCATCAATGCAGCCTCAACAGCACTCCATCAAATGCAGCCTCACCAGCGCCCATCAATGCAGCCTCAACAGCACTCCATCAAATGCAGCCTCACCAGTGCCCATCAAATGCAGCCCCACCAACGCCCATCAATGCAGCCTATCAGCGCCCATCAAATGCAGCCTCACCCTCGCCCATCAATGCAGCATCACCAGCGCCCATCAAATGCAACCTCACCAGCACCCATCAATGCAGCCTCACCAGCGCCCATCAATGCAGCCTCAACAGAGCTCCATCAAATGCAGCCTCAACAGCGCTCCATCAAATGCAGTCTCAACAGCGCTCCATCAAATGCAGCCTACCAGTGTCCATCAATAAATGTTTGCTTGCTATCATTCATTTGGGATTCGGGACACAGTCCACCGCTGCCGATGTAGCTCTAACACCATGTGCCAACAGAGCAGCAGATGCCTGCTAATGCTGAGACTCAGTTGCTTGCTGCAGAGAGAAGAGAGTAGGAACACCAGTGGCCAGGCGCCCTAGGCAGCAGTTCGACGTAGGCGGCTACCTAGTTTACCTAGCGGTAGCACTGGCCCTGCCTGTAATGAATTATGCCCCATGATGTCAGGCTGATGGAGTCTGTTTAACCTCTTTCCGACCAGCCGCCGCAGTTATACGGCGGCAGGTCGGCTCTCCTGCGCGAGAGCCCGTAGCTCTACGTCAGGACTTTCGCGGCCACTAGGGGGCGCGTGCGCGCCGCCGGCGGCCCGCGCGCTCGTTCGTTACAGAGCGGGGAACGAGAGCTGTCGTTCCTGTCAGTGGGGGAAACGCTGATCTTCCTTTCATACAATGTATGAACGGAAGATCAGTGATTCCCCCTAGTGAGTCCACCCCCCCCCCATACAGTTAGAACACAAATAGGAACACACTTAACCCCTTCCCCGCCCCCTAGTGTTAACCCCTTCACTGCCAATGGCATTTTTATAGTATACCAATGCATTTTTATAGCACTGATCGCTATGAAAATGCCAATGGTCCCAAAAATGTGTCAAAAGTGTCCGATGTGTCCGCCATAATATCGCAGTACCGAAAAAAAATGCTGATCGCCGCCATTACTAGTAAAAAAAAAATTTTTTATAAAAATGCCATAAAACTACCCCCTTTTTTGTAAACGCTATAAATTTTGCACAAACCAATCAATAAACGCTAATTGCGATTTTTTTTTAACGAAAAATATGTAGAAGAATACGTATCGGCCTAAACTGAGGAAAAAAAATGTTTTTTTATATCTTTTTTGGGGATATTTATTATAGCAAAATGTAAAAAATATTGCATTTTTTTCAAAATAGTCGCTCTATTTTGCTCTATTTGTGGGAAAAAAAGGACGCCAATTTTGTTTGGGAGCCACGTCGCACGACCGCGCAATTGTCAGTTAAATCGACGCAGTGCCGAATCACAAAAAGTGCTCTGGTCTTTGGACAGCAATATGGTCCGGGGCTAAAGTGGTTAATCAAACACAGGATTCAGCAGCAAGAAGAGGACAGGGCAGCCCTGCAGTGAAGATTTCCATACAATCCAGCAAGCAGCACATATAGGGACAGGCTTCATTACAGGTAAGTAATGTACCCAAAGCTGTAGAGAAAAGATGGTGTTTTTTAACTAAACTTCAAGTTTTACCACTTCTCCTCCTATAGATTTACCCCCTTTATGACCAGGCCATTTTTTGTAATACAGCACGGCATTACTTTAACCACTTCAGCACCGGAAGGATTTGCCCCCTTCCTGACCAGGCCATTTTTTGGGATACGGCACTGCATCAATTTAACTGACAATTGCGCGGTCGTGCAACCCAAGCAACATTTATGTATTTTTTTCCCACAAATAGAGCTTTCATTTGGTGGTATTTGATCACATCTGCAGTTTTTATTTTTTGCGCTATAAAACAAAAAAAAGTGTAAAATAAAACGGCAAAATTTTTTACTTTTTCTATAATAAATATCCCCAAAAAATGTAAAAAAAAATAATTTGTTCATCAGTTTGGGCCAATATGTATTCTACTACATATTTTCGGTAGAAAAAAAAACATATAACCGTATATTGATTGGTTTGCGCAAAACTTATAGGGCCAGATTCAGAGAGCCGTAACTCCTGTCTAACTGGTGTTAGACTGTAGTAATTTCAAATTACGCGCGTTTTTTAGCTAGTCTGAAACCTCAAACCATGAAAAGACGGCTGCGGGCTTCAATTCGACTGGATTACGTGTTCGTACGCCTTCAGATTTACGCTGCAATAAAATTGCGGCCACTGGGTGGACTTCCCGTCGTTTTCCGCGTCGGGGTATGCTAATGAGCTTTTGCCGGCGATCCCCGAAATTACGATCTTCAATCGCAATCTCTTACGGCATCTTTAGTCATCTTTTTTTTTGCGTAACACTATACCAGCTTTTTGCTGCTCTAATATTAGACAGCCCATGTTAAGTATGGCCGTCGTTCCCGCGTCTAATTTCTACGTTTTCCGACGTCTTTTATTATTTTTTACGTAAGTCGTCCGGGAATAGGAATGTTCGTAAACGACGCTACTCAAACAAAAAATGACGTAACGACGTGATTTCGCGCAATGCACGGCGGGAAATTTCTGAACGGAGAATGCGCAGTTCGATCGCCGCGGGGACGCGCCTAATTTAAATGCTTCACGCCCCCTAACCGCGTATTTTGATTACGCGGCGAGAAATAGACTACGCCGCCGTAGCGTACGGGCAAAAATCTACCAGAATTCGATGTAGAGCCTGGTAAAATACGGCAGCATAGAGTATTTCGATTACGCAGCGCAAAATTAAGTGTACCTGAATCTGGCCCATAGCGTCTACAAAATAGGGGATAGATTTATGGCATTTTTATTATTTATTTATTTTTACTAGTAATGGCGTGATCAGCGTTTTTTACATTGCATTGCGGCGCACAGATCAAACACTTTTGACACTTTTGGGGCCAGTGACATTTTTTCAGCTATCAGTGCTATAAAAATGCACTGATTACTGTATAAATTACACTGGCAGGGAAGGGATTAACACTAGGGGTCGAACAAGGGGTTAAGTGTGTCCTAGGGAGGTGTTTCTAACTGCAAGGTGATGGGACTGACTGGGAGTACACAGCGATCGCTGTTTCTGATGACTTGGAATAGACAATCTCTCTCTACTTCCCTGACAGAATGAGGATCTGCTTGTTTACATTGACATATCCCTGTTCTGGCTCTCTGAGGAGTGATCGTGGGTGGCCGGCGGACATCCCTATAAACAAACCGCATTACCGGTACGGTAAGTGGCTAAACATGTAACCTCTAAAAAAAGAAAAATTAAGCGCCACCTTTGGAGATTTTTGAAGTACTGAAGTTTGGTGCCATTCCACAAGTTTGCGCAATTTTAAATACATGTTAGGTATCTATTTACTCGGCATAACATCATCTTTCACATTATTCAAAAAAATCGGACCAACCTTTTTTTTATTTATGAAACAGTTTCTTTAAAAAAAAAAAAGCGTTTGGAAAATTGCTGCACAAATACTGTGTGACATAAAAAGTTGCAACAACCGCCATTTTTTTCCCTAGGGTGTCTGCTAAAACAATATATATAATTTTTGGGGGTTTTGAGTAATTTTCTAGCAAAAAAAATACGATTTTTACATGTAGGAGAGAAGTGCCAGAATTGGGCTGGACTGGAAGGGGGCATTTGTCTTTTAGGCACATGCCCCTTCTATGACACTGCAGTAAGAGGACAGCCTTCACGGCAGCATTTTTATTGGAAAGCTGGGGCTAATAGTACTTTACCATTGGTCAAAGACTCCAAGCTGTACATTGAGCTCAGTGCCTCTGCCAAAAAGTGAGGAAAGGCACTGTGAGCTCATCCTCTCAGTCTGCTACAAACAGAGTGTGCCAGCTTGTATGTAGCTTCTGACAGATTGTGTGAGGAGCCTCGTATCTCTGGAACCAGGGCCGATCCTACACGGGGTGCAGTGGGTGCCCCGCACCCAGCGCTGTCATCCGCGAGGCGCCGAGCGAGCCGCCAAGATTTTTTTATGTTTTTTATCCGAGCTGCTGAGCTGCCCGAAGTAATACGAGAGCCGAGCGGGATGTGACGACGTGACGTCACACGGCCGCCCCAGCATCCACAGCGCGCCGCCTCTGCGGCTGGAGATTTAGCTCCGCTCGGCTCCACCCACCGTGACCTCTGCCGCTGCCATCTTTAGACAGCGTGGCTGGGCGAGCGCCAAGCGGAGCAACAGCTGCGCTGCCGCCTGATTCACCTAAGATTGAGCGCCTCTGCCTCAGCCTGCCATGTACTAATGGGGGGGTTTGTCCTGGGTGGGTCTGACCGTCTCCACTAATGGGGTGGTTTGTCATGGGGGGGTCCGTACTAATGGGGGATTTGTCCTGGGTGGGTCTGCACTAATGGGGGGTTTGTCATGGGGGGGATCTGTACTAATGGGGTGGTTTGTCATGGGGGAGTCTGTACTAATGAGGGGTTTGTCCTGGGTGGGTCTGCACTAATGGGGTGGTTTGTCATGGGGGGTTTATCCTGGGTGGGTCTGCACTAATAGGGTGTTTTGTCATGGGGGGTCTGTCCTGGGTGGGTCTGCACTAATGGGGTGGTTTGTCATGGGGGGATCTGTACTAATGGGGTGGTTTGTCATGGGGGGATCTGTACTAATGGGGGGTTTGTCCTGGGTGGGTCTGCACTAATGGGGTGGTTTGTCATGGGGGGTTTATCCTGGGTGGGTCTGCACTAATGGGGTGGTTTGTCATGGGGGGGTCTGTACTAATGGGGGGTTTGTCCTGGGTGGGTCTGCACTAATGGGGTGGTTTGTCATGGGGGGTTTATCCTGGGTGGGTCTGCACTAATGGGGTGGTTTGTCATGGGGGGGTCTGTACTAATGGGGGGTTTGTCCTGGGTGGGTCTGCACTAATGGGGTGGTTTGTCATGGGGGGTTTATCCTGGGTGGGTCTGTACTAATGGGGTGGTTTGTCATGGGGGGGTCTGTACTAATGGGGGGTTTGTCCTGGGTGGGTCTGCACTAATGGGGTGGTTTGTCATGGGGGGGTGGTCTGTACTAATGGGGGGTTTGTCCTGGGTGGGTCTGCACTAATGGGGTGGTTTGTCATGGGGGGGGGTCTGTACTAATGGGGGGTTTGTCCTTGGTGGGTCTGCACTAATGGGGTGGTTTGTCATGGGGGGTCTGTACTAATGGGGGGTTTGTCCTGGGTGGTTCTGCACTAATGTCTGTACTAATGGGGGGGTCTGTACTAATGGGGGGTTTGTTCTGGTTGGGTCTGCACTAATGAGGTGGTTTGTCATGGGGGGTCTGTACTAATGGGGGGTTTATCCTGGGGGGTCGGTACTAATTGTGGTGTTTGTCCTGGGGGTCTTTACTAATGGGGGGTTTGTCCCGGGGGGGGGGGCTGAACTAATGGGGGGGGTTTGTTCTGGAGTCTGTTCTAATGGGGAGTTTGTCCTGGTTGGGTCTGTACTAATGGAGGGGTGGTTTGTCCTGGGGGTCTGTACTAACGGAGGGGGGTTGTCCGGGGGGTCTGCACTACTGGGGAGATTGTCCTGAGGGAGGTCTGTAGTAATGGAGGGGGGTTTGTCCTGAGCGAGGTCTGTAGTAATGGAGGGGGGTTTGTCCTGGGGGGAGTCTGTACTAATGGGGGGGTTTGTCCTGGGGGAGTCTGTACTAATGGGGGGGTTTGTCCTTGGAGAGTCTGTACTAATGGGGGGTTTGTACTAATGGAGGGGGATTGGTTTGTCCTGGGGGTCTGTACTAATGGGGGGGTTGTTCTGGGGCAGTCTTTACTACTGGAAGGGGGTCTGTACTAATGGGGGGTGTTTTGTCCTGGGGGTCTGTACTAATGGAGGGGGTGGTTAGTCCTGAGGGGGTCTGTACTAATAGAGGAGGGTCTGTACTAATGGAGGGGGTCTGTACTAATTGAGGGGGGATGGTTTGTCCTGGGGGGGTCTGTACTAATGGGGGGTGGTTTGTCCTGGGGGGTCTGTACTGAGGGAGGGGGTTTATACTTAGTTAGGAGTCTGCACTGACAGAGGGGGTCTATACTTAGTGGAGGGCGTCTGTACTGAGGGGCGACTATAGGTGAAGGAAGGGGGTGACACCATGTTTCACCTCAACTGGTGACAACAACCCTAGTGACGCCACTGCAGCTGCGGGCTCTTCATTCCTCCTTCCACTCCCTCTCCTCCTTCTCTTCACGCGCAATGCTGTACTAGTGAGCGATGCTTGCCAGCACAGCCACCCTTTATGTTTTTTCCCTGCCTTCATATTGGCCAGGGAAGAAATAGAATAGAAAAAGGAGCAGAGAAGAGGATTGTGGGACTTGTAGTTCGAGGACTGACAGCCCCACTGTAACAAAGAAACTGCAGCCCACATGGCATGTTCAGCTGAATGGGAGAGAGAGCCAGGACCCCAGGAAAGCTTTCAGGGAAGTGCACCCAGGACTCCCGAGGGAGAGGACACCATCAGAGAGAGAACCCCGCTGCCGTGCGCCACCAGAGGGAAAGCCACACAGCCTAGTGCCATCCCTGGCGGAGAAAGGAAGAGTCATTGCCAGAATACAGATCTGGGCTCTACCTAGCGGAGTATCCATGGGAAATTCAGAGTGAGCTGACTCCTGATCAGAGGAACCGTTGTTGCTGTATCGCTGGGTCAGGTGAGAGCTGATCGGCCATTATCTACTTATGTCAATAGGAACTGCAGTCTCTGACCATCTCCTGTATTATATCTGCAGTCTCTGACCATCTCCTGTATTATTTCTCCAGTCCCTGACCGTCTCCTGTAGTATGTCTGCAGTCTCTGACCATCTCCTGTATTATATCTCCAGTCACTGACTGTCTTCTGTAATATGTCTACACTCTCTGACCATCTCCTGTACTACAATTGCAGTCTCTGACCATCTCTTGTATCATGTCTGCAGTCTCTGACCATCTCCTGTACTATGATTGCAGTCTCTGACCATCTCTTGTATCATGTCTGCAGTCTCTGACCATCTCCTGTATTATATCTCCAGTCACTGACTGTCTCCTTTAATATGTCTACACTCTCTGACCATCTCCTTTACTATAATTGCAGTCTCTGACCATCTCTTGTATCATGTCCGCAGTCTCTGACCATCTCCTGTATTATATCTCCAGTCACTGACTGTCTCCTTTAATATGTCTACACTCTCTGACCATCTCCTTTACTATAATTGCAGTCTCTGACCATCTCTTGTATCATGTCCGCAGTCTCTGACCATCTCCTGTATTATATCTCCAGTCACTGACTGTCTCCTTTAATATGTCTACACTCTCTGACCATCTCCTTTACTATAATTGCAGTCTCTGGCCATCTCTTGTATCATGTCTGCAGTCTCTGACCATCTCCTGTATTATATCTCCAGTCACTGACTGTCTTCTTTTAATATGTCTACACTCTCTGACCATCTCCTTTACTATAATTGCAGTCTCTGACCATCTCTTGTATCATGTCTACAGTCTGACCATCTCCTGTATTATGTTTTGGGGCACATTCTAACAGTATCAGAGAGGTTCCCCTCCAGGTCTGATTAGTGTATGCTCTTTATTTTTAAAAGATCATAGGAGGATCCCAGGGCAACAAATACTTCTTAGAGGAGCATCTCTGTGTTTGAGCCATTGCCATAGAAACATTTGCAAAGGGGAGGAGTTCATAAGATGACCACGCCCCCTTTGTGGGGGCGCCAGAAATATTTCTGCACCCAGGCGCCTGTGACCCTAGGATCGGCCCTGTCTGGAACCATAGGTTGTAGTAGCCAATGGTGGGGTAGTAGGACTTAGGCTACCTATCTCCCAAATGTGGGGTCTCCGTGAACCTAGGTCGCCGAGCCACGACCCTCGAAGCTCAAATCTTTTAAAAAAAAATGTTTAATGTTCATGGCAGGTGAGGCTCTGCCTCATCTGCCTCCCCTGACTGCATGTCCCTGCCAGAGTTTCAGGAGAGATGGATTCATCTGCCCTTAGTAAAAATGGCCACCATGAGAAAAATGAATAGGAAAATAAAAATAGGGTATACAAAGAAAGCTTGTAAATATATGTTTGTAAATTGCCATTACCAAACATTAAATGTACCTTTGTTGTCATTTTAATGATAGGGGTGACATTCCTCTTTATGTATGACCTTCTGGCTTGGGATTAGAACATCTGTTGGGTGTTCATTACTGCCTGTGGGAGATTTGCTAGAGCTAGAGAGTGCAAAATCTGATGCAGATCTGCATAGAAACCAATCAGCTTCAATGTTTTATTGTCAAAGCTTAATTGAACAAGCTAAAGTTAGAAGCTGATTGGCTACCATGTATAGCTGCACCAGATTGAGTGTGACAGTTTTAGTAAATCTCCCCCTGGGTCTACAATAGAGAGAGTTAACCTTGTCTTGGGGGCATTTCACCCATAAAGAAGGTGAGGGGAAAATTCAAAATGGGTGTCATCAGAACAAGGACAGCTACCATCGCTCGCTTCCCAATGTGAAAATTCTAATTGTCTGTCCATCGATCAGTATAAAAAAAATTAAGATGAGATTCTTGCTTTTGTCTGACTTTTACTTGCTGCATGCTTCCTTCGCTAATAAACAAATAATATATTAAACAATAAAGTAGCTGTTGCTACAATACTCATGGTCAATTTAGAGCTGTCCTCTGCAGTTCTCAATTTCCTCCACTAGATGCTCTCAGTCTTCTGGGTTGATTGATGGCCAACATCATTCCACCTAACCCAGATTGTCTTGGACCCAACTCTGTAACTGGATAGTAAAACTAGAAGAGGCACTGTGATGAACTAATCTCTCTGCCACTCTGCTTTCTCCTCCAAGCAGTGTGTTGCTTGAACTGATTGGCTCTTTTTGCTGCTTCTTTCTGTCCCAGTCTGTGCTTTGCTGTACCAGAACTGTACGGGAACTGGTACCACATCACATTCAAGTATTTACTATTGAGGCATTATTGAAAATGAATGTGTGTTAATTTTTGCCTTCAGAAATGCCTTAAAGCGGAGGTTCACCCTCAAAATCAACTTTCCAGCATCCTTTACCTCAAGCCCATGTAAGCAACATAGCGTTGAAGTTTTTTTTTTCAATGCTCCCTTACCTCTAATATGCTGTGCTTCTGGGTTTCCATCCCTGCGGGGAGTGGGCGTGTAGCTATTTTCCCCGACGGCGCTGTGCATTGTGGGCGCTGATTGTCAGGCCTCCATGCAGTGACGTGCGGGCCAATCACACACAGGACTAGTGTAACATCACAGCGGGGCGTGTCCTTTTCAGGACGCGGCCGGCCGTTTTGATGGCAACTGTGCAGTGTTGACGGCGCGGGTCGCCGTCAACACTGCGCATGCACGGGATTACGCGGTGAAAGCTGGGACATCAGCATTCGCCGCATGCCGGAAGACATACAGGAGGGCTTCAGAGTGCCCACAAAGACGATGGCAATGTCCATCACAAAGTTTTATAAAATATTCTTTCCTGGCAAATCACGATCGTGGCGGCTGCAAGATCGCCACTAGTAAGTAAATAAATTTGTATTTGAACAGCAGCAGAGTAGTCTGAAAAAAAAAAAGTTTTCCAGCAGAACAACCGCTTTAATTCTTGTTGGCATAGATTCAACAAGGTGTTGGAAACATTCCTCAGAGATTTTGGTCCATAGTGACATCATAGCATCACACAGTTGCTGTAGATTTGTCCGCTGCACATCCATGATGCGAATCTCAGCTCTATTGGATGAGATCTGGTGACTGTGGAGGCCATTGGAGTCCAGTGACCTCATTGTCATGTTCAAGAAAGCAGTGGTGAGATGATTGGATCTTTGTGACATGGTGCATTATCCTGCTGGAAGGAGCCATCAGAAGATGGGGACACTGTAGTCATGGTCAGCAACAATACTCAGGTAGGCCGTGGCGTTTAAACAATGGTCAGTTGGTACTAAAGGGCCCAAAGTGTGCCAAGAAAATATCCCACACCATTACACCACCACCAGCCTGAACCATTGATACAAGGCAGGATGGATCCATACTTTCATGTTGTTTACACCAAATTCTGACCCGACCATCTGAATGTCGCAGCTGAAATCGAGACTCATCAGACCAGGCAACATTTTTCCAATCTTCTATTGTCCAATTTTGGTGAGCCTGTGTGAATTGTAGCCTCAGCTTCCTGTTCTTAGCTGACAGGAGTGGCACCCGGTGTGGTCTTCTGCTGCTTTAGCCCATCTGCTTCAAGGTTTGATATGTTGTGAGATGGTATTCTGCATACCTTGGTTGTTGTTGTTGTTCAGTCATTTAGTCTTGTCAGACTCTTTGTGACCTCATGGACAGAGCCGGCCCATCCATGGGACCCAGTGGGACCATGGTACCAAGCGGCAGCTAGGAGGGGGCGGCAATCCGGCGGCAGAAAGTTACAAATTAGCGCCGCGGAGCGGCGGAGAGCAGAGCGGTGCCGACCGGCGCCTAGCAACCAGAGTGATCAGGACATCAGGAGGAGGAGCCGAGGAGGCCGTGGCCGCCCCAGCATTCACAGCGCGCCGCCGTGCCAAATTGCTCCGCAGTGTGCGTCCGCCCATCTTGAGTCCGCAGCGTGAGGGAAGTGTGGGATGAGCTCTGAGGACAAGGAGGAGAGAGAGCAGCTGCCTGTGCGGTGCTGACTGTGCTGAGTGTGGCCGACCACCGACCGGACTTAGTCTGACTGACAGTGTGAGCCAGCCTCTCAGACTCTGAAAGAAAAGGTAAGTTACAGTTCAGTAGCTGTGGCAATGTGGCATGTGTGCTGGGGCCTGGGCAGCTCTTACTTCCTCATGGTACTGTGCATCATGCATCATGTGCACAGTGCTGTGCACTGTCTGTCTGCAAACTATTATTCATTAGTTTGTCCAGTGGCCTGCGGCTGGTGCTCAATTTTTTTTTTGGAGTGGGGGGGGGGGGGCGGCGCAAATAAAAAAAAAAAAACGATTGAAGCCTCACTGTGCCCGTCATATGCAGGCAGCCACTGGGCCCATCAATTGTCACTACTGTGCCATGCCATCAAACGCAGCCACTGTGCCATCAAACACAGCCACTGTGCCATGCCATCAAACGCAGCCACTGTGCCATCAATTGTCGCCACTGTGCCAATTGTTGTCACTGTACCCTTTAATTGTCGCCACTGATCCAATTAATGCCACTGTGCCCTTTAATTGTCGCCACTGTGCCCATTGATGTCACTGCGCCCATTGTCGCTACTGTGCCAATTGTTGCCGATGTGCCCTGTAAAATGCCCCTCCCCCACGCTTTTGTGATAAATTAGATTTTATATCATGATATAAAACAATGAATGTGGGGGGGGGGGGGCAGCATTTTATTCTTGGTTCCAGGCAGCACCATGTCTTGGGCCGGCACTGCTCATGGATCATACTACGACAGGCTTTTCTGTCCTCCACTGCCTCTCGGAGCTTGCTTAACCACTTAAGGACCTCCGCACGCACATTTACGGCCACAGAATGGCACGGATGGGCACAAGGGTGTAAATTTACGTCCTCGCCCAGTAGCGGGTCGGGGGTCCGATCGGGACCCCCTCCGCGGCGTGCGGAGGTCCCCGTGTCTCCGGGAGCGATCCGGGACGAGCGGGCGGATGTCGGTGTTTACCCGCCCCCCCGCGATCGCTCCCAGCCAATCGCTGCGCTCCCCCTTTGTGTCACTTCCTCCTCCTGTGTAAACACAGGAAGGGGGAAGTGATGTAATCTCTCATCGCAGCGGTATTTCCAACCGCTGCGATGAGAGGAACACCTCACAGTAAGTGTGCACCAACATTACACTGACACACACACACATAGGCATACTTAACCCCTTGCGATCTGCCCCCCCCCCCCACCCCCCTGTCACAGTGTCACTGAATGCAGTGATCTAATCACTGCATTTAGTGTCAGTGTGACAGGCAGTGTAAAATCAGTTAGTGTTAGGTTCAGGATAGCCCCCCCACCCCCCCCCCTAATAAAGTTTTAACCCCCTGATCACCGCCCTAGTTAACCCTTTCACTCCCTATTGCCAGCGTCACTAAGCGATCATTTTTCTGATCGCTGTATTAGTGTCGCTGTTCCCGCTAGGTAGCTATTTTTTTTTTTTTTTTTTTTTTTTATTGCGATTTTTTTTTTTTTACTAAAGACATGTGGCTAAATACATTTTGGCCTAAATGTTTGACTAAAATTTAGTTTATTTGATTTTTTTTTAACAAAAAGTAAAAAATAGTGTTTTTTTTTCAAAAATGTTGCTCTATTTTTGTATATAGCGCAAAAAATAAAAATCGCAGAGGTGATCAAATACCACCAAAAGAAAGCTCTATTTGTGGGAAGAAAAGGACGCAAATTTTGTTTGGGAGCCACGTCGCACGACCGCGCAATTGTCTGTTAAAGCGACGCAGTGCCGAATCGCAAAAACACCTTGGGTCATTTACCAGCGTATTGGTCCGGGTCTTAAGTGGTTAAAGTGGAGGTCCACCCTAAAAAAAAAAAGATTGCCAAAAAGGCTACAAAAAATTTGAAAAAAAAATATAAGATTTTTTATACTTACCAGAAGTGTCTGTTACTAGGCAGATTTTCCTAATTTGACACTTCCTCGTCCACGATGGTCTTCTTTCTTCTCCTCCTCGCGCTGCCTCCTAGGAAATGGGGAGCGTTGTCTCCTGGGACCTTGTTTGTGTCCCAGGAGACATCCGCCCATTCACTTAGCGCATGGGTCTTCAAACTACGGCCCTCCAGTTGTTCAGGAACTACAATTCCCATAATGCCTAGTCATGTCTGTGAATGTCAGTGTGTTACAATGCCTCATGGGATGTGTAGTTCTACAACATCTGGAGGGCCGTAGTTTGAGGATCCCTGACTTAGCGCATGTGCAGTAGGGAAACAGGAAGTAAAGCCGCAACGCTTCACTTCCTGATTGCCTCACCAAGGATGGTGACGTGGCAGCCGAGACCCGAGCCATTGCTCAGCTTCAACTGCCGACATCGCGGGCACCCTGGTCAGGCAAGTGTCCTTATTAAAAGTCAGCAGCTACTGTGCTTGTAGCTGCTGACTTTTACTTTTTTTTTAACACCGGACCTCCGATTTAACTTCATGTTCGATGTTTTGATGATGCTTTCTAGCCATCTTGTTTTCTGTCATCCTCTTCTCATTTTTCTTTCCATGTCTCCCAGCATCAGGGTCTTTTTCAATGAGTCCTCCATTTGCATTAGGTGGCCAAAGTATTTCAGTTTCAGCTTCAGGATCTGTCCTTTCAGTGAATATTCAGGGTTCATTTCCTTCAAGATTGACAGGTTTGGTCTTCTTGCCATCCAAGGGACTTTCAAGAGTTTTCTCCAACACCGTGGTTCAAAAGCATCAATTCTTCGGCATTCAGTCTTCCTTATGGTCCAGCTTTCACAGCCATAGGTTACTATTGGGAATGCCATGGCTTTGACTATAAGGCACTTTGTCGGTAGACTGATGTCTCTGCTTCTTATAATGTTGTCTAGGTTTGCCATTGCTTTCCTCCCAAGATGCATGTGTCTCTTAATTTCATGGCTACAGTCACCATCTGTCCTGATCTTGGAGCCTAGGAAGATAAAAATCTGTCACTGTTTCCATTTTTTTCTCCTTCTATTTGGAGTGATGGGATCGGTCGCCATGATCTTAGTTTTCTTAATGTTCAATTTCAGGCCAGCTTTTGCGCTCTCCTCTTTTAGCTTCATTAAGAGACTCTTCTTCACTTTCTGCCATTAGTGTGGTATCGTCTTGGCGAGTGGTTATTTGAGTTACTGTTGCCTTTCTATCATCTGGAACCAGTCTGCCCATTCTCCTCTGACCCCTGACATCAACAAGCCATTTTTCTCCACACAACTGCCGCTTACTGGATATTTTCTCTTTTTCAGACCATTCTCTGTAAAACCAAGTGATGGTTGTACATGAAAATCCCAGTAGATCAGCAGTTTTTGAATACTCAGACCAGCCTGTCTTGCACCAACAACCATGCCACATTTAAAGTTACTTAAAGCAGAGTTCCACCCAAAAGTGGAACTTTTGGTTAGTTTTTTATTTCCTAAATACATTTTTTTAAGCTAGTGCGTTGTTGGTTCACTAACCTTTTCCTTCAATTTCCCTTCTAAATGTTTATTTTTTTCTTTGTGTTCTTGTCTGAATTTCTTACCTCCTGTTCCTCTTCAGTAAGCTGTTCTGGCTGACTAACCCCCAGCCAGAACAGCTCGGATGATGGGGGAAGCTTACTGAGGAGAAACAGGAAGTGAGAAATTCTGACAAAAAAATAAAAAACATTTAGAAGGGAAATCAAATGAAAAGGTAAGTGAACCAACAATGCACTAGCTTAAAAGAACCTATTTAGAAAATAAAAAAACAAACCTTTACAACCCCTTTAAGCACTCCTCGCCCCCTTACATGCCACATTTAATATGTAATTATTGTTTGGGGCGGGGGGAGTGTGTACCTGGTTCCTGTCCCACTTCCTCCTTCTGTCGCTTGGCCGCCTAGGCGACTCCTCCTCTTCCCCTAGGTTGCCCCTCTATCTCTGCAATCTTCTAGGACACATCACAGGTCCCTGAAGATTGCCTGGCCACTAGCAGAGTGCAGCACGACTCGAACATGCGCATTGCGCGCCTGGCTTTGAAGCCGCAAGCTATCACAGTTGCAATGAGGGCGCCACAGAGGGGGGAGAGGAGCGAGGCTTGGAGCAGCGGCATCACTGAACCTTGGCACAGGTGAGTGTCTGTTTTTTAGACGTCAGCAGCTACACTTTTTGTAGCTGCTAACTAAACTGAAAAAAGACTGGAACTCAATGTTTTCACCACATCTAGATGCCTAAATGCATTGAGTTGCTTGCCAAGTGATTAGCAATTTGTTTTACCCAGCAATTGAACAGGTGTACCTAATAAAGTGGCTGGTGAGTGTATATTGTTTTTGGCTATTGAGAAATATATTTTAAAGAAAGTTTTAGTTTCCAGAGTGGAGCTTTAATCATAATCACTCGCCCCAATAGGCTGTGGTAGGGGGGGTTGAGAACCCCCTGCCTGCAAAACTAAAGTCTTATTATTAGACATTCTTAACGACCACAAAAGTGGAGTGGTTTGATGTACCTATTGTTTGCCATAATAAAAAAACAAAAATTCATGAAAGCGCCTTTTCTATAATATGTTTATATTCAACTAAATTATACCAGTATAATGCCATTATCTATCCCATTTCAAGCTACATTCTAAACACCCAGCTATATGATTTATTATACCATCCTCCCACTTATAACTGGCCAGGCACCAATGTTTTATGTTAGAGCTCCAACTATTGATCATCCTTATTATTGCATCCTATGTTACCATATATAGTATATCGCAGTTAAAAAAAAAAAAAAAAAAATGAAATTGCTACAGTGATAGAATGGCACATATTGCAGAATACAAATGTAGTGCTTTAATAAGTCCTTTGCAATCACAACACATTCACAGTCACCTCTGCTGCAAAGCTAGCTGTTTGACAAAGATAAGTGGCAAGGCTACATAAAAATTCACAACATCCCATGCTAGATCTCTGCTACTTTTTGGACAATATTTTTCCAAGATGCTTCCCTTTTTATATTATGTTCATTGCTCATATTAATTCACCAGAACTTCACTGTATGTAATTCTGCAAAAAAAATACATAAATATGCATCCACGGGTAAAAAAAAACTGTTACCACCATGAATGTTTGAGACTCCTATACAGTATGTGGTGCGATGCGTTTCGTCAACGAGGGTTGGAGGTGATTGCACCAGATAACCACATACCGACCGTCCTATAACAGATTTACTTCTGCAGGGTGGCTGTTCTGTGCAGAATCATGTATTTATCGGCGTATACTGCGCACTTTTTTCCCCATAAAATCTAGGTGCACGATATACGCCGATAGCATACCTCGGAGGGGAAGGAGGGGGACGAGCGCCCTATAACAGATTTACTTCTGCAGGGTGGCTGTTCTGTGCAGAATCATGTACCGTATTTATCGGCGTATACTGTGCACTTTTTTCCCCATAAAATCTGGGTGCGCGATATACGCCGATAGCATACCTCGGAGGGGAAGGAGGGGGACGAGCGCCCGTCGGAAATCACTGAGCCGTCATCTCCTCTCGGCTCTCACTTGGCTGTCACACACGCACAGTCCCGCCTCCGCCAGACAGACCAGTGTTCTGTCTGTCACAGGAGATGGTCCAATGCCGATGGCGGAGCCGGGACTGTGCATGTGTAACGTGACTGTGACGGAAGCATGAATCAGGCCGCGTACACACGAGGGGATATGTCCGCTGAAAATGGTCCGATGGACCATTTCAGCAGACATCTCCGCTCGTGTGTATGGGCTAGCGGACAGATTTCTCCACCCGACAGATTTCAAAGCATGCTTTGAAATCCATCCGGTGGGAATCTGTCCGCCCGACATGTCTGCTGGTTAGTACACTTACCAGCAGACATGTCGTCCCCCACCGCCGCTGCGCCGCCGCCGAATGGATTCGGCGCATGCGCGGAAGTGTTTTACTTCCTGGTGCGGTGACGTGGCGGTGACGCGGCGGCGTCAACGTCACCGCCGCGTCACCGCGCCCGCTGGCGGCGGGGAATTTGATCCGATGGTGTGTACACGCCATCGGATCAAACTCCCGATCGGACATATGCGATGGAAATGGTCCGCGGACAGTTTTCATCGGATATGTCCGATGGTGTGTACGCGGCCTCAGACGTACAACAACATATAAATGAATATGAAGGCTTTATTGAAAACCAAGCAGCAAGGTTAAAGTCCAAACGAATGATCAAACAGCCAGAAGAGTCTTCCACCTGAGCCAGGGTCGATAGCCAGGGATGGGAGTCAGCCAAGCCGGAGTCTGTAGCCAGAGAGGTGGTGAAACGAAGCCGGGAATCAGGAACCAGAAGGAACGTCAGTAGGAGCCGGGTCGGTAACAAGGAACAAACAGCACGATCACAGAAGGGTGTCAAACGAGAGGCCCAAGCAAGGAAATGCTGCAGCAGCCGTCATATAAATATGCTGAGCATCCAGCTCCTCCCAGTGGGAAGGAGGAGCCGCAGGGTGTGTCAAGTTATAAGAACCCCATGAAGCAAGATGGCTGCCAGCATATGTCAGTGATAGAAGCCTGCAAGGAGGTAAGACCATGACAGTGACAGCAGAGTGAGAGAGATGACGGCTCGGTGATTTTTCTGGTGGGCGCTTGTCCCCCTCTGAGGTATGTGAGGTACCGGTATGTGAGTGAGAGCCGAGCCACCACCAGCACTGACCACCCGCCAGACCAGGCTGTGCAAGAGAGCACATTTAATTGTTCCACAGCCAAAAATCTGTTCAGCAATCATATTTTCAATGACCTAAAATATAGTTGCTTGGCTTTAGACTTTATTTCAAGAGGCCCCTGTGTAGTGCAAACTTATAATTTACTATAAATAAGAGTTCTATAATGGGGTTAAGCCGTTTTAAACAATATTATTCATATAATGCAAATTGCTATACAAAGGATATGTGCTCGTCCCCCTCCTTCCCCTCCGAGGTATGTGTGTGAGACCCTTAGATTGCTTCAAAGCTGTTTATTTAAAACATTTGTTTTTTCCAGAAAATTACATCTAAAAATTGGTGCTCGCTATACGCATTATACGCTGATAAATACGGTATATATGTGCGATTCTGTACCTCTGCATAGTGGGCATGCGCCGCTTCTGCTGTGATCAGTCAACGCATAAGCCGATCAGCAGGTGCCGGCAAAAGGATGACCTCTGGCACCCACTGTTCGGAAAGAAGAGACACAATACAGAGCTCTGCATATGTAAACAATGCAGTCTTCCGTCCTGTCAGTAGGGACGTGGTGATAACTGTATGTATTTTTTTTCCCCACAAATAGAGCTTTCTTTTGGTGGTATTTGATCACCTCTGTGGTTTTTTTCTTTTTTTTTGCACCATAAACAAAAAATGCCAACAATTTAGAAAAAAATAACAATATGTTTTACTTTCTGCTAGAAAGCAGTGGCTGAATCGTGTATATATGTGCGCTTCTGTACCTCCACGTAGTGGGCGTGCACCGCTTCTGCTGTGATTAGTCAATTCATAAGCCGATCAGCAGGTGATGGCAAAAAGATGACCTCTGGCACCCACTGATCGGAAAGAAGAGACACAAGACAGAGCTCTGTATATGTAAACAATGCAGACTTCTGTCCTATCAGTAGGGGTGTAGTGATAAATGTATGTAATTTTTTTCCCCACAAATAGAGCTTTCTTTTGGTGGTATTTGATGACCTCTGTGTTTTTTTTTTTTTTTTTTGCGCTATAAACAAAAAAATACCAATCATTTAGAAAAAAAATAACTATGTGTTACTTTCTGCTAGAAAACATCTAATAACAAAATGTAAAAAATTGAATGTCTTCATCAATATCAATTTAGGCCAATATGCATTCTGCTACGTATTTTTGGTAACAAAAATTCCAATATATTGATTGGTTTGCGCAAAAGTTATAGCATCTACAAACTATGGGATATATACTGATTTTTTTAATACTAGTAATAGCAATCATCAACTTATAGCGGGACTGCAATATTGTGGCAGAAAGTCTGACACTAACTGAGAGTTTTGACACCTTGTGGGAACCAGTGACATTAATACAGTGATCAGTGCTAAAAATGTGTACTGTCACTGTACTAATGACACTGGCTGGGAAGGGGTTAAACATCTAGGGCAATCAAAGGATTAAATGTGCGCCTAACCAGTGTTTTTGTTTACTGGGTGTGATGTTTTTACTAAAGGATCTAATAAATTTTATTCCATGCATTGCATGGAAAGAAAATTCATCAGATCCCTGCTGACAGAGCAGAGCTCTGCCTTTTTTACATAAGCAGAGCTCTGTTCTGTGTCTCTCCTCGCCCATCAGTGGGTGCTGGCAGACATCGATTGGCCGGCACCCGCTGATAGGCTTGTGCTGTATCTAATCACTTCCGCGGTGCAGGCGGCACATGCACATCCCGGAACTGCTGGATGATGTACTAGGTACGTGATCCAGCACAGGAGAACCACCTTGCTGCCATTCATCTAAGCGATGCAAGCGGTTAAGACAGGAAGTGTGTTACTGGCCAGATCACCAGATAAAAATAAAGGAAAAAAAGCAAAAAAAAGGGAGCTGTGGTGGCTCAACGTGATTGGCACTGCGCTGATAAGCCGTTCACCTCTGCAGCCAAGGGTTCAGATCCCGGTCTCGGCTAATGTGAATTGAGTTTGGTGGTCTCAGCCCAGCTCCCGGTGGGTGTGCTATGAAAGGTAAGCCTGTATCCACCCCCCCCCCCCACAAAATTCACCACACCCGCATCCGGGGGGAGGGTCTGCCTACTCCCAACTCCTGCAGTCCGGCTCCTCTCTCGAGTTCACGCACAAAAAAAATACACTTTAAAAGAAAGCAAAAAAAAAAAAAATGTACAGAAACTCCACAAATACCGCAGCTTACTATTCCTTAAATGTGGTGGCTACATTAGCATTTTATTAAGGTTTTTTCCCTTTATTTTCACCTGGTGATCCTGCCAGTAACACAGGAGTTGACACTCTCCGATCTGGACTACAAATACCCCCCATGTATTGGGGTGGGGGTGTAATTGTTTTGTTTAGAACAGGGGGTAGACAACCTTATAGCGGTGGAGATCTACCTGAGCAACATGGGAGAAGTCAAAAAACAATAAGGCCATCCTAAGCGCAGAGTTCACGGGTCAGGAATACATAACGCAGAGTTCACACTCAGAGTACTTTCAATGTACAAAAACACAGCATACAAAACATCCATAAAACTCCTAGAGCTATATCAAACATAACAAGGGTCCTCAGCCTTGGCTAAGGTATGGTAGATTTGCAGTCCAAGGACCCCGGCTTTGGAATGCTCTACCCACGACCATTCGAATGGAAGAAAACCTTTGGGCTTTTAGGAAAAAACTAAAGACCCACCTCTTCTGAAGGATCAGGACGACACTGAATGCAAAGGGCCTTGAGGCGATTTAGTTAGCATTTGTATCGCTATTAAAGTTACTCACTCACCTTCCCCAGTCCAACCTACATTATTGTACCATAGACCGTGCTATGGCCCATGTCAAATACTCTGTGAGACACAGAAATTAGAAATGAAGGTGCAGGCCAGGCAGTAGCATTACTTGACTTCCAAATAATGGCTACAAAAATTTCAAATTATAGCAATAATAAAATTTAGCATATACAGCCTATACCCAAAGTCGACCAGGGAAGGGGGGGGGGGGTTGCTGTCAGTGTTGCTCGTCTTACTTTAAAAAAGTAATTAGTTACAGTTACAAATTACTTCTCAGAAAAAGTAGTTGCGTTAGTGACTCAGTTACTACATTGAAAAAGTAATTAGTTACTCGGCAAAGTAACTGACTTTTTTTTTTTATATTCTACAATGCTTTGTTGAGATGATCTCCTTTCTATAATGCAGATGACGGGCACTTGTCAGGCAGCAGTGAGTTAATACTCCAAGACAAAAGAATGCCAGATCCTTGAGAGAAGAAAACCGGAAACAAATGGTAATCTCATGTATATCCCAGCCTAGGTGCATCCGTCCCACCATGTATGTGCAGCTAATAGGACTTAAAACCCTTATCCATCTGCTACATATTACATCCAAATTATAAGCTGGATTAAAATGTATGTTTATAATATACATTCCCTTGACGTTTACAGAGTCTGTAATTTAAAATCTTATATTAGGCTCTATTAGAATTTTCTATAGTTTATTGTTTATTATTTTATTTATCTTATATAACCTTTATTAGATTCAAGGGATCTGGAATGGGGGATGTCAGATTTGTCTTTGTTGTCTGATGAAGAGATTAAATCACTGACCAAAAATAACCTGCTGATCATTGGTCTGTATAGGTGTCCTGCACTTACCATGTTGACCACTAGATGTCGCTGTGTACACTGTGTTGTATAGGGAACATTTGTTCTGTGGAACATTTTGTTCCGGCTATGTGTTCCCCGGGTCATTAATCAGGTTGCGCACACAGTGTGTGTGATCGATGTGAGTTGTTCCCCAGTGATAGGTCAGTGTGAGGCGGATGGGGCTCATTGTAAACAGGGCTCCTTGTGATTGGGAGTTTTAAGACCGCTGTGACAGGCCATCACAGCGGTCACATGATTCTAAAGCAGAGTTCCACCCATATTCATATTCACAGCGCCGGGAGAAGCAATTACTCTGCTGCCATCTAGTGGTGGTAGATGTAATTGCAGTAACGCCGCCCAAGTAATGGGAACTGCGTTACCGTGAGGGGAAGAGTAATCAGGTAGATTACTCGTTACCCTCAAAAGGGGCTGCATTAGGTAACTGCGTTTATTTTAACTCCATTACTTACAACACTGGTTGCTGTGGTGCACTATGGTTCTCTCTTACTCAGATATGCCCCAATAAATTTAGGTGACAGTCTTAAATCAAGTCTATATAATGAAATTCAGACCCTCATGAGGGAGGGCCTAAAAAGGCGAGAAAAATGTAGGGGAGGAAACGCACCAGCACCAAAACATATGGGAAAACTGTTCAATTGACAGGTCTAATGGTCAGACAGGTCAGACAGACTTTTTCTATCGGAAATTCCAACCGTGTGTATGTCCCATCGGATTATTTTTATTGAAAATTCTCCGATGGAATTCCGTCGGAATTCCGATGTGATTTTGGTTGGACAGAGGTCCGACCGTGTGTACGGGGCTTTGCACATATTTTATAGGAAGGAATAGACCAAAGGTCCTGGCCACAAGGTTTGGTCAAAATTTGGATTGTGGAGCTCCTCTGGGTGCCTGCTTGATACTTCAGAAAACCTAAAGTGGGCTCATGTTCACTTTAAGGTTGGCATAGCACAGCAAAACAGATTGTAATGTCCTTTGATCCCATCACACTAACCTGAAACTACAGGAGAAATTCTGTTCTGTTCTCCGCCTGTATTGCTAAAAGGCTACAAACACAACCGGGGCCATCCCTTTAAAGACTTGTCAGGACTTGATTTCCCCCACAGCAGCCCGTAGGCACACAAGAAAATCTTTGATGCGAGCAGAAACACCCCTCTGCTAGGTCACAATTTTTACCCTTTTAAAATTAGAATTAGAAATGTCTTCATTTCTTCAGATGGTGGAAAAAAATTGTGGCCAACAACTATACAGACAAAAAAATTATTTTTGCCTTTGATGACTATGAGCACAAGTCTAGGGTTCCCAATTTAAATATGGCAATTGGAGCTACTTTTCTGCATACCAGCTATGTACACGCCCATAAGGGTTTTTTCTTTAAGGAGGAACAGACATGGCAGCCTCTATTTTGCCGCTCTGGACCAAGATCAGTAAATATATTACATTATTACAAACCAACATTCATAGAATTTTGGTATTGCAAATCCTCCTAGGTATTATATATAAAGGACATTTGCAAGATATAGAAGAAATATAAAAATGCAATATTTTTTTACAATGTACTGTGCTGGAAAAACAAAATCTATAACAGCAATATAATGTAGGCAATAAATTACATATGTAGTGCAATTTTCTTCATAACTCTCCTGTAAGTCAGATTCACCATTCTTTAGCATACACCCACAGGATTAAAGTCACATAGCTAAAGGAAAAATAGATAGATGAGTGATTTAACGCAACTGAAAAAATGCCATTTGAAAGAAAATGAGAAATTCTTTCCTATAAGGTGGAGGTAAAATGGATTCCAAATTCGTTGTCCAGCAAAAGGTCATAAAGCATGGGATTTGGCAAAGGTTGCCTTATATAATCCACTGCATTAAACTGTGCACATAATATCATACAGGAAATTGAAAAGTCAGCAGCAAAAATGTAACTGCAATTTTATTTAAAATCATAGAAATAAATAAAATAAAATGAGAATATTACAACAGGTCTGGTCTTTAAAGGGGAATTCTGGTTTGTGCAGAGCTGGTTTTAGGCAAAAACAGATATTCCCATTCTACCACACACACTGTAATATAAATGCAGCCATAGAGAGAAAATGATAATTATATACAGTATATACCATGTACTTTCTTTATAATGGTTGTGGCCACACTAGAAATTGACTCTTTGTCTTGAATCTGCATGACCCAAAAACTGATCTACACCAGCTTTTAAACATACTAATTTCCTTAATGACCTGGTACTTAACATGTGGGCTGCGTGTGTCTTTCTGTCTCCCTCTGTGCACCCTGCCATGTCCTACTCAGGGTCAGCTACCTGTTGGGTGCCAGTGCAGAGTGGCAGAGAGATTGTCATTAAGATCCTGCCAGTAACAGGCGCCTCAGACTCTCCGGTTCCCAATCATGGCTGCAACCGCGCAAGCGTGTACACTCACCTTTGTTGGCACCAGGCGGGTTGTTTAAGTCTGCCTGTCATATACAGTCCCTGCTGTCTGCTCTACAGCGTTGTGTGCCTTAAAACCTGATCTGAGACTGTTACCTGTATTAAGACCCAGGTTTCCTGCCTGCATTTGACCTCGGCCTGTTTGTGACTACTCTTTGCCTGCACCCCTGTACTTTTGCTGCCCGCCTGATACCTGACCTGGCCTGTCTGACTATCCTTGTGTTGGTCCTATCTGTTCCTGGTTCCGATCCAGCCTGCTAAGCTGATCCAGTCTGCTGAGCTGTTCCTGATCCAATCTGCTAAACCGATCCAGCCTGCTAAGCTGATCCAGTCTGCTGAGCTGTTCCTGATCCAATCTGCTAAACCGATCCAGCCTGCTAAGCTGATCCAGTCTGCTGAGCTGTTCCTGATCCAGTCTGCTAAACCGATCCAGCCTGCTAAGCTGATCCAGCCTACTGAGCTGTTCCTGATCCAGTTTGCTAAGCTGATCCAGCCTGCTAAGCTGATCCAGTCTGCTGAGCTGTTCCTGATCCAGTCTGCTAAACCGATCCAGCCTGCTAAGCTGATCCAGCCTGCTGAGCTGTTCCTGATCCAGTCTGCTAAGCTGATCCAGCCTGCTGAGCTGATCCAGCCTACTGAGCTGCTCCTGATCCAGTCTGCTAAGCCGATCCAGTCTGCTGAGCTGCTCCTGACCCAGTCTGCTAAGCGGATCCAATCTTCTGAGGTGTTCCTGATCCAGTCTGCTAAGATGACCAGTTCCTGTATCCCAGTTCCTGCAAGGAAGTTTCTGGGTGTCTGATCCAGTTCCTTACCTCTGTTGATCCTGCCAGGCACCCGTGCCACTCCTTACTCCTGTGTCTACTGTTACCTTACCAGAGAGCCACTAGTGGGAGCCATAAGGGAGGCCGTCCTCTGCAATTTGGGCTCACAAATCAGGTACGTGACAGAGATGATGGATTCTGGGATGCTATGAGCCCACCCCCAATCACTATAATGAAGCCAATACTCTCAGGTGGAGTGATTTCTGCCTGATAGTAGAAAAATAATCCTGGCCCAGTGTCTCCAGAGAGAGGGTTATTATTGCATTTACCGACACCAATGTTATGGGTTATTATTGAGGCCACTGACACCAATACAGCGAGCTACTACTACTGCTAATGACACCAGAGTGGATGGGAAGATGGATGGAGCCAAATACAGGGAAATGATAGAAGAAAACCTATTATAGTCTGCCAAAGACTTGAGTCTGGGTCAAAGGTTCTCCTTATAGCGACCCTAAACATACAGCCAGAGCTACAATGGAATGGTTTAGAATCAAAGCATATGCATGTGTTAGAATGGCCCAGTCAAAGTCCAGACCTAAATCCAATTGAGGATCTGTGGCAAGACTTGAAAATTGCTGTTCACAGACGCTCTCCATCCAATCTGACAGAGCTTGAGCTATTTTGCAAAGAAGAATGGGCAAACAATGTCACTCTCTAGATGTGCAAAGCTGGTAGAGACATTCCCAAAAAGACTGGCATCTGTAATTGCAGAGAAAGGTGGTTCTACAAAGTATTGACTCAGGGGGGCTGAATACAAATGCACGCCACACTTTTCACATATTTATTTGTAACCATTTATAATTTTCCTTCCACTTCACAATTATGTGCCACTTTGTGTTGCCCTATCACATAAAATCCCAATAAAATACATTTACGTTTTTGGTTGTAACACGACAAAATGTAAAAACGGGCCTTATCGGTAAATCTAAATTCTGAAGGATTCAAAAAAAATCTCTTTTTGATCTTTACAATTGAATTTAAAATCCGATTTCAGAATATTTTCACAATAATTCCTCAAGGGTAAGATATAAAAGCAGACTGGAGATTCAGTTGAACCATGTTTCAGAATGAATCAGCTTTCAAATATATATTTTTTCTCTTTCTCATTTCATTCGCATAATTGCTTTCCTATATCAGGTAACCTTTAGAAGATATGTTTAAGAATTAGTCATTGCGGTATTAAAAAAAAAAAGCAACATCCTGTCTCTCTGAGCGTTAACCCCTACTGTTTAGATTGTGTCATAATTTACTTTAAATTATGTAAACAGCACAGGGACCCTTGTTTAATGTAAAGCCGTCACAAATCTGCTCAGATTTAACTTAGCATATAATATAAAGTACCTTAGTAGAGGTCACCGTACATAGATACAATTTGAAGTTATGCCTAAACCTGTCTAAAATTAGCTAGAAAAAAAAAAAAGATTTATAACCTAAGATGCATGTGGAAATCTGTACCTGAAGCTACCGACTGGACCCTTATGCTGCGTACACGCGATCATTTTTCGGCATGAAAAAAAAAAAGTTTTTCAGCATGTAGAAAAAACAATATTTTTCCAACTTCATCATTAAAACGACATTGCCCACACACTATCGTTTTTAAAAAATGCTCGAGAAAAGCGCAGTGGCGTACAACACGTACGACGGCACTATAAAGGGGAAGTTCCAATGCGGATGACGCCACCCTTTGGGCTGCTTTATCTGAATTCCTGTTAGTAAAAGACAAGTGTGAGTGGTAGGGATGACAGTATGCTCTGGTAGCGATGGGTTGCCTGATGTGACCCCCTCCCTAGCGCCTGGTGCCCCATATGTGCCTGCGACTGGACCTGCATCATGGAGCCCCTATGAATCTGGCCATATGTCACAGGGAGAGTGTGCGAGAGGATCCTCAACAGTATTTTACTGGGAGTGATGTGACATGTGACATCAGAGCTGGGCTGGGTGTGGGCTCTGCAGTATCCCATCACAAGTGCTGCACCATGTAAGGTAGAAAGTGTACTGTTGGTAATGTAATGTCAATGTAAGGTAAATGAGACATAAAGAGTTAATTATACCACAAAGTGTTCTCACCTCTAAGTGGGAGATGCCACCTTAATGATTTCTTCATTTCACACGACCGCAGCCTTAGCGATCAAAGTTTTCAGCATTCCACTTTTTGGGTGATAAGCCCCGCTCACAAGCTGTCGGGGGTGCTTACAAGGGTCAGCTTTTAATTTATGTGGTTTTACCCTTTTTTTCCAAAAGAAAAAAGTCCTGTTGCCGTAATTAGACATGTCTGGTCCATTTTGTTCCGAATCTAAATTCAGACACATTTTTTCGTTATTTGGAAATTCAGATGTATCCAAATTTCCAAATTACAATAGTAACAAATTTAAACTAATTTGAAATAACAATATAACATCTCAGACAAAATTCAAATTCGAATGGTTTAGAATTCAAATTCGAATCTTTTTCTAATTTGAATAATGTTCTAATTCGAATAGTTTTTGAATTCAAATAGATTTTGAACTCAAATAGTTTTCGAATTCGAAGAGTTTTTGAATCAAATTCAAATTTCCGAAGAGAATAAAATAGAAAATAAAGGAATAGAATAGAAAATAATAGAATGGAATAGAAAAAAAAATTGAATCGAAAATAAAGGGATAAAATAGAATAGAAAAAATTGAATAAAAAATAAAAAAATAGAAAAGTATAAAGTAAAACGGAACAAAATAGAATAGAAAAAATAAGAACAGAATAGAACAGAAAAAAGTTAAGTGTGCCAAAAAGTTCCAATATGCTGAGCATACCTGGACATTTGTCAAAAGCTCTTAGCGGAAGGGGGGTTTCACATTTTTATCTACTTTTTACTACCATTTTTTTTTTTTTTGCTTCCTTCATTCTGAATGAATGAATGAAGAACTTGTATAGCGCAGCACATGCAAAGTAAATCGCCTCTGGGCGCTTGTTGTTCCTGTCTCCTTTGAGATCAAAAGAGATGAGTCTTAATCTTTCTCCTGAAGACTAAGTAGTTCTCCTCCAGTCGAATGCTGGCTGGTAAGGCGTTCCATAGTCTGGGACCTTGGACAGCGAATCTCCTGTCTCCTTTGGACTTGTATCTGGCTTTCGGTATCTGAAGCCGATTTTGATTGGTGGATCGTAGAATACGATTGGGATTGTAAACTTTTAATTTTTCGCATAGATAATGGAGAGCATTCCCATGGATACATCTATGCGTTAGACAGAGAGCTTTAAAGGTGATTCTGTCTTTGACTGGTAGCCAGTGAAGGGATCTCAACGAAGGTGAGATTGATTCCCAGGGTTTTTTCCCAGTCACAAGTCTGGCGGCCGTATTTTGAACGACTTGAAGACGAGCGATTTGGTACTTGGGGAGTCCGAGGTAAAGGGCATTTGCATAGTCCAGTCTGGAGTTTACAATCGCTCCCACCACGACCGCTATGTCTTTCTTGGGAATAAAAGGCGTGAGTCTGCGTAGTAGGCCGCAGCAGATAGTGAGATCCGCTGACTACTGCCCCTATTTGTCCGTTCATTGTCATGTCGGAGTCAAAGATGACCCCAAGACTTTTGACTTTGGCGCTGGGGGTGATGATTTTGCCCAGAATGGGCGGGGGGATCCAGGTTGTTGTCGATTGATTCCTACGCTTGGCGTGGAACAGAAGAAGTTCTGTTTTCGCTCCGTTGAGTTTGAGATAACTCTTTGTCATCCAGTCCTCTATCAAAGAGAGGCATGTCTCTAGGTTGAGGTGGTGATCCTTTATATTGCAAATGCGGAAGTACAGTTGCGTGTCGTCTGCGTAAGAGTGATATAGCAGTTTTTGGCTGCTGATGATTTCAAAAAGAGGACGCACATAGATGTTGAATAACATCGGCGACAGGGGAGATCCTTGAGGGACCCCGCACGATAATGTGCGTTGTTCAGAAGTGAAGGGTCCTAGCTTCACTATTTGCGATCGGTTTTCCAAAAAAGAGGAGAACCAAGATAGATCGCTTTCTGCGACTTTGGCTATTTTAGCCAGCCGAGTCAATAACAGCTTGTGATCAACTGTATCAAAGGCTGCGCTTAGATCCAGCAGAACCAGAAGAGAAGATTCTCCTTCATCTGCGGCCTCGAGAACGTCGTCCCATATCTTAAGCAATGCTGATTCTGTCCCGTGTCCGGGACGGAATCCTGATTGAAATGGGTCGAGTAAGTTGTGGGTATCTAGATGCTGTTGCAGCTGCTGTATCACTGCTTTCTCCATTACCTTGGAGAGAACATTTAGGCCTGTTATGGGGGCCAGTTGAGTGGATCCTTAGGATCCAGGGTGGCTTTCTTCAAGATGGGTTGAATGAAGCCCTCCTTCAGCTGGGAGGGCATTATGCCCTCCCTGAAGGATTGGTTGATAAGCTGCGTGACAGGAGGTGCCAGGATGTCGGCGCATTCCTTCAGCAGTTTGGTGGGGATAATATCATTTGGCGCAGTGCTGTTGCGCAGAGTGCCGATGATATTTTTTGTGGTCTGAATGGAGATGGGTTCCAGCGTGAACTCGCCAAACTGTGGTGAATTCTATATGAGAATTACGTGTTTGTTTTCCACAACCACTTTCAACACCCACGTCATGCATCCCAGGAGGCCAGGGGATACCATACTGCACATGCGCCACATTGCTGACTAGACATGTGCAGACTGGAATATTTTGTTTCGTTTTTTCGTTTTCGTTTGGAAAATACATTTATTTAGTTACTCCCGAAAATCGTTTTGATTTATTTAGTTTTTCGTTGGGGAATAGCTTTCGTCTGAAAATCCAATAATACTTGGTTTCTGTCAAATGGTTAAAAGAATATTCGACGGAACGTCAAATCTTTACGTTGAATTGTACATTTCTGTTCGAATATTCCGCCTACAAGAATTCTAATGTTGTATGACTAGTAATAATGTCGAATCTATTTTCTCATAAATCGAAATCTAATCTCTGTAATGTCGAATCTATTATTTCTATAGTGTCAAATTTTTTCCCTATAATGTTGAATCTTTTCTCTATGATGTCGAATCTTTTCCCTATAATGTCGAATCTCTCTACATCGAATTTTTAGCGCAACGAAAACGAAAATAAAGCATTTTTTATGTCGAATCTTTCGGTTTTCGTTTTTTGCACTTTCGTTATCGTTTGTTAAAACGATAACGAAAAAAAACAGATTTTCGGACGAAAATGCATTCAAACGAAATCGAATGCACATGTCTATTGCTGATTGTCTTTTCTTGATTTTCCCTGCCGGCCTCCTGATGATGCACCGTGACACATGTCCATCATCAAGGGGCCAGCTACAAGAACCTGGATGAGACAGCTGGCCCCTGATGACATCAGAAGGAGATGGCTGGGTGTGTAGTGGCAGAGCAGCGGATCCTTACTGGACACCACTGTATCACTAGGCATTTAGGTATGTTTTTGCAAAGTATGTTTTGTACACAACCCAACCATGATAAGAGGGTTAAAAAAAATATCGGGGAGTGAAGTTCTTCTTTAAAGTCCATTCAATACTTCATGTCCACAGTGTCTACCCTTCCACAGTGCTGCCCAATTTATCTGTAGAACAAACAGCGTTGTCACCCTGGCAAAAGAAGTTGTAAAAGAAAGGAACACTGCAAGGATCAACAGCTACCATGTTTCCCCGAAAATAAGCCGGGTCTTATATTAATTTTGGCAAAAAAAGACACAATAGGGCTTATTTTTGGGGTAGGTCTTACCATGTAATGTGCTGTCTTCTCTCCCCCTCGCTTTCTCTCCCTGCCTGACAGGAATCCCCAATGTGAACTGAGTTAAAATGCTTGTAAAATCCTATAATCGCCCAGAGGCGATTTGGTTCACATGTGCCGCGCTATATAAGTTTTCATTCATTCATATAATCCACTCTATTACAGTATTATATAATGTACAATGTGTGTGTTTCTGTAATATAATTGTGCCAAATACCTTCGTAATAGCACCGTTCTGCGCTTCTGTGACCCGCCGGAGCTCACTTCTCCGCAATTATATTACAGAAACACACACATTGGGCCAGATTCTCAGAAGAGATACGACGGTGTATCTCCAGATACACCGTCCTATCTCTGTTTCTGAGCCCTCCTATCTATGCGATTGATTCTTAGAATCAGTTACGCATAGATTTGGCGTAGATCAATAATTGAATCAAATCAAAAACACTGAAATTTGCTCAGTTGCAGAATTGTCGCTGTCATTACTTGTATTTTTTATGACGAATTTCCCCACAAATCGCTATCGCTCAATTCTGCAAGTGATTATAGGACACTGGGCAGACCACAAGGGACAAAGGGGGTATGTATTTTTTTACATACAGTACTGTAATCTGTAAGATTACAGTATACTGTATGTATTGTGTTTATTTACTTTTTTGAATTTGGCGCCGTTCTCCGCCCCTGTGCGTCGTAACGTCGCAGGGAACGGAGCTCGGCGGCACACAGGCACTGTGTGAATTGAACGAGGAGACAGCTCGATCACACAGCGGGGAGGCATCGCAGGATCCAGGGACAAGGTAAGTAAACTATGCCTGTGGATGCTGCATGGTGATCCCGAGTCTGGCTTGGGGTTACTGCTCTTGGTTCTAAAATTCCACCGGAGCCAGACTCGAGATTGCCTCGCAGCATCCACAGGCATGGCTTTCTTACCTTGGCTTACTTACCTTGTCCCTGGATCCTACCGTTAGGGGGGTTAAGAGTAAATCTTGTGACTACCTATCTATTTGATACAAAATATCTGATGTGTATTTAAGATTGTAATAAATAAATTATGTACTGTTACTTCATTTTTATGTTATTATTCCCTTTGACGTGGCGTTCCCTCACACTTTGCACATAATATACTACTGTAATATAGTGGATTATAGGATTTTACAAGCATTTTAAACTAGGGCTTATTTCTAGGGTAGGGTTTATATTGCAGCCCTCCTGGAAAATAACGCTAGGACTTATTTTCAAGGAAATACGGTAATAAAACTATATATAAGGGAGAGACTCAGAAAAATAAAAGATGCTTTATTAATGCAAGAGACGGGGGGGGGGTTAATTTACTAAAGCCAAATACTGTAGACTGTGCATTTTGCAAAGTGTAGTTGCCCCCTGCAAGTGCAGTTGCTCCAGAGCTTAGTGAATGAGGTAAAAGTTCACCTTGCAAAGAATACCCAATCACATGCAAGGGAAAAAAATGCATTTTTGCTTGCACACGACTGGATGATGGAATCAGTAGAGCTTCTGCTCATTTACTAAGCTCTGGATCAACTGCTCTTGCATAGTGCAGTCTATTTGCCTTAAAGCGGAGGTTCACCCAAATAACATTTATATATGACCAAATTCTTAATACTACCAGCATGTACACTCTGCACTTTTTTTTTTTTTTTTTTAGGCTGTACATACCTTATAATCTATATTTGCAATCCGGCTTCCGGGTACTTCTCTCGCGGGAGTAGGCGTTTCCAAGCTGAGCCGCAATGTAATCTGGGCGTTCGTCCAGATGATTGATGTCTATCAGAAAATGTTCCCCCAGGCGCCCTGTAGAGCCGACTCGCCCCTTTACATGTTCGGCTCCTTTCGGAAACTCCGTGACGCGCCTACGCAATAGGGGGGGCGGGGCCGTATCCGGCGGGGGGGACATTTTCTGATAGACATCAATCATCTGGGTGAACGCCCAGATTACATTGCGGCTCAGCTTGGAAACGCCTCCTCCCGCGGGAGAAGTACCCGGAAGCCGGATGGTAAATAAAGATTATAAGGTATGTACAGCCTAAAAAAGTGCCGACTGTACATGCTGGTAGTATAAAGAATTTGGTCTTATATAAATGTTATTTGGGTGAACCTCCGCTTTAAGTAAATCAACCCCATTGCATCTTATAAGTCATTTTTTTTATCTCGCTCATAGTTACATTTTAATTCTCTAAACTGGCCTAGAAGAAGGGATATCAGGTAGACTCAAGCTGCCCTGGGCAACAAAATGTTCTCCTATTTCCTTCTACACAAAGCATAAATTCTAAAAATGATAGCATTTTTTTTTTTTTTGCTCTTTTATTGTCTAGATGTTATTCTGTCAGTATGCAAAATTGGATTTTATGAAGTGACCAAAAATAGCTTTATGACAGATGCACAGCCAAAACAGCAGAGAAAATATTGGTCTGTTCTGTAACCTTTGTTGTATAGGGAGAAAAGGGCAACATAGTAATTGGATGACTAAACAAATGACTGTGAGTGTATGGTTTACGTGGCTTAGCGAGGGAAAAAGATATGAAATATGACATTACTCACCAGAATATGAAAGGAACATTGCTCATCTACCTTGATTGCTTTCCAGCATAAGATTCCGCTAGACAGAATTTTAGTTTTGTGTCTGTCGACTTTAGTACATTATTGTTTTTCAATGAAAATGTCACATTTCTAAGCCTTGGTTCGATATAATTGCGCATTCCACAATTCTGTAATGATCTGTAACTGCTTACAGGATCATTATTGACTTTGGAAAGGCTTGTGGTTGGAATTAGAGCATATGCCAGAAGAATGCTAGTGCAGTAGTTAGGGGCAAATATTCTGAGTGCGAAAAACATTGATAATTCAGCTAATAGATAATAGACATCAACATCAACATATACAAATATATAAGAGGTCCATATAGTGAACTTGGTGTTGAGTTATTCACTTTGTGGTCAACACTGAGGACACGGGGGCCCTCGTTACGTCTAGAGGAAAAGAGATTTCACCTCCAAATACGGAAAGGTTTCTTCACAGTAAGGGCTGTGAAAATGTGGAATAGACTCCCTGCACAGGTGGTTCTGGCCAGCTCAGTAAAATGCTTTAAGAAAGGCCTGGATTCTTTCCTAAATGTACATAATATAATAACAATAATATAATATAACTGAGTACTAACATTTATAGGTAAACTTGATTCAGGGAATATCCGATTGGCTCATAGGGGATCAGGAAAGAATTTTTTCCCCTGCTGTAGCAAATTGGATCACGCTTTGCTTTTTTTTTTGCCTTCCTCTGGATCAACTGTGGGTATAGAGTTGGGTATATGTGATTGTACGATATTACTATTATTTTATTTCTTATGGTTGAACTTGATGGACTTGCGTGTTTTTTCAACCTGACTAACTATGCAACACTGAAATATTTTGTTTCGGAATTTCGTTTTCATCCGAAAAATAAATGTACTTAGTTACTCCCGAAATTCGTTTTTATTTATTTTGTTTTGTTAAAAAATGCATTCTTCCAAAAATCCGAAATAATTAAAGAGGTTGTAAAGGTACAATTTATTTTATTCCTAAATAGCTTCCTTTACCTTAGTGCAGTCCTCCTTCACTTACCTCATCCTTCCATTTTGCTTTTAAATGTCCTTATTTCTTCTGAGAAATCCTCACTTCCTGTTCTTCTGTCTATAACTACACACAGTAATGCAAGGCTTTCTCCCCGGTGTGGAGTGTCGTGCTTGCCCCCTCTATTGGGCTACAGGAGAGTCAGGACGTCCACTAACACACAGCTCCTTTCTCTATCGGCAATGTAGAGAGCGTCCTGACTCTCCTGTAGTCCAAGGGTGGGGGTGAGCACGACACTTCACACCAGGGAGAAAGCCTTGCATTACTGTGTGGAGTTACAAACAGAAGAACAGGAAGTGAGGATCTCTCAGAAGAAATAAGCAAAATCAAAGGATGAGGTAAGTGAAGGAGGACTGCACTAAGGTAAAGGAAGCTATTTAGGGAAAAAAAATTGTACCTTTAAAACCCCTTTAAGGTCGAATCTGTAATTGAAGGCTTATGGTGTCTGTCGAATGTTCTAAAAAGATTTGATGTAGCAGCTAAATTGTACGACGCCGCAATCGTACATTTCTGGTCCAATGTTCCGCCTACAAGCTATAGAAGAATTCTAATGTTGTATGATACTAGTAATAATTATGTTTATAAATTATTATTACTAGTCAACCAACATTCAAATTCTTCTACAGCCTATGGGCGGAGCATTTGACCGTAAATGAACGATCGCAGCGTTCGTACAGTTTAGCTGCATGTCGAATCTTCTTAGAACTTTCGACAGACACCATAAGCCTTCAATGACAGATTCAACGTTTGTAAGTTTTTCGCTGCTTCGTCGAATCTTTGTCGTTCATGTCGAATGGTCTATCACAACACTGTCTGTATAATGACGAATCTTTCTTCTCTATGTAGAATAATCTTGGACTAATAGAGTTAAGGTTAGGCCCATTCAACCACAGGTTCAATAGACACAGATCGCTATTGTCAGCGTCATGTCGAATCGCCTATCTGTATCGAAATGTTGCAGCAACGAAAACGAAAATAAAGCATTTTATGTCGGATCTTTTGGATCTCGGATGATGCCATCCCTAGGAGTTTTTCGGCCAGACCTCGGGACTTATGTAAATAGCTACACCTACAGTATAGCAGTATTTAACTTTAGTCAAAGCTGCACAGTTTGTTTTTAGCTGCAGGTGCCCCTTACCTGCTTAGACAGTTTTTTTTAAAAGGTGAACAGACCCTTTAAGTGGCCATTCATAACTTCAATATGCTATGGTAGTGGACTAGGACATCAGTAAGCATGTAGAAGGTAATCAACCACTAATACTGCTTTCTATAAAGCAAACCTGTGACCTCGCCAAGTACGGACAAAGTACAGGTTCACTTTAAGGCAACCATAACATATTAATAAAAACAGGGGGCATACAGAAATGTTTAGATCAATAAACAAGCATAAAGGAACTCAGTAAAAAAAATGCACATTTTTATTTTCACTTTATTCGTGATTTGATATCAGAGTAACAAATGGCAAGATAAAACCCAGTCAGGTCAATAATTTAAAGACTATGCTGAAAATAATTGGTAGGCAGACCTGGGAATGCAGTTTTAATAATGTTTTGCCACAACAACCAATAAATTAACAATCCATCCAATGAGAACATAGAGCTTCTAGTCAGGAGGGCAGGGCCTTCTTGATAAGATCTTAATAAGCCGTCTTCAAAGATGTACCAAGGGATTCCATTTTGTCTCCTTTCGCTGCTCTTATATTAACAGTATATGTTACTGTTTTATCGTACGTTCCTTTGTTTATTATGTTTTTCCTCTGTACTGGTAGAAGGTAGAAGGAAAATGTAATAACAGCACGGTGATAGAGCAGCAGCAGCAGTAGAGAGGAAGTAGGACATGGTGCTCTAATGAGATTCTTAAAGTGGGTCAGATAACAGATAAGAATCCAGAGAAAGGAAAGACGAGCTTTGAGCCCCTTCTTAAAGCTGAGTCCAGGCGCGTGATCTGAAATAGATTACAGATGTTACAAATCTGATTTTGAAAGAAGAAGAAAAACAGAGGGTTAAAATCAATTCCAGGGAACAAGCAAAACCAATCAGCCAACTGCTAATGATATGCAGGAAAAACCGCAACCATCCAAGAAAGCTAACCATTCTTGCGTATCGTCTGAAATTCTAGTTGTAGGTGTCCCTGTCAACACCACCAAGTTTGATAAACTTCAACTGGAAAATCGAAGGAGCCTGGTGGAAAAAAACTACACCAAACGGTGATTGTCACTGACTGTCATGCCTTGTACACACGGCCGGTTTTCCTGATGGGAAAACTATGAGGAAAGCTTTTGGCCGGGAATCCTGGGGGAGAGGCTTATGGGAATGCTGGAGGAGTATTTAAACTAGGCTTGAGGGGGAGGGTGAACTAGAATTACATCTGGCACACAGGTCAGTTAGGGGTCAGACATTAATGGAGAGTGGAATGGGGATAGATGGGGGGAGGGTTATGGCAGGTGACAAGAAAGTTCCCATGTTGCAAACAGCCGTTGGAAACTATAGTGCCATTTGTACTACTAAAAATTATATGAAAAACACCAGAGAAAAATGTAATAATACATTTAAGTGTTTGTTCACCAATGCCAGAAGTCTGCCAAGCAAAATAGGTGAGTTGGAAGCTCTGGTGCATGAGGAGAGCTATGATGTAATCGGTATTTCTGAAACTTGGCTTCAATCCTCACATGACTGAGCTATTAATATTCCTGGCTATGCTCTGTTTCGGAAAGACAGGGTAAAAAGGAAAGGTGGTGGGGTCTGTCTCTATGTGAGAAGTGACCTCAAAGCAAGCGAGAAAGAGGACCTGGTTGATGGAGAGTGAGATGAGACTGAAGAATTATGGGTGGAACTGCATACAGATGTGCGTAGTTCAAAGTTAATCATTGGAGTTTGTTATAGACCACTCAATGTTAACAAGGAGGTGGAGACTCAGCTCTTTGTAAAATCGACAGACTTTTGCCCAGTGTTTTTTGACAGTTTTCCTATGGGAAGAACTGCAATGGAGCATACACACACGGCCGGGATTCCTGACCAAAGCTCCTTTGCAGTTTTCCTGTCGGGAAAACCAGCCATGTGTAGGGGGAAAGACTGACTGAGCAGGTTCTCGGCTTTCCCCTCGGGATTTCCGACGGGAACTTTTCCCGTCGGAAATCCTGCACGCGTGTACGGGGCAACAGAATACGTTAGCCAAAGCAAAGTGGAAAAGTAGCACTAGACCCTTAAAGTGTTACTAAACCCACAACAGTAAAATCAGTCTGTATATGCAGTAAAGCATGCTTGTTATACTCACTGTGGAACCTAAGAGTTTAATCCTCTGCACTGTGTAAAAAGGCTGTTTGATTCTGTATGCACAGATCCTCTTCTTCCACTGACTCCAAAACATGTCCGGATAAGACAGTTACTGGAGTCAGGCTGCACATGCTCAGTTTGGTGTGTATTGCTAGAGGGTTTTTTCTTCGGCCGCGTACACACGAGGAGACATGTCCAAAGAGACAGGTCCGACGGACCGTTTTCATTGGACATGTCTGAAGGGATCTTTTGGTCTGATGTGTGTACAAACCATCAGACCAAAATCCCAGCGGACAGAGAACGCGGTGACATATAACACACCGACGTGCTCAAACAAGGAAGTTCAATGCTTCCATGCATGCTTTGAATCAATTCGACGCATGCGCGGGATTTCGGTCCGATGGTTGTGCGTACTTACCATCGGACATGTCCAACGGACAGGTTTCCAGCGGACAAGTTTCTAAGCATGTTTAGAAACTTTTGTCCGCTGAAAACATGTCCGCTAAGCCGTACACACGATCGCACATGTCCGCTGAAACTGGTCTGCGGACCAGTTTCAGCGGACATGTCTCCTCGTGTGTACGCGGCCTTCTTGGTAGAGTGAATGTGATCATCACCAAGCCAATTAGAACTGTGCAGCCAGAGGGTCAGGGGTCCTGTATCCTGATATCCTAATAGAAGTCACAAGACTGCTATATACTACTGATGAGAAAAGGTATTTAGCAGTTTATATTTACTAAAATGATTACATTTCCATGTTCTGTGTACTGCGGGGGACCAGATATAGTGAATGCAGGTTTCTGGGTTTAGTAACATTTTAAAACAGACTTAAGCCGTATCTTAGCAGCAAAAACTTAAATGCTATTTAATTCTTTTTTAACCACTACAGATCCGCGCTATCGTCAAAAGACGTCTGCAGCGTGGACCTGAAGTGCCGGGAGGACGTCTTTGGACATCCTATTATTTACATTACAAGCGCACGCCGCTGGGGGGCGCACAGCGGGTAAACACTGTGCCGTTGCATCGCTAGGAAGCCGATGCGTGTGCCTGGCGGTGACAGAAGGTAAGAGCAGGGACATGGAGCTCTGTGTGTAAACACAGAGCTCCACGTGCTGTCAGGGAGAGAGGAGACCGATCTGTGTCCCTTGTACATAGGGACACAGCATCGGTCACCTCCCCCAGTCACCCCCTCCCCCCACACAGTTAGAACACACCCAGGGAATACATTTAACCCCTTCCTCACCCCCTAGTGTTAACCCCTTCCCTGCCAGTCACATTTATACAGTAATTAGTGCATTTTTATAGCACTGATCGGTGTATAAATGTGAATGGTCCCAAAATTGTGTCAAAAGTGTCCGATATGTCTGCCGCAATATCGCAGGCCTGACAAAAAAAATCGCAGATCGCCGCCATTACTAGTAAAAAATTAAAAATAAATCATAAATCTGTCCCCTATTTTGTAGGCCCTATAATTTTGCGCAAACCAATCAATGAACGCTTATTGAGATTTTTTTTAACAAAAATATGTAGAAGAATACGTATCGGCCTAAACTGAGAAAAAAAAATATATATATATAAAAAAATGGGATATTATTATAACAAAAAGTAAAAAATATTGTGTTTTTTTTTCAAAATTTTCTGCCTTTTTCTGTTTATAGCGCAAAAAATAAAAATCGCAGAGATGAAAAAATACCACCAAAAGAAAGCTCTATTTGTGGGGAAAAAAAATGATAAAAATATAATTTGGGTACAGTGTTGTATGACCGCGCAATTGTCATTCAAAATGCGTCAGCGCTGAAAGCTGAAAATTGGTCTGGGCACGAAGGGGGTTTAAGTGCCCAGTAATGAAGTGGTTAAATCACTTGCCACCCACAGTATGTTTACCACGGTGGCTGGTAGGTCAGTCAGTCGGTTGTTTTGAAGGCAAAGGGTGGTCACTCCAAATATTGATTTGGATTCCTCTTCTGTTCATCTACTTTACATTTTGTTAATTGATAAAAAAATAGACTAGTAACACTTCTATTTCTGAAAAAAATCTTAATTTATAGAATTTTTTTATACCTGCAGAAGACACAGTACTGTATATACTAGAAGTACGTTAAAAGATAACATTATAATGGACATATCAGTCTGGATGTCACACCACTTCCTCAAACTTAATCTATCCAAAACCGAGATAATATTTCCTCCCCCACTCGCCTCTTCTCTCTCTCAAGATTGATGGTACAACTATAAGCCCATCCCCGCATGCCAAGGTTCTAGGTATAATCCTGTACTCTGATCTATGCTTTAGGCCCCATTCACATGGACGGACCGTTCGGCTCCGCCTGTCAGTTTTGACGGCGGACCTGAACGGCCGCTCCATGCATCCCTATGGAGCCTCGGATGTCAGCGGAGAAATATCCGCTGACATCTGACCTTATCTGATCGGCTAAAAACAGACGTATGGGGGGCACGTCCCCATCCGTCCATGCGGATCGGATCGGGTAAGATCTGATGAAAACAGACATGCTGTCCGTTTTCATCAGATCGCTCCATAGGAGACAGCGATGCCCGACAAGCCCCTCCCCGCTCAGTGAGCAGAGAGGAGCTTGTCATCCGTCGGCTCAGTGGAGATCTGCGGACTGATCTCCCGCTGAGCTGGTGGGAGCAGGCGGACTCCGTCGCGATGGACTGCGACGGAGTCCGCCTCGTGTGAATGAGGCCTTAGACCCCACATCCAATCACTGTCCAAATCTTGCCGCCTCAACCTTCAAGATACACCCTCTTCTAACCAATGACACCATAAAGCTTCTAATTCACTCCCTGGTCATCTTGCACAGACTACAACTCCCTTCTCATTGGCTTAGCTTTACATATGCTATACCCCTTCAGACCACGATGAATGCTGCTGCCAGGCTCATCCACATTATCAACCATTCAGTGTCTGCTACTCCTGCCTGCCAATCCCTCCATTGACTTCCACTTACCCAACAAATTAAATCTACTAATAACAACTTACAAAGCCATCCACAGCTCAGTCCCCAGCTACATCACTAGCCTAGTCTTAAAATATCAACCTAATCGTTCTCTTCGTTCCACCCAAGACTCTCTAGCTCTCGCGTCACCTCTTCCGATGCTAACCTCCAGGAATTTACAGAGCCTCTCCCATCCTATGGAACTCCCTACCCCAATCTTCTACTCTGTTTGCTTTTTGACGATCGCTGAAAACCCTCCTCTTCAGAGAAGCCTATCCTGCCCATACCTAACAGTACTTTGATTTTCTCCATAAGCTCATTCTTTACAGTCATTACCCTTTGTATCATTTGACCCGCCCTCCTAGATTGTAAGCTCTAGCGAGCAGGTACCTCTGATTCCTCCTGCATTGAATTGTATTTCAACTGTACTGTCTGTCCTCATGTTGTAAAAAGCTGTGCAAACTGTAGGGGCTAAAATCCTGTATCATAATAATAATAATAGGTAAAATCGAAAGTTAAAACATGTCGAAAAAACAAGGCTAATTTTATTGTGGCTGATCCAACAATATTCTCAAACTCTGCCCATCCCCATATCTATTATATATCAATATATAGTATTGAACAAAGAGCCCAAAAGTGGTATAGAATGGTCTCAACAATTTTCCGGGATGGAAAGATAGCTACTAGTGTTGCTCACGAATATTCGCATTGCGAATATTCGCTACGAATATTGCATATTCGAGTATTCGCGAATAACTCGAATATCGCGGCGAATATTCGCTATTTCGAATATTCGCATTTTTCAAATTTCGCAATAAATTTCGCAATAAATTTCGCATTCGCGAAATTTCGCAATAGCGAAATTTCGCAATTTTTTTTTTTATAAAATATAGCGAATATTCGTAAATATCGAATATTCGTGATATTTTATCAAAAAAAAAAAATTGCGAAATTTCGCAATCAATTTCGCTTTTTTTTTTTTTATAAAATATACCGAATATTCGTAAATATCGAATATTCGTGATATTTTATAAACAAAAAAAAAATCGCATTGGCGAAAATTCGCAATTTTTTATTTTTTTTTATAAAATATCACGAATATTCGATATTAACGAATATTCGCGAATATTCTTTGAAATATTCGCGAAATATCGCGAAATCGAATATGGCGTATTCCGCTCATTACTAATAGCTACTTCTCAACGCATTTGTGAACCGTCAATGTCTTCACGTATAATGCAGAATTATCAGTCCTGCACTGTATGTGATGATGCCAGAGTACCACCATTTGCTAGAGCGCCCTACAGAAGAGAAACTAAGGGATCATTTGCACCACATGAAGTAAGCCTGCTGGAGCAAACACTAGATAAAGAATTGAAAAAATTCTGAAAAAGTTGCCTGAAAAAGAAGACTTATTACTTACTACCTCTTCAGCAGGCACTAAGTCCCTGTTTCACTGTTCGATTTTAAAGGAGGCTAAGTTCACCTTTTTTTTCCTTCTAGATTCCAGTTCCCCTATGTACCAATGCAGGCATATTGCACTTTTAAGTACACAGTGTTTTTTTTTTACTATAGCTGGAGTGCAAAATCAGGCTCACTTCACAATGAGCTTTCCTGTTTTATTACAAGCTGGGGTTAGAAGCTCTACACACATTTACCTCACTTTCTTCATAGCTGTAAAAACACTGCTTGATTACTTCCGCCATACTTCCTGGACAGACTTTAGGTCATGACACAGGAAGGAGTTGACCAGCTGAGGGTGGATGATGCAGGGTGTGTGCTAATGAGATCAGCTGGGCAACTCATTTCAGTGTCATGACCTGAAGTCTGTCCAGGAAGTAAGGCAGAAGTAATTGAGCAATGTTTTTAAACAGCTATGAAGAGAGTGAGATAAGCGTGTGTAGAATTAATGGAAAGCTATTTTATTTTTGAAAAATAATGATATATAGGGGAGCTACAATTTAAAATAAAAAGGTCAACAAAGATGAACTTAGCCTTCAAAACAAAATTGTAAATGTGTTAATTGGAGGTAAATGAAACAGGTGATCAGCGCATATACATTTACAACTGAGAATCTGGCATCAAGCCAGAGCAAAAACAACAAAGTGCAAACCGTGCAACAAAGTGCACATGCATAAATAATAAATATCAAATAAATTAACAAATAGTTCCATCCGTGGTGTTGTGATTAGTTTTTAAAGGTGATATTCTTGGATGAAGTGAGCTCACATTGCGCTTGCCTTGAAAAGTGTGGTGGTCCTAGTGAGGGTCCAACGTTTCAGGGTGTGTGGTTGGAGGTGTTCCAGTAGTGCTCAAATAAAGAAGGATGGTGCCATAGTGAAGTACGTAAAATCAAGATTTAATGAAAAAAGTAGCAACTTACATTAAAGTAAAAACAAACAGACGATTAAAACGATCGGGTTGCACGTCTACTTCCGGTTCCGGGTCTTACATGCTAATTGTAAGATATATACTGCAGTATTGGAGATCAGACGCAGACACCAAGTGTAACATGAGTATTTATAACAGAAAAACTGCAAGTCATTACAGTCTTTTGTCATCGGTTAGATGTTGTGTCAATGGGCATCCGCTGAACTTTTTTCAGGGGGGGGGGGGGCATTATTTTAAGGTCATCCATGCTCGGTCCCTTTTTGACAATGTCATGAAGGGGAGGGGCTTAGTCAATATCACATAAAGCACAGGCATGCAAAGGTTTGAGAAACCTGATGCAACTTAGAAGCAACTAGCAACTTTGAATAACAATATCATAGAAAATGGCGCCCACACCCCCAAAGAAATAACAACCCCCAGGATCAGTGCCAGTTTCTGCAATTACAATCTCCAGCTTTGCTGTCAGTTTGCTGTCAGTTTCCGCCTGCATTGGTGTCAGTAGCAACAACAATAACCCCCCACATCGGTGCAGATTTCTAGAATAAAAACTTTAGCATGTACATAATAATGACCCTCAGCACTGGTGTAAGTTTCCGCACTAAAAACTCCCAGCATTTGGTGTCATTTTCTGCAATAATTGCCCCCAGCATTGATGGGAGGATATCAGGTTAGACACTTCCTAATTGCTCAGTCCCTAGTAACAGTAATGTATAATGGCCAACAGGCCCTCTTACCAGACCTGGTGAAACCGCAACAGTGAACCCTCTGGCTGGATGTTCACTCACTCTCGTTAGTGCGGGTACAGTGTAGCTCTCTGGTTGGTGCGGGTACAGCGTGGCTCTCTGGTTGGTGCGGGTACAGCGTGTCTCTCTGGTTGGTGCGGGTACAGAGTGGCTCTCTGGTTGGTGCGGGTACAGAGTGGCTCTCTGGTTGGTGCGGGTACCGCGTGGCTCTCTGGTTGGTGCGGGTACCGCGTGGCTCTCTGGTTGGTGCGGGTACCGCGTGGCTCTCTGGTTGGTGCGGGTACAGCGTGGCTCTCTGGTTGTGCGGGCACACCATGGTCCTCTGGTTGTGCAGGCACACCGTGGCTCTCTCTGGCTTCCTCCAGCATGAGCACAGTATTCTCTTTTTTCCTCTTGTAACCCACCCCCCAGCAGAGTGCTTGCATGCTGGAGCTAGAAGAGAGAGAGAGCGGCTCTAATTAGATTCGCCGTGTCGCTGCCTAGCTTCCTGCCCACTGTTTTTCTCCCCGAGGATCATGGCACTGGTTTATAGGGGGGGCAAGCGCCCTTCCTTTCCCTATGGAGCGGACGCCCATGGTTGTGTCAATTTACCAAATGCTGGTGGCAATAGTCAGGTGTTGAAGATTATGATGGTAATTATAGATACCTTTGGGGGTTTTTTTTAATGGAATTTCCTGGCTTATCTGTATATATTTTATTTTTACACTTTATGATTTAATAACTTAGGATCTGGCACTGTTTCGTCATTGTCACTGGTTGTACCACTTAGATGTCCCAATACTATATAATGCATTTAGACATAAAAAGAAAACTCAGGCATTGAATAGTTTCTGAAGCTTAATAAGTATAAATCAGTGCATTAACATTACTAGTAGTTATTTTAAAGGCATATAAAAGGTATATCAAGATATATAAAAGTATATCCTGCTAATATAAATCATACCTTCCCACCACAATGTCCATCTAAGACTTTCTTAATCAGGGTTCCATGGATCCTTAGGGTTCCTCCAGAGGTTTCCAGGGGTTACTTGAGCAATAAGCATTTTCTGCCTCCTATGCCGCGTACACACTTTCGGTTAGTTGGACGAACCGATCGTGTGTGGTCCCCACCGGTTTTTTTTCCATCGGTGAAAAAACGTAGAACCTGTTTTAAAATTATCTGATGGTTAAAAAAACGATAGAAAAAAACGATCGTCTGTGGGCAAGCTCATCGGTTAAAAATCCATGCATGCTCAGAATCAAGTCGACGCATGCTCCGAAGCATTGAACTTCATTTTTCTCAGCACGTCGTAGTGTTTTACGTCACCGAGTTTTTTCTGACACAAACAGATTTTTAACTGATGGTGTGTAGGCAGGACTGATGAAAGTCAGCTTCATGGGATATCTGATGAAAAAATACAACGGTCTGTTCTCATCGGATGAACCGATCGTGTGTACGTGGCATTAGATAACTAACCACTGTCTCCATTAATATTTTTAGCTATCTGTAAGGCCTTGTACACACGATCGGAATTTCAGACAGTCTTTTTCAATCGGAAATTCCAACCGTGTGTATGCCCCATCGGAGAAATTCCATCGGAAATTCCGATAGATTACGTCAGAGATTACATAGAGAACATGTTCTCTTTTCCTCCGATAGAATTCCATCAGAATTCAGATGTGAATTTGGTCGGACAAAGGTCCGATCGTGTGTACGGGGCATAATAGGGGATTCTTCCCAATGATCACAAATGTAAGAAGCATTCTTCTCGGTGACCATATCACTAATGTAACATGAGCTGTAGATAGAGTAATTATTAGCAGAGGGCCCCTGGTACCAGAATGTTATTTAAAAGGGTTCCTCCATGTTAACAAGGTTGAGAGAAAGGGTGATCTAAGAATTCTCTATCCATGGGGTGCCACCATTGCTTAATTTAAGGTTTCCTCCAAATAAAAAAGGTTAAGTAAGGTTGATTTAACACTATATTGTCCACGGGGTGTCAACACGGCTTATTAAAAGGGTACCTCCATTCAAACAGGGTTAAGTAAGGCTGATCTAAGACTACGCTGTCCACAGAGTGTCAACACTGCTGCACAATTTTTACAGAAGAACACAGTCTTGTCACACTGGAAGTAGAAAAATAACTGATCTACCGGCAGGATCAAGAGGTAATAAAACTATGTCACGGGGGATGAGGAATCGGAGAAACAAAATGATACTGTATTAATGCTAGGGACAGACTTTATTTTATTTTTTTTACATATTCTTTATTTTACCAAAAGGAGAGACCTACAAATCCGAATACATATTATATTTACATTTATTATATATACAGTATATATCATTTTTTATTTTGCATAAATGCTCACTTTAAAGCGGAGTTCCACCCAAAAATGGAACTTCCGCTTGTTCCACTCCACACCCCCCTAAATGCCACATTTGGCATGTAATTTTTGGGGGGGAGTGGGGGCTTCAGTAGGAGTGGGACTTCCTGTCCCACTTCCTGCTTCCGCCGAGGGGCTGGTAAGGCGATTAGGCCTAATCGCCTTACTGCAGCCCCTCCCTTTGTCGATCGTCTAGGACACTGACAGGTCCTAGGCGATCGCCCGTCCAATCAACGGCGAGCCGTGCCGCGCGCGCATGCGCAGTGCGGCTCGCGCATGCGCAGTGGGTGCCCGGCTGGGTGCCCACAGTCGCAATGAGGATGCCGGCCGGGGGGGGGGAAGGGGCGGAGCCCTGGTCGGCGCGTCGCTGGAACGTGGAGAAGGTAAGTGTCTGTTTATTAAAAGCCAGCAGCTACACTTTTTATAGCTGCTGACTTTTAATAAACACTTCATTTGGGTGGAACACCCCTTTAATAAAATTAAATGAAATGAAAATGACTAAATGGCGTACTGCATCATCAGCATAAGAAACGCACGTTTATTGGCCCGTTCATTTGATGACTAGGCTGCGGATACAAGGAAACCTCAATGCATGCTTTTCAAAGAGGACTTGAACTAGTAATTCCCAAGGTCAACCTTTACCAGATCATTGAGCGGACCAGGTTACATGGCTTACATTAGTTACAATAGCGCCGTTTTAAAATGGCAGAAAGGCTGAATCGGTTTGCGGAAAAACACATTCATATAACAGGTGCACACCATGTCATTTTTCAATGATTACTTTGACAAATCTGTTGCCATTCTATACTCCACACAGCCTTGAATCTCATCCTTTTGAAAACAGAAGGGAAATTACCCAAATGATTCGACTGCATTCATTCAAAATCTTTAGTTTCTCCTGAAACTCTTCTTTTTCATAGGCGCAGGTGCAGTCTGTAAGGATTTACCACAGAAAGCACTAAAATTAGACCATGTAGAATATTTTACTTTTTATATAGAGAAAATTGTTTGAATGTTAATAAAGAAAAAATTATCATATCAAAATAATGTTATTTTTAGACCTCATCTTTACGGAGAAAATAAAATGGACTGTAATTACGAGGCTTGAATTATCATGTTGTCTTTTTACATTCCATGAGCAAAATGTGACTTATTAAGCATTCTTATCACATGTAATACTTTTGGTTGATCAAAGAGAGTGCTTTTAGACATTAATAATGTTTTTTGGACAGCAAATGGCTGACTTTTTTTCTCTTTCCAAAAATTCAACTTTACATTTTAAAATTCCTTTTGCTTATTAGCAGCTCCAAGCAAGCAAATGACAATAAAATAATGCATAAACTGGCAGAGCTCTTGTCATGTTACAGGTTAGGTAGGTAGTTTGTTAGGCTAGATTTGTTTGATTTTCTAATCGTTTATTGGGTTAAACTGAGGTACGTTTTCGATTGCAGTGAAAATAAATTTTGAGCAGCAAGGTAAAAAATCTTTTTTCTAATGAACATATAGGGCCAGATTCAGGTAGAGTTAGGCTGGAGTATCAGTGATACTCCAGCCTAACTGTCACTTTAAGCCAGCGTTTCTGTTTTCTGTAACCAGAAAACAAGAAACGCCGGGTTGGAGTTCCGAAGCGATCGGCGTAATTGAATTTCGCCATCGCATCGCAACTTTAATTTAAAAATGGCGCCGGGGGCGTTCCCGCTGATTAACGCCGAAAAAATATGTTAATCAGCGGGAATCGGCAATTCACGATCGTATTCGGGCGCGACGCAGTGACTTTCCGCCGTTTCCGTAAGCGATACGCGGCGTAAAGATAAAGCAGCCCCCTAGTGGAGTATCCTATGTTAAGTATAGCCGTCGTCATCGCGCCGAAAAAAAAAAAATTGGCGTCGCTTGCGTAAAACGTCCATGAATGGGGATTTGACGTCATTGACGTTCACTGACAGAATTTGGAGCATGCGCACTGGGATGCATTGACAGTCGACGCATGCGCAGTACGTTCGCCGCGGGATCGCGCTTAGTTTAAATAATACACGCCCCGTACCCGCCCAATTTGAATTCCGCCGGCTCATTTACAATACGCTGCCGCAACTTTAGGAGCAAGTGCTTCATGAATAACAGCACTTGCTCCTAAAATTTCGCCAGAGTAACGTAAATGAGAAACGTTACTCTAGAGTAAAGATGCTTCCATCTACCTGAATCTGGCCCATACTATATTACCAAAAGTATAAGGATGCCTACCTGCACATAAAATTTAATGGCATCCTAGTCTTAGGCCACGTACACACGATCAAACCGGTCCGATGAGACTGGTCTGACGGACCGTTTTCATCGGACCACCGCTGAAGTGGTCTCATGGTCTGATGTGCGTACACACCATCAGTCCAAAATCCCATCGGGCCAGAACGCGGTGACGTAGAACACAACGACGTGCTGAAAAAACAAAGTTCAATGCTTCCAAGCATGCGTCGACTTGATTCTGAGCATGCGCAGGTTTTTGGTCCGATGCTTTTGTATACTAACCATTGTTTTGGTCCGACGGACAGGTGTCCGTCGGACAGATTTTAAAGCAAGTTTTAAAACTTTGGTCCGACGGACAACGGTCCGATGGGCCGTACACACCATCAATTTTGTCCGATTTCAGGCCAGTTTCATCGGACCGGTCTGATCGTGTGTATGCGGCCTCAGTCTGTAGGGTTTAATATTGAGTTGGCCCACCCTTTGCAGCTATAACAGCTTCAACTCTTCTGGGACGGCTGTCCTTAAGGTTTAGGAGTGTGTCTATGGGAATGTTTGACCATTCTTTCAGAAGCACATTTGTGAGGTCAGGCACTGACGTTAGACGAGAAGGCCTGGCTCGCAGTCTCTGGTCGAATTTATTCCAAAAGTGTTCTATCGGGTTGAGGTCAGGACTTTGTGCAGGCTAGTCAAGTTCCTCCACCCCAAACCCACTCATCCATGACCTCAACCCGATATTGACAGTTTTCTAAATACCTGCAATTAAAGCACGCTATACAGGCTCAAAGTGGTTAAAAAAGTTTTGGAAGCTACTGAACATCTGTTAATGCGTGCGGTGTTGCTATAAAATTATAAAAAGGGAATGATATCTAAGGGATACGCTATTCTTCTACAATCCACTCTTAATGCCTCCACACATTTACGCAGGAGAGGATGGGAGAAAGACTTGGGCCCCATCGATGGGGATACTTGGGACCTTTGTCTAACTTCCACCCCCAGGTGTCGGTTTCAGCCTCACAAAAATGTTCCTATTTATACTTACACAGGGCATACATGACACCAGTCCAACTGTATAAATGGGGTAGCAGAAACACACCACTTTGCCCAAAATGTGAAAGAGATTATGGAGACCTGATACACATGATTTGGAGATGCACTAAATTATTCAGGTATTGGTCAAGGGTTATTTCCACAATTTCACAAGTTTTTCACTTGCATATCGTTTCACTTGGAGAAAGAGTCACTTACTCCACACGGCCACACAGCCGTGCTGAGCCTATTGTACATGGCTCTTAAGCTGATAGCATGGTATTGGATGTCACCTCAGGTACACAGTTGGAGACAATGGGTGGATTAAAGCGGAGCTCCAGCCGCGATTTTTTTTTTTTTTTTAAAGTCAGCAGCTACTAACAGTGTAGCTGCTGACTTTAAATAAGGACACTTACCTTGTCCTACTTGCCCGCGCTGATGGGCCCCCCGATGCCGGTCCCACGATCGCTCCGGGTCCCGCGCCACCATTCACACTATGGGAAACAGGCAGTGAATCCGTACGGCTTCACTGCCCATTTCCTACTGAGCCTGCGTGAGTCTCACACTGGCTTGTGAATGGGCGCGCTGCTCTCTGAGAACACACACAGTTCCCAGAAAGCAGCGCGCCCCATTCACAAGGAGAAGGAAAAGAAGAAAAGGCACCGTGGAGTGGAAGAGGCAGATTACGGACTTCCGCATAGCAACAGCTATTTCGGGTGAGTATTTTTTTTTTTCAGGTTTTTTTTATTTCATTTTTTTAAACAACATGGCAAAATGTTGTTTTCCTGGGTGGAGCTCCGCTTTAAGTGAATGACATACTGATTAGGGAAAAATGTATCTGTCAACATAGAAACGTACGTCGCAAGTTTTTCAATATGTGGCAACCGTGGCTAGATTCACCAGGTCTTGCACCTCAACAGCTGATCAGAGAAAGACTTCTAAGGCCTCGTACACACGATCGGACATATCCGATGAAAACGGTCCGCAGACCATTTCCATCGGATATGTCCGATCGGGAGTTTGATCCGATGGCGTGTACACACCATCGGATCAAATTCCCCCGCGTCATCGCCACGTCACCGCACCAGGAAGTAAAACACTTCCGCGCATGCGCCGAATCCATTCGGCGGCGGCGCGGCGGCGGTGGGGGACGACATGTCTGCTGGTAAGTGTACTAACCAGCAGACATGTCGGGCGGACAGATTCCCACCGGATGGATTTCAAAGCATGCTTTGAAATCTGTCGGGTGGAGAAATCTGTCCGCTAGCCCATACACACGAGCGGAGATGTCTGCTGAAACGGTCCATCGGACCGTTTTCAGCGGACATATCCCCTCGTGTGTACGCGGCCTTAGGTTTAAACTTCATAGGGCAACATGATGAGTATAGAGGGAATGGAACCGTATTCCATGAACAATATATTATCTAAGACAGCACCTTAGGAACTAGTTCATGATATCTAGTAGTTTAGGAGTTTTTTATTTTTATCTGAATGTTATTGACTACAGAAATATTGGTACATTGATATATTGTTCATACAATGTAAGTTACTGAAAATATTTATTTTGTTGTGTATTACCAAGATGCCCCTTCATAACCAATATCACCACAAAGCTTCTAATTCACTCCCCGCTCATTTTTTCGCCTTGACTACTGCAACTCCCTCCTCACTGGCTATCCCCACTTCAGTCCATCATGAATGCTGCTGCCAGGCTCATCCACCTTACAAAGTTTTTCGTTAAAAAAATGCATTAGTCCGAAAATTCGACCGAAAATCCGAAAATCAAAATTATTTAAGGTCGAATCTGTCATTGAAGGCTTATAGTGTCTGTCGAATGTTCTAAGAAGATTCAACGGAATCTTAAAAAAAAAAATTATTCAACAGAATCTAAAAAAAAAGAAGATTTGACGCAGCAACAAAACTGTACGATGCCGCATTCGTACATTTCTGGACGAATGTTCCGCCTACAAGCTATAGAAGAATTCTAATGTTGTATGACTAATAATAATTATATTTATTAATTATTATTACTAGTCAACCAACATTAGAAATCTTCTATAGCCTATGGGCAGAGCATTTCACCATAAATGTCCGCTTGCTGCGATCGTATGTTTTTTTCGAATCTTCATGTCTCTCTATGTCGAATCTTTTCTGTCTTTGTCGAATCTTTTCTCTCTGTCGATTCTTCTTCATGTCTCTATAATGTCGAATCTTTTCTCTCAATGTCGAATCTTTTCTCTTTATGTAGAATAATATTGAACTAATAGAGTTAAGGTTAGGCACATTCGACCACAACGAAAACGAAAATAAAGCATTTGTTTATGTCGGATCTTTAGTTTTTAGTTTTCTGTGCTTACGTTATCATTTGTTAAAAATGATAACGAAAATACCAGAAATTCGGACGAAAATGCATTTGGACGAAAATGAATGCACATGCCTAAGGCCGCATACACACGCTCAAACTTATCCGATGAAAACGGTCCGACGGACCATTTTCATCGGATATGTCTGCTGGGCTGTTTTGTTCTGATGGTTGTACACACCATCAAACCAAAATCCCCGCCGGCAGACAGCGCGGCGATGTGGTGGTGACGTTGACGCCGCCACGTCACCACTCCAGGAAGTAAAATACTTCCACGCATGCGTGGAATCCATTCGGCGCATGCGGGAGATTTTTGTCCGCTGGTTAGGCATACTAACCAGCAGACATGTCGGACGGACGGGTTTCCAGCAGACAAGTTTTAAAGCATGCTTTAAAACTTGTCTGTTGGAAAAACCTGTCTGCTCGCCCGTACACACGATCGGATTTGTCTGCTGAAACGGTCCGTCGAACTGGTTTCAGCAGATAAATTTGATCGTGTGTACGCGGCCTAATATGTACAGAAGCTGTGAGAACTTGTTGGCGATGTAAGAAGGAAGAAGGATCCATGCTCCACATCTTCTGGACCTGCAAGAAACTGACTGGGTTGTGGTCCTGTTTTGCTTGCGTCTCTCCAGTATGATTACTTTGCGGCATAAGCAATAAATGTCATATTGCTTCAGTGTATAAATGTGTTTTTATTAAACAAAACTGCTGTACATATAAAACTATTACAATATTAGAAATACAATATAAGACTGAGAGAGCGTGCTCTCTATTTCTGCTCGACGGGCTTCCCGACGGGAAGCTCGCCGAGAGTGTACACACGGCCGAGGTCCTCGCTGGAATGCAGCTTCCAGCGAGGTTCTCGCTGGTTTCCAGTAAGAACCTCGGTCGTGTGTACACGGCCTGACAGATATACTTATAACAAACAAGAAGCTAACAATTTTCAAGCCGATAAGCAGCCCATGGTCTCTAAACAGTAGAAATACACTTAAAAGTTACTTAACTCCGGTTACTGTGTGTTCATGATCTCTGTAGACAATGAGACCCAGGCTTTTTAAGCAGTTGCTTGAGATCAGGCAAAAGCATCTTCAAGTATAGCTTCTTCTGGCTTGTACAGACCTTTCCTAGGTGTTAAGGCATTATGGAGTCCTGTTGTCAACTTATGCCTGAATATCTATTATTTAGAAAAAAATTACCACCCCATGTGGGTGTAGCCCCCTTTGGAAAAACTGAGCTCAATGGGAGAAGCATTCTCCAATTCACCCTCCTAGATGGCACTTTTGTATCATACCAAGCTATTTGCCCAGGTTACACACGTGTTTACCGTAGTTACAGAGACAATAAATAGATCTAACTGTCAACTGAAATGGGAACAATGGTTCATTGTTCCCATTGTATCCAATGGCATTTGTTTGTTTGTTTGTTCCACACTCAAACACTCAAAAGTAACCTGATTAATGTTTCTAGGACCAAATACCAAACAGATTGTACCATGTACAGTTATGTCTGATTAAAAAAAATCATATATTGCTTATCAAACGCAACACAGGTCACAAGTGAGAAACTTTATTAACCACAGCCCAGGACCATTTCGCTGGCCGAAGACCAGAGCATTTTTTTTGTGATTAGGCACTGCGTCGCTTTAACTGACAATTGCACGGTCTTCCTCTTATTTTCTTCCTCTTCTCTCCTTTCTTTCTCATTTTCCTTTTCTTTTTTCCTTCTCATTTTCTGTATTAACCCTCCAAGCGGTCCCAGATGTGGTTCCCACTTTTTTCTGATTTTCAATTTCATGAGAAAATAGCTCAGATGGGACATTAAGGACTGTTTTCTATTCTTGTTTACAGTGGTATATATACCGTATGTTGTTTGTTTGGTGATATGGTTGGCTAGTTTGGCAGCAATTGCGGAAAATGCCTTAAGACTTGTATTTTGTGACCTTGTAATTTGCTACCTGTCTGTGTGTAATTTCTTTAAATAAAGAATTAAAAAAAAAAAAATAGATAAAACTTTTTTTTTTATATAGAATAAGGGGTTTGTATTACCCTGGTTCCTCTTCTTTTTTTGTTTTTTTATTTTTCATCTGTATCCCATTGGAGATATTTCCCTTCACTTCGTGTCCCATAGCCAAAACAGGACTTAGGAAAAAAAAATCAAAATTGCGGGAATCCCTAGTTGTAGCCAGGGTCCAGTATTGCCAACCATCCATATTTTTACGGACAGTTTGTAAAAATGGGCACTTTTTCCCACCGTTCGTAAATGTCCATGGTTGCGGGAATGTGCCAGTAAAAATAGCCGAGACAGGGGGTGATGTGAATAAATAATTTGCCCTTATTATATTGAAAATAACAAAAATATGTTTTTTTTTCCCCTTAATATCTACCTTAAATCACATTGCCATTTGCCTAGCGTACTTGTTTGTAGCCTTAATACTGAAATTTTCACCTAAAAATGTAATTTAGTAACTTTTGTGAAATGCCAGTAAAAACGTGGCTACTCCAGTAAATGTTGGGTGTTGTGCCAGTAAATTTCAATCTGGTAGGCTGGCAACACTGCCAGGGTCACCAGCACCATTGTCTACCATTGGAAGATTTGCCCTCTCTTCCTGTTATGGGGACTGCTGAAAATTTGGGATTTTTTTTCACTTTCACTCTTGGTGGAAGAGCAAGCACTCTATTGGGCAAATTTTATTCAACAGAATGTTTCCTCTCCTCTAGTTTCAAAAATCAGCCCTTTTTGTGCACTTACAGTATTATGCAGGATTTGTGGAGTTGAATGTACACCTAAAAGACACCCAGGTTTTGTATAATCAACTTTATTGGACGCCTTGCCTTGTTACACACTAACCAATAGTACAAGCCCCACGAGTTGTGTAAGATTTATTGTATTTCCTCTTAGTTCTCTTAATCAGCCATAAAAAGAGTTATTGACAATCTCCTTATATAAAAGTACGGTAAACATTTTAAAGCAACACCTTGTAAAAGCCGTTCAGATTTCTGCCAAATGATTTTCCTGTCCTGATTACTCTTAGCCCCACTCACAGCCATGCAAATTTGCGCATGTTGGCTGTCATGTGACAATACATGACAATATTACCATTATTTTCTATGGGGATCATTAACACTTGTGCGTTTCTCTTCTGTGTGTATTGGAACATAGGGTTTCTTTATGTGCCCATGTGCCCATAGACTTCAATAGAAGCACATAGAAAATGCAAGAAATGTATTAAAAAAGCACAAAAACACATAAAAATACAGGCGCAAGGTGTAAACTAAAGCTTCGTACACACAATCAGATTTTCGGATGACTGTCCATCCATTTTTTGTTGCATGCTAGTCTCATGTCGAAAGTCAAGAGGTTACTTACCAAACGAAAATTCTCATACAACAGAATACAACTTCAGAAGTGACGTATAAGTTTTGTATGTATTCTTTCGTTTCTGAGCATGCCTAGTCTTGCTCTTACTTTTTTTTTTGGGCCGAAAAGCATACTAATTAAAACGAAAATCGGACGTAAAGTTCACGTTGACAAAAATGTTAGATTCTGCAAATCCAGCTTTTGTCGGACAAAAAAACGGAATTGGCTGTCGAAAGCACCATACTAACGATCCGAAAAATCGGCAGATCATTTGTCGAACAAAATTTTACTTTCGATTTTTGTGTTTCGGCTTATTATTCTTGAATTTCCACATAACTTTACACATAACTAGGTTAACTGCCACCCCTTCTTCACCAAAGTTTCATACTTCCCTGTCCACCCTCCTGCCAGATCCATGCTGTGTGGCCTATGGGAAGCCCTGCATCTGAAGCTGCATCCTCACTAGGTTCCTTACTTCTTCTGGGCATGTGCAGAAAGAAAAAAAATCTCACTGACTTCTACTAAGGAGCCAGCTATCATGAAACCCAACAATAGACAGCCTCTCTTCAGGTACAAATGGAATCTTTCTGCTCATAGGCAAGAATAGGGAAGTGGCCAGAAGGCTTGCAGTGTCAGCTGTGCAGTTCCACAGTGTGGATCTTGGTCTTGGAGAAGTGTGGACAAGTGAATACAATATAACATTTGTGGGAGTGCATTGAGGAGAGAGGGGGTAACTCCATAGCTCCCAACTGTCCCTGATTTCGAGTGACTGCCCCTTGTTTACATAGGAAGATTACCGTTCTGCCTCGCTGGGGAATGATCGGCGGGTCACAACAGACATCGAGTCCGCTGGACCTGCTGATATGCTCCCCCTCTAGCCAATCAGTGCCCCCGCTGTCTATTGCACGAAATGATGTATAGGTACATTGTTCCACGCCTTAGAGGCGGTCTAAGAGGCTTCTGGATATTAGTTACCATAGTCTGTCGCCATTCCACGAGCGCACGTCATTTTAAAGCATGACATGTTCGGTATCTATTTACTCAGTGTAAGATTGACTTTCACATTTTACAAAACAATTGGGGTAAATATTAAGGCCCAGATTCACAGAGCAATTACGCCTGTCTAACTGGTGTTAGACAGGAGTAATTTCAAATTTCGCGCGCCGTATCACTAGTTTGAATCCTCAAACCATGATACGGCGGCTTCGGGCTTCGATCCGAGAGGCTTACGTCTTCGTAAGCCTTCGGATCTACTCTGCGATATTTTTACGGCGATCCACGAAGATACGAGTGGTCTTTGCAATCGCTTACGTCATTTTTTTGCTACGTACTGTTAGACCAGCTATTTGCTAGTTTAACGGTGCGTAGCCCATGTTAAGTATGGCCGTCGTTCCCGCGTCAAATTTAATTATTATTATTTTTTTTACGTAACTCGTTCGGGAATAGGAATGTCCGTAAACGACGCTACTCAAACAACGAATGACGTAACGACGTGATTTCGCGCAATGCACGGCGGGAAATTTCTGAACGGAGCATGCGCAGTTCGATCGCCGCGGGAACGCGCCTATTTTAAATGCTTCACGCCCCCTACTCGCGTAGATGGCTTGCGCCGGGAGAAATAGACTACGCCGCCGTAGTTTACTGGACAAAATCTACCGGGATTCCACGTAGAGCCAGGTAAAATACGGTGGCGTAGTGTATTTCTGATACTCTACGCGAATCTAATTGTATGTGAATCTGGGCCTATGTTTTTATTCTTTACAAACTCAAAGTGTATTTATTTTTAAAAATCGAGTTTGCAAAAAAAAAACACTTTACCGTGTGACATTCAAATTTGCAAAGATCGCCATGGTCTCTGTTAAAAAAAATGTATAATGTTGGGCGGTTATAAGTAATTTTCTAGCAAAAACCACTGATCTAAACTTGTAAATAAAAAGTTCCAGAAAAAGCCAGGTCTTAAAGTGGTATCAAACTTACCTCCACTGTGCAGTTTGTTTTGCACAGAGTGGTCCCAAACGTTCCCTTCTTGGGTCCCACGGCGGCTCTCGCGGCTCCTCTCCGCAATAGCTAACCCCCTCTGGGAAGCTCTTTTCCAAGGGGGTTAGCTTGCAGGCACGCTCCTGTTTGATACACTCGGCGTACATAGCCGCCAAGTATATGAATTGGCCCTGTCCCCGGTGGCTGCGGACTCGGGGGGGGCGGAGAGTGCAAGGTGTTTTTTCACCTTAATGCATAGGATGCATTAAGGTGAGAAAACACAAAGGTTTACAACCCCTTTAAGTACTTTTTATGCCAATTAAAATAGAAAATGTTGCCTTGAAATGCTTGTAATATAGGATATATTATATATATATAATATAGGAGATATTCCCAGACACACCCACAATGGGCTCTTTGCTGTCTCATATTACTGTCTTAACAGTAATATATCAAAATGTAAGTGTTAAGCCATTTCTGACAGATAACTGCATTTAGATCTGCCTTGGGGGTTAAAACAGATTTGTAATAGAGAACGCAAACCTACACACCCCACTGTGTGAAACCCGTCCATAGTGGGTTACCGAGAACTCTGATTTGATGTTGGATTGATTCGATTTTATGTGTTCAGCAAGATTCCATTGTTTTCATTAAAATAATGTAGCGCCTGGCTACTTTCAGAGCCGGTGCTATAGTAAATTTAGAGGGAGTTCAGAGAGGTAGTTGGCTCTGAACCTGTTATTTAGTTAAATTTTGGGTCTCTGCTCCAGCTTGGTTGTACTGTGTGCTATCCTTTTGTCTGGGGACTCCCGTCACCCCCAGACGGCAGGTGGCAGCAGTGGGGTCAAGTGTAGTTAAGTATCTCCTCTCAGCAGCCTATCAGGAGGATGAGCCACCTCGATGTGCATGCTGGGAGGGGTATTTAGGGGCAGACACCATTAGTTGTGGTCGCTGTGTTCCCGCCCTTGAGCTGGGCAGTTGTCCCACCACCCCGCGTGTGGCCCTCCTGGCCGCGGGGGGGGGGGTGGGTGTGTTCCTGGCTCTGGGACCACGTTGGTCCGGAGCGCATTCATCTCGATTGTGGATCCAGTGAGTCAACTGGGTCCCTATTTTGCCGAGTGGTCCTGGGCTGTCCATCCAATTGGAGGAAGCTGACTGATGAGGAACCTGTCCGGGAGAAACCAAGCATGAGGCTGGTGTTTCAGAAGAGGCCTGTCTATTCATCGGAAGGACACTTTGGTTCTGAGAGGCTGGACGTGGGTCACCTATCAGTTGCTGATCAAAGGAGAACCGAAGGAGAACCGGGTGCTAAATCCAGTCAAGAACGATTCTGGACCACAATTGTCTCCAATCTTCAGGAGGGTCTGTGGCAGAGACTTAATCCTATTCATCCGAGTGACACTCTGGCTGCCAGGCTGGTGAGAGAGGCCTAATAATATTAAACTGGAAAATATGCAAAACATGAACACCAGAAATAAACTGAAAATGTTAAAAGTCAGGGCAATAATATATTGAATATATTGCACTGTGTGTCAAATTAATGACACCAATCAATGCATGGAAGTAACTTGGAGTCTTCCTAGGGATGGTCTGGTGACATCAAACCACAAATCACCCAAGAACAGTGTTGTTTATGGATAGAAAAGGGATCCTCCACCTCCAAAACAACTGCCGTATACCAGAAACTAAGATCCCTGTAAGAGATCTATGTTCGCAAGATAGCCTGTATCCCAGCCTGGGTCTCTGTATGCCGCTGTCGGTTGTCTGCAATCAATTAAAAAGTATATCCCCAGTTTCTCTCACAGGATATGCAATGTGTTCATAACCAATTGAAAAAGGATAGAAACCAACATAGCGTAACCCGATAAAAATAATTTATTAAAAAATTAAAATAGCACTTACAAAAGTGAAGATAAATTCCTGTGTGACAAATGTAGTAGCCGGCTGGCTCTCACAGTCTGTTTCTTTCCGGGACTTTGCGTTTAGTGTAATGGTGACGTCAGCACGTTGTTCCTTCCTACGCCGTTTCGTCAAACTTGACTTCATCCAGGGGCACTCACTTTCAAAATTTTCAGTTTATTTGTTGGTGTTAATTTTTTGCATATTTTTCAGTTTAATATTATTGAGCACATTAGCACTTTTATATATTTTTTGTGCAGCTTTTATTAATTACAGGTCTTTATTGTGTGTGTCTCACATTTTAGTTGCAGCATTTCCTCACAGTTCTGACAGTGCAGTATTTTATAAATTTTTCATGGTGAGAGAGGCCTGTCCAGGTGCACTGGACAGGCCGGAGTGACGAAGCAAAGTTGTCTTTGGAAGCAGGACTGTTTTCCCATATCCAGTTACACCTGAATTTGCTATCTTCTACTTCACCTCGTGTGGACATTGACTTTACTGCAGCTCTCATCAAGTACCCTAGACGGTGGGGATACAGAGGTAACATGCCACCCAAGACAAACCAGCAGCTCCTTTGGGGGTAGTGCTACATTAATGTTAGTTTGTATTAGCGGTTTCAATTGATACCCAGAATTGGCAGCAGGTCACAGGAATATCATTGGACCCTGTATAGCAATGAGCATGAAACCTAAACACAGCCACTAAACATGCTAATATAATCAAAAAAGTATTTTTCAATGTAGCCCTCTCCACCTTTAGGCGGGTGCTAGAATAGGATTTTTCTATGTTAGGGTATCAGTGCAGCAAATTTATGCAGGCCTGTGCTCTAGGCTAGGCCTGCTTGTTTTGATATGGGGCTGGGAGTGTTCAGTGCAGTAGTGGGTGTGATCACCTGTGCTCTGACTCAGAGACGCCTCCCCTGCTTTCAGAAGGATTGTTCTGGAATGGGGGTTGGACCTGAAGTTTTGAGTGGCAAGCAGCTCATGTGGGGAGCTCTGACCAATCCCTATTCGGTTTTGGCAGGGGGCAGGCCTCCCATATAAGCTGAGGTCACATGCTGCTAGGGGGATTCTGTCGGTGCAGGGAAAGGAAAATGAAGATGTAGGCAGTTGCTGCAGGGCTTGCCCACGCCAGGGGCGCAGAGCGTGGAGGAGGGTCGGAGGAGCCGTTGGATGTATTCCTGGATAAAGTTCTTCACCATGGAGATAGTGGCAGGCTCCTGTGACCAGGAAACACAGGAGTTGCACTTTGGAGAAGGTCAGTGTGGAGGAAGCATGAGAGAATCGTTGAGAGTAGTGCAGAAGGCAGAACTGCCAGGGAATGCAGCATTTGCAGTTATGGGCTGGCTGGGAGCAGTAGTCCGTTTGTTCCCGTATGCCGCCGTTGCTAGGCCATTGGAGAGAGGTACCGAGTATTTCTGGCCTAGTAAAGCATTCTGGTAATACCATCCAAGAGACTGTGTAGCTACCAAAATCAGTGAGCCACCGGGGAGAGGTATTGTATGCCTCTGGCTTCTTGATTTGCTCCAGCAACACAATTCAAGAGTCTTTATTACAGTAACAAAGTACAGCCAGCAAGCTGGGGTTATTTAGAGTGATCCTGTTTTGTCTTAGGCCCCATACACACGAGCAGACAGATTTGTTCAAATCGGTCGGACAGACCGATTTGAACAAATCTGTCTGCTGAGGACGTATTGGTTTGATCGTGTACACACGATTAAAACCAAAATCCCCGCTGGCAGACGGCGCGCTGATGTGGCGGTGACGTTGACGCCGCCACGTCACCGCACCAGGAAGTAAAACACTTCCGCGCATGCGTCGAAACCATTTGACGCGTGTGCGAGAAGACATGTCTGCTGGTTAGCGTACTAACCAGCAGACATGTCGGGCGGACGGGTTCCCAGCCGACAGATTTGAAAGCATGCTTTCAAATCTGTCGGCTGGCCAAATCCGTCAGCTCGCCCGTACACGCGATCAAATCTGTCTGCTGGGACGGTCTGGCAGACCGTTTCCAGCAGACAGATTTGATCGTGTGTACGCGGCCTTACTGGAAGTGATGAGACAGGAATCTAACCGTTTTGAAGCAAAGGATTTGTAAGAGAAGTTCAAGGTTGTGATACTCTGCAGGAGCCAGTGCAGAAAAGGTGGAGGAGCTATAGTCTGCAGTGAAGTTATTATGCAGGGGAAGAGACTGTGAAAGTTAGAAGTGCATCATTTTCAAGGCTGAATCTACTAATTCAATGTTCTACAAATGTTCGAAAAGTATCAGGAGGCTGAAGATTTGGAACCCGGAAAGAAGACCGGGTTAACACGGAAGCCGTCGGGTATTAGGGGAGCCGTGACAGCCCAGCGCTGGAGGGCTCAGTTTGTAGGTAAGTCTCACAGCATCCTCTGGTGATTGCGGACCTAAAGGGGTTTGTTTGCGCACCCCAAACTTTTTTTTTTAACACCAACTGCCACTGCACCACACTGAAACCTATCTATCTATCTATCTTCTGTATAAACCAGGGGTGGCCAACCAGTGGCCCGGGGGCCACATGTGGCACGCCTAGCCCTCTGATGTGGCCCGCGACCTCCTGCTCTGGAATGGCAGGTTGGCAAGCAAAGATTGCAGGTTGCCGACCTGCCATACCACAGCATCAGTATTGTGATATGAAGCTAGTGGTAGAGGATTAAATCGGCTGTGGAGCAGAGCACCATAAGCCGATGCTTCCTCTACAATGCCGGCTTTTGCCACAGGTGAAGTCTATGGCAAAGTTCAGCTAACCCACAGGAAGGATAGACACGGGTCCACTCGTGGTGTGGGTAAAGCATAGCAAATCAGTGTGAAAGCAGTCTTAGGCCCTTTTCACACAATGTGGCCCGACCAAATGGGACCCTCAATTCACCTCTACAGAGTGACAGATGTCTGTCTACGCCTGCCTACCTCCAATCCAAAAACAATTTGTCCCCTTCCACCTGGGCGGATCGGAGGGCCTATAGAGTAGCCATGACCTGTCATCTGTCCGCTCTGCTCATGGTGGCCCGCGACTGGTTAGCATGTTGCTTAAGTTGCCCTCGCTCTTCAAAAGGTTGGGCACCCCTGCTATAAACTAAAAGGGTTCAAGCTATTTATGGATCCACATTCTCCCCATTCAGATTCTGGGTTCTTTGACTGTAGTTACAAATTCAGCGCAATTGTTGCAATGTATGAATCCGTCCAGACAGACTCTTGCATTTCTATCTCTGTGTCCCGGCCTCCCACAGTTAAGATCAATATCTCATTTAAAAAACCTTTATTAGCTTGTAGAAAGACATCTTTTCAGCATTTCCCAGTCTTTCTTTCTCTTAACCCCTACCCTGCCTCAGGCTAAAGCTGATGCTTTGAATAGCTGCTCAGTGACAGGGTTAGCTTTGTGTTAGTGTTTCATATATATCACCTATTAATCATATTTTCGCAGTAATTTATAAAGTGACACTGATAAAAATAAATATACTGTATATAATACTGACATGCAAGGCACCTAAGACCAATAAAGACAAAAAAAAAAACCTGAAGTTACCAAATACGGGCCAGATTCTCGTAGATTGGCATATTTTTCTTCTGTCGTAGCGTATCCCATTTACGGTACGCCTCCGCAGCTTTTACGGGCAAGTGCTGTTTTCTTAAAGCACTTGCTCCGTAACTAGCGTAAAAGGGCCGGGTAAAAGCCAGCGTAATTCAAAGTAGGAAGGAGGTGGGCGTCCTGTATTTAAATTAAGCGCGCCCACGTGCTGAACGAACTGCGCATGGGCCGTCCGTAGACGTATTCCACTGCGCATGCTCCAAATTACGCCGCAAATACATTGGTTTTGACGTGAACGTGACTTACGCAACACCCTATTCGAGAACGAGTTACGCAAACGACGTAAACCACGCAAAAACACAACGCTGTCCCGACGTCCATACTTAACTTAGCGTACGCCAAACCTACGCAAGGTTACCCATTATATATCAGGGGTAACCTTACGATTACGCAAATGACGTAAACTACGACGACGGGGCGCAAATACGTTCGGGAATACGCGTATCTAGCTCATTAGCATATTAGACGCATAAATCGACGGAAACGCCACCTAGCGGCCAACGTAAAATTACAACTTAGATACGACGGTGTAAGTGACTTACGCCAGTCGGATCTACGCCAAATCTATGCGTAACTGATTCTAAGAATCAGTCGCATAGATACACCGCCTCAGAAACAGAGATACGGTGGCGTATCTGGAGATACGCCGTCATATCTCTTCTGAGAATCTGGCCCTACATGTTTAAACAGGTAAATTTATGTAAAAAGCTTAATATCACCACAAAATATAATGTACTGTATATACTGTATATATGTGTGTATATATTGTAACGTTTGGGGGATCAGCTTGATCGCAGGACACAGGCTTTTAAATCAAAACTGAGGTTTATTGAACACAAATGGCTTCACAGCAGCAAAAGCAAAACAAATAATCAGTCTCACCGACTCTTAGGGCTCAGCACTGCCATTGCAATTCACAGTCCTTGCAGGTAAAGTTCCCCAGTTGCAGGCTTTCAGGCAGGACACAAGTCCTTTTAAAGTTCTTCCCAGCTTCTCAGAGCTTTGCAGCATTCACCTGTCTAGCATCGCCATACACAGGCTCTGCTACACACTTCCACTCTCTCACCTGCAACTTCCTGTCCTCACTTAAACCATCTCCTGGACAGGTGCATTAACCCTTTTTGTCCTCTTAAAAGGACCATAGCCCAAATAGAGGGGAAACATAGCGTCCCTCCAGGACGCAGCCACGGCGACCTGTACATATCCCCCCCCTGTGCCCCAACGCCGAGGAGGTGGGGGCAACAGTGGAGCCCAAACAATGGACTCGGGAGAGGGCATCTGCATTTTGATGCAGTCTCCCGGGCCTATGCTCCACTATAAATTTAAATTCTTGGAGCGCCAGGAACCACCGGGTAATCCTGGCATTAGTCCCTTTACCTTGCCTAAGCCATGTTAAAGGGGCATGATCAGAAATGAGCCTAAATTTTCTGCCCAAAAGGTAATATCTGAGGGACTCCAGGGCCCACTTAATGGCCAGGCACTCTCTCTCAATAACAGCGTAGTTTTTCTCTGCTGGTGTCAACTTCCTACTGAGGAAGACTACTGGGTGCTCCTCACCATTAACAACCTGTGACAACACCGCTCCTAATCCTACATCGGAAGCGTCAGTTTGGACAACAAACTCTCTTGAAAATTTGGGCGCTATCAAGACAGGGTGTTGGCACAGTGCTGACTTGAGCTCCAAAAAAGCCTTTTCAGCATCTGCATTCCACTCGACCATGACCGATTTCCGACCCTTGGTCAGATCGGTCAGTGGAGCCGCTAATGTGGCAAAGTTGGGTACGAACCTTCTGTAGTATCCCACCATGCCCAGGAATGCACGTACCTGCTTTTTCGTGAGGGGGCGGGGCCAACTATTTATAGCCTCTACCTTGTTGACCTGAGGTTTCACCACCCCTCTACCCACGATATAGCCCAGGTATTTCACCTCCTCCATTCCCAAATGACATTTTTCAGGGTTTATTGTGAACCCTTCCTTCCAAAGTGAGTCCAGTACTGCCTGGACTTTGGGCAAGTGCGAGTCCCAGTCTCTGCTAAAAACGACTATGTCATCCAAGTACACTGAGGCATACTCCCGATGAGGTCGTAAAATCCTATCCATTGCTCGCTGGAATGTGGCTGGAGCAGTTTGCAGTCCAAAAGGCATTCGTTTGTACTGAAAACTCCCCTCTGGAGTAGAAAAAGCAGTTTTCTCTCTAGCCGCCTTAGTCAATGGGATTTGCCAATACCCCTTGGTAAGGTCTAATGTTGTGATGTACCTGGCTGGACCTAGTCGCTCAATAAGTTCATCCACCCGTTGGGCTTTGGTACCAACACGATGGGGCTCGACCACTCACTCTGCGATTCCTCGATGATATCCAGGTCTAACATTTTTTTCACTTCCTCTGAAACGGCCTTTCTTTGCGCCTCTGGGATGCGGTAGGGCCGGACAAAAACTTTGACTCCAGGTTCTGTGATAATATCATGCTCTATCACACTAGTAAGCCCTGGCAAGTCTGAAAACTTTTCTTTATTTCTTTGCAAGAACTCCTTTGCTTGCTGATTTTGTATTTTAGACAGGGTATTTGCTACTTGGACACGCTCTACCCCAACCTGAGGCTCAAGCCTTGCACTAGCCAGGGAGGTCACTGTTTCCCTATCCGTCCAGGGTTTTAACAAGTTAACATGATATATCTGATACGGTTTCCTCTTGCCTGGCTGGTGCACTCTATAATTTACCTCTCCTACTTTTTCCACAACTTCAAAGGGACCTTGCCATCTGGCCAAGAATTTACTTTCCACAGTGGGGATGAGCACAGCTACTCGATCTCCCACTTGGAAGTGCCTTATTTTTGCAGCCCTGTTATAGACCCGTCGTTGAGCCTCCTGGGCCTTTTGTAAATGTTCTTTGACTAGTGGCATCACGGTTTGGATCCTTTCCTGCATTTGGGAGACATATTCCAGGACACTCTTATGCTGAACAGGTTCACTTTCCCATTCCTCTTTAATAAAATCAAGTAGTCCGCGAGGTCTCCGCCCATAAACCAACTCAAAAGGCGAAAACCCTGTGGAGGCCTGGGGCACTTCCCGGATGGCAAATAGGAGAGCTGGCAACAGGCAGTCCCAATCTTTCCCATCCCTTTGCACCACTTTCTTGAGCATAGACTTAAGGGTTTTATTAAAGCGTTCCACCAACCCGTCCGTTTGGGGATGGTAGACCGAGGTGCGCAGCTGTTTAATGCGGAACAGCTTACACACATCGGCCATAACCCTCGACATAAACGGGGTACCCTGGTCTGTGAGTATTTCCTTGGGGAAACCCGTCCGTGTAAACAATTGGAATAATCTCGAGCAATGGCCTTTGAGGAGGTATTCCGCAGGGGTAGCGCCTCAGGATATCGGGTGGCATAGTCAAGAATCACCAAAATGTAGGAGTGACCTCGAGCTGACTTTACCAAGGGACCCACTATATCCATGGCTATCCTCTCGAATGGGACCTCAATTATGGGCAGAGGGACCAAAGGGCTCCGAAAGTGAGTCACCGGAGCGGTCAACTGGCAGGTCGGACAAGAGGTACAGTATCTCTTTACCTCTGCTTTCAGACCTGGCCAGTAAAACCGGTCGGTGATCCGTGCCTCCGTCTTCTCAACTCCCAGGTGCCCCCCTAACACATCATCATGGGCCAGTTCCAGAACCTTTCGTCTATATTGTTGGGGTACCAACAATTGTTCTACCACGTTTTCTCTCTCTTTGGTAACCCGATACAGCAATTCATTATATATTGCAAAGTGTGGCCACCTTTCATTCGCACCTGGCTCTTGGGGAACCCCATTTACTACTACAACTTGTTCCCGTGCACGGGCCAAAGTGGGGTCCTGCATCTGAGCAGTACCAAACTCCCCCTGGGGAACACCCAAATCCGGCAGGGCAGGAGTAGAGGCTACTTCCTCATCCTCTTCCCCCAGCATTACCTGAAGTGGGGAAGGCTCCTCCCCCTGAGGGTTTTGGTAGGTCTGTGTACCACATGTCTTGACATTCTCAACAGTATCAATGCTACTTTTATCACCATTAACCACATCATGAGCATTTTCCTCATCTGGATCCACATTAAACACATTTGGCAGTTCAGGGTTATTCCTCTCAGCAGCAGGAACAGGGGGGCTAGTTTCTCCCCAGTCTCTGAACTGTTCTCCTTGTTCCCACAGTTTGGTAAACAATGGACAGTCTCGTCCTATTATAACATTATGTACCAAGTTCTTTACCACCCCCACCTCTTGAGTACAAGTGCCACATGCTGAGGAGATAGACACCGTGATGATGGGGTACTCTCTAGTGTCCCCGTGTATGCACACCACCCGTAAAGTTTTGCTGACCGTACCGACCTTCCCAATTATTCTAGGATGAACAAGGGTTACCATGCTTCCAGAGTCCAACAAAGCCCAGGCAGGGAGGTTGTTCACTTGGACTTCATACTCAAACTTATCGTCATCCATGTCGAGATGTGTGGTGCATACTTTATGGGCACAGAAAGACGCCCTCCGAAGAACCCCGCATTCCATGGGCTCCTCTTGCAGTGGGCAGTGTGCCCGGGTATGACCCCAGGAATGACATCGCCAACATTGTACATCCACTCCTCTCCGAACAGGAACAGAACGCTGGGGAGGTACCGGGAGTGACTCTTGGCCTTCCGGGGTGTTTGTTCCCAGGCCCCTTGGAACATCCTTTCGAAGGGCAGCAGTTGGTCGAACAGGTCGTGGCAAACTGGGCCCTATGCGCTTGGTAGGTCCGAGCAGGTCCTCCACCACTGTAAATCGTTCCACCATCTCAACAAGGAGGTTTGCGGTTTTGGGATCTCCATGGCTGACCCACCGTTGAAGGTCATCTGGCAGGGACCTCAGGTATCGGTCCAGCACGACCCGCTCCACGATTTGGGGGCCAGACAACACCTCAGGCTGCAGCCATTTTTTCACTAGTTGCACCAGGTCGTGCATTTGAGATCGGGGTGGCCGATCTGGACGATATTTCCATTGGTGTACTCGTTGGGCCCGAACAGCCGTAGTCACCCCCAGACGAGCCAGAATTTCGGCTTTTAGCTTTTGATAGTCTTTAGCATCATCCGGTGGCAGGTCAAAGTAGGCTTTTTGAGGATCTCCAGTGAGAAAAGGAGCAATGAGGCCGGCCCACTGGTCCTGAAGCCACCCTTCTCTCTCTGCCGTCCTCTCAAAGGTAGCAAGAAATGCTTCTACATCATCGTTTGGGGATAATTTCTGCAGAAAATGGCTTGCCCTCACAGTCACCTGGTTGCCAGGGGCAACAGCCGCTTGTCCCTGAACCTTAGACAGCTGCTGCACTGCTTCCTTTAAAGCAGTCACCTGAGTCTGCATAACCTCTTGCTGGGTTGTTTGCTGGGCTACCAACTGAGCCACCAACAGGCGGGTATTTTCTTGCTGCAGCGTCAGCGCCTCCTCATGGCGGGTCTGCGCTTGTATGTTAGCCAGGGTCAGCTGTTTAATTAGCTCCTCCATAGCTTCGGCTTTCAATGTTTGTGCAGCTTTAACCCAGGACATAAATCCAATGCACTGTCTCTTTAAATGTCAGTTCAATATAAAGTCCAAAAAAAAAAAAAAAATTCTTTCTTCTTATGCCTGTTATTATGTCCTGCCCGCATTCGAGCACCAGTGTAACGTTTGGGGGATCAGCTTGATCGCAGGACACAGGCTTTTAAATCAAAACTGAGGTTTATTGAACACAAATGGCTTCACAGCAGCAAAAGCAAAACAAATAATCAGTCTCACCGACTCTTAGGGCTCAGCACTGCCATTGCAATTCACAGTCCTTGCAGGTAAAGTTCCCCAGTTGCAGGCTTTCAGGCAGGACACAAGTCCTTTTAAAGTTCTTCCCAGCTTCTCAGAGCTTTGCAGCATTCACCTGTCTAGCATCGCCATACACAGGCTCTGCTACACACTTCCACTCTCTCACCTGCAACTTCCTGTCCTCACTTAAACCATCTCCTGGACAGGTGCATTAACCCTTTTTGTCCTCTTAAAAGGACCATAGCCCAAATAGAGGGGAAACATAGCGTCCCTCCAGGACGCAGCCACGGCGACCTGGGCGGAAGAAAGATTGCAGCGTAGATCCGAAGGCGTACAAAGACGTAAGCCTGTCGGATCGAAGCCGTCGTATTATGGTTTGAGGATTTAAACTAATGATACGACGCGGGTAATTTGAAAGTACGCCGGCGTATCAGGAGATACACCGGCGTACTGCCTCTGTGGATCTGGCTCACTGTCTTTAATTCTATGGCATACAAATAAAAGGGATCTCCATAAAGACATGATTTGACCAGTTTGGTGCACTGGAACCCAAGTGGTCTGCACAGAGCTCTGACCTCAACCCCACTGAAAACCTTTAGAATGAAATGGAACGCAAGTTGTGAGACAGAACTTCTTTCCAACATCAGAACCTCCTCTCACAAATGTTCTTTTGGCTGGATGGGCACCACTTCCACAGAAAGTCTTCACTGAAGAGTGGAGGCTGTTATAGCCACATAGAGGGTCCAACGTTATTTTAAAATCCATGGTTTTAGAATAGGATGTGGAGAATCTTGTGTTAAGACTTCCCAGTAGGATCTGATGGAGGTTGGTAGAGCCACAAAGCTGGATGTCTAAATTGGCTCATAAAAGCAATAAATTTGAATTTCATTTAGGCCAAATCAGAGAAGGGGACAGCTGCAACAAGGCTCACCCACAGGAATGAGATGGAACCATGGCAAACATGAGCACTAAGAAAAGGAGCCAGTGGATGCTTTTTGCCTTAAAAGGCTGTGTGGCTCGGGGCAGGACCACAAAGTGAATACCGATGGGGGCTCATTTAGACTAGTTGTTGAGGGGGAGTACAATCACACGGTTAAGCTGCATTTTCACTACACCTTAGCCTCTCCCTCTTTCCCTGGAAAGATAGCAGATGGGGGTGTACACATGCCACAGCAGGAATTATACCCCTGTCACATTCAACGGGCATTACTGGCTGCCAAGAGCAACACATTCAAGTGAATGAAGCTTCACCGCAACCATCCCTCAACTTGACGCAATGTACGCGGTGTCGAGCTGTATTCCGGCATTTAAGAGTTTAAAACAGGTGTTAAGGGGGCAATACATTGCCCCCTCAACACCTGTCCAATGATCTCTGAAGAGTCACCCGAATGCATATTGCTCTTCATAGCAGGGCCATCTTAATAGCATCATGGGCCCCTGGGCTAAGTAATGCTCTGGGGCCCCTACAATGATGACAGTGCAGGTAAACAGACATCAAGTAGGTAGGAGGCAGACTGCCTCCCTTGTGCATCTATCACTCTCAGTGCCATCATGGGGCCCCCAATTTTGGAACAGCGTGGGTTCAAGGACCAGCTGCTTAGGGGAAAGTGCAGGGGGCCCCCATGCAGCTGGGGCCCCTGGGCAGTGCCCAGGTGTGCCCTCTCATTAAGACAGCCCTGCTTCAAAGAGCAACGCAAGTTGCCTGGGTGAGAACTTTTCCCTGTCTTCTGCTCGTACGCAGATGTGACACAGGGTTTGCGTCCCAAGAGAGTCCTGCGGCACATCTGACCATGCGCCAGGTTTCCCGGGCTTCTGCACAACTGCAGGGTTTCCTGCTACTGGGGAAGTTCAAAACCTTTCCTGTCTTTGCACGTGCGCAGAATATCACCTACGCTTGCACAGATTTGCTAACAGGCTTTCCCAGGACCCAAAGGCTGGACAGAGCCTTTGGATCCATCTGCTCATGCTCCATAATGGTGGCACGAGAAATGGGCAGAGCCATCTGGGCGGCGGATTCTACTTTCGGCAGTGTTTCACTTTAACTAGAGTACAAGTTTACTAAGGCATTGATGTAAATGAGCACCATTGAAAACAATGTGAATTCAATTGCCATGCGATTTTGTGCGACTCAAGTCGCATCTGAAATTGTGCTAGTGTGAACAGAGCCTAAAACTGAATTAGTAATTTCATTCCCCAAAGTTAGACCATTGAAAGCACTGCAACGGGTGCCCATGTGCATTGTGGTGACATTTCAGATGTTTTATCTAGGGTTGTCCCGATACCACTTTTTTAGGACCGAGTACAAGTACCGATACTTTTTTAAAACTTTTTTTTTTAAGTAGTCGCCGATACCGAATACCGATACTTTTTTAAAACTTGTCCCCAAATGCAGCCATGTCCCCCACATATTGCAGCCATGTCCCCCACATATTGCAGCCATGTCCCACACATATTGCAGCCATGTCCCCCATATACAGACATGTCCCCCACATATTGCAGCCATGTCCCCCACATATTGCAGCCATGTCCCCCACATATTGCAGCCATGTCCCCCATATACAGCCATGTCCCCCATATATTGCAGCCATGTCCCCCCCATATACGCAGCCATGTCCCCCACATATTGCAGCCATGTCCCCCACATATTGCAGCCATGTCCCCCACATATTGCAGCCATGTCCCCCACATATTGCAGCCATGTCCCCCACATATTGCAGCCATGTCCCCCATATACAGCCATGTCCCCCATATATTGCAGCCATGTCCCCCATATACAGCCATGTCCCCCACATATTGCAGCCATGTCCCCCATATACAGCCATGTCCCCCACATATTGCAGCCATGTCCCCCCATATTGCAGCCATGTCCCCCACATATTGCAGCAATGTCCCCCACATATTGCAGCCATGTCCCCCATATACAGCCATGTCCCCACATATTGCAGCCATGTCCCCCCATATTGCAGCCATGTCCCCCACATATTGCAGCCATGTCCCCCACATATTGCAGCCATGTCCCCCACATATTGCAGCCATGTCCCCCACATATTGCAGCCATGTCCCCCACATATTGCAGCCATGTCCCCCACATATTGCAGCCATGTCCCCCACATATTGCAGCCATGTCCCCCACATATTGCAGCCATGTCCCCCACATATTGCAGCCATGTCCCCCACATATTGCAGCCATGTCCCCCACATATTGCAGCCATGTCCCCCACATATTGCAGCAATGTCCCCCACATATTGCAGCAATGTCCCCCACATATTGCAGCAATGTCCCCCACATATTGCAGCCATGTCCCCCCCCATATTGCAGCCATGCCCTCCCCTACCTGATGATGATGCCGCCGCCGCCGTATATACAAAGGCGCCGCCGCCGCCGCGAACATTATAGGCACCTTTCGTTTCAATAGCTCTTTTCCCTGCCGCACGCCATGTTAAGGACACTCCCTCTTGCTCGGGATTGGACAGATCCGTCCAATCCCGAGCAAGGGGGAGTGTCTATACACGCGCAGCGGGAAAACAGCTATTTAAAGGTGCCTATAATTTTGGAGGCGGCGGCGGCTTTGTATATACGGTGGCGGGGTCGGATTTGCTTATACAGCGGCAGCGTTGGCGGCGTTGGCGTTGGCGGGGGCGGCGGGGGGGGCGAGTATTCTATTTGGGTATCGGGGGTATTTGCGGGAGTACAAGTACTCCCGCAAGTACTCGGTATCGGTCCCGATACTGGTATCGGTATCGGGACAACCCTAGTATTATCCGTTGGCCACTACTGTGCAGTACGTTGGGGAGCTATTCAAAATCAATTTCACCCCAACACACCACACTGCAGTGCATTGCAGTAGTGTATTCTAATTAATTTATCCGGAGCATTACCATAACGTGACTATTTAAACGCTCGCCAAAGCCCAACTTGTAGCAAAGAAACCTTTACATAAATATTTAAAATATAGGAAGACATTAATTTTCTTTAATTTCACCTGCTCAAGGTCAAATTGTAGAAACACGGATGTGATGAATATGTGATGAAGAAATGTGTCCCATTTTGTGTTTTTCTTGATTTTGTATCTTTTTTTAACATTTTTTCCTATATTAGGCTGCAGGGGAATCTGTTTTTCCAGTGTGCCATAATGTGCAGAATAGACTTGAGAATAATGAGTTTTTTATGTGATGAAATACATAAACAAATCAGATTGTAACATGCAGGTTCAATTTGGTTTAGAAAGTGAATTTACATAGAAATGAAATCTGGAGGGATGTATATCCTCCATGTGACCTATTTTGCATAAAGCATATTGCTGCCAGGTCTGGAAAAAAAAGTACACTTTTCTACCCATTACTTGGGAAGGGTTTGTATTTTCTGTGGATTTACATCTGAGAATGAAGTTGTGCTCTGATCAAAGCATAAGGGACTCAACAGATGTTATACAATTTATGGAAAAAATATTAAAATATGTCAATGTTTATTAATATGTAAACGCTGAAAATATATTATAAAGGGTATGTAAACTAAAATCTATTTTTTCAGTACCCTTGGCATCCTGCCTCACTGTATACAGTTTTCTTTAAATGTATCTATGGTCAAAATGTAAAATTGTAAAATAAATTTGCACATTGAATTTCAATTATTATTAGCCTATTCCTATGATCTTGAAGTTTTCAAACTAACTTTGTGAAGATCCTCACACATTTACTTCCTGGAATTCTGTGACTCGTAGTCACTATGACCTGTGAGTAGGCACTGCTGTGTCACATATTTCACAGAGCCTGCCTTCTGAACTGCAGAGCAGCTGGGGGGAGGAGTTACATGAGGCAGAGTCAGTACAGGAATAACTGCCTGTAGGCAGAAAGGTACCATGGGATATATAGGCCCAGATTCACAGAGCGATTACGCCTGTCTAACTGGTGTTGGACAGGAGTAATTTCAAATTTTGCGCGCCGTATCACTAGTTTGAATCCTCAAACCATGATACGGCGGCGTTGGGCTTCGATCTGACAGGCTTACGTCTTCGTATGCCTTCGGCTCTACGCTGCGATCTTTTTGCGGCCACTGGGTGGAGTTCGCGTCGTTTTCAACGTCGGGGTATGCAAATGAGCTTTTTACGGAGATCCACGAAGTTACGAGCGTCGTTCGCAATCGCGTACGTCATTTTTTCGCTCTGTAAAGTTAAACCAGCTATTAGCTGGTCTAACGTTACGCGGCCCATGTTAAGTATGGCCGTCGTTCCCGCGTCGACTTTCACATTTTTTTTTATTTTTTGCGGAGGTCGTCCGGGAATAGGAATGTCCGTAAACGATGCTACTCAAAAAAAAAATGACGTAACGACGTGATTTAGCGCAATGCACGGCGGGAAATTTCTGAACGGAGCATGCGCAGTTCGATCGCCGCGGGGACGCGCTTAATTTAAATGCCTCACGCCCCCCTATTCGCGTAGTTTTTTTCCGCCGGGAGAAATACACTACGCCGCCGTACCTTACGGGCCGAAATCTCTCTGAATTCCTCCTAGAGCCAGGTAAAGTACGGCGGCGTAGAGTATCTCTGATACTCTGTGGGAATCTAATTCTTTCTGAATCTGGCCCCTAATCTCTAGAAATTAAGGATAAACTTCAGAAGAAAAGCTGCATCACATGTGTACATGCTAAAATTGCACTGCACTGTATAGAAATATATATTTTTTGTGAGGCAGTATAGTAACACTTGAGAGTGGGAGGGCTTAGTTGATTTAGCACTGTTTCACGTGTCGAAAGGTTGATTTTTGTAAATTGTTATCATTTATTTTAGATTGCGCTGATTCAGTCACATTGTTGCATTTTTCTTTCTTACCTGGCGATCTGCCACTTTACGCAACAAGCACTTCACATTGCAGGCTGAAGACACTAAGGCAATCTCACTTTAGGAAATGCAGTTCATGAGCTTTTGATTACAGTAAAGGCTCTCTCATTTGGACTACAGTTCCCACAGTGCAGTGCTGCCTTACTCAGTCTATTGAACTCTTCCTGCTCAGCAGCATCCTCCTCCTGATGATATAGCTGCTAACCAGTTCAGCACCGGAGGGCAGCAGCTACAGAGAGCATGGCCAGCTAGTGTTTTTCTCACTCTCCATTCTTATCCAAACACCCAGCTACTGTTGTATAGGGCAAATGCAGCACTGGCCACCCCATCCATAAAGGCCCCCACATTACTTATATTTTTCTGGGAGACAGGCAAGAGGTAGCCAACAATACTCTGGGCCTTCCCTCTCAATGCTGCATCTTTATCCATATGGGTAATCTGCACTGTAGTCTTTAGTACAGTGCAGGGGGCTTAGTAGGATTAAGCAACTCTGTCCCCTGGGTTCACCTTCCTCCCAGGCTGCTCTTATCATCCCTCTCCAGACTTCCTTTGGATACACTTCCTGTCTGTCTCTACAGTTCCCACAAGCCATTAAGCCGAACATAGATGGCTTGATTCCCCTATCAACACAGTCGGTGTTGATGGGGGAATCCCTCACGCAGAGCCATTGTGTTCTCCCGGTGGATGAGGGGGAGAAGGGAGCTGGACACAAGGGAAACTGTTAGTGTGGCTGGAAGTGCTCTGGGGTCTAAGTTCACAGTGTACAGTAAATTCTGTACCTTAACTCCACATGATTCCACCTTGTAGTATGAGTGTAACACACGACAAGCAGAAAACTTTGCAAAACCTGCCTTGTAGTGGGAGTGTAATGCATGACAAGCAGAAAACTTCTCTTGATTCCACTTTGTAGTGTGAGTGTAGCACACAACAAGCAGAAAACATTACAAGCCCTGCCTTGTAGTGTGAGTGTAACGCATGACAAGCAGAAAACTCCATATGAGTCCACTAGACATGTGCACAACAAAAAATTTAATTTTTTTTTGTTTTGTTTCGTCTCGTTCTGTAGATTCGTAATTTCGTAAAACAAAAGTTTTCCTATTCGGACCCGTTCGTATTTCGTAAGACGCAAGTTTTCCTATTCAGACCCTTTCGTATTTTCGTAACAGTTTTATTTTATTTATACTGAATGATTCGTAATTCTGTCTAATTTATTTTCATTGATTCGAAATTCATAATTTTGTTAGATAATAATTTTCGTTTAACCACTTAAGGACCGCTTACTGCACATTTACGTCGGCAGAATGGCATTGCTGGGCACATCAACGTATATATACGTTGGTTCTAGTACCCAGCCGTGGGTCACGGGCGCGCTCCCGTGACCCGGTCCGAAGCTCCAGGACCGGGACCGCGGGACTCTCGGACCCGATCGCCGCTGCAGTGCGGCGATCGGTCACTGGAGCTGAAGAACGGGGAGAGCCTTGTGTAAACACGGCTTCCCCGTGCTTCACTGTGGCCGCAGCATCGATCACGTCATCCCTGTTATAGGGGGACGTGATCGATGATGTCACACCTACAGCCACACCCCCCTACAGTTGTAAACAGACCCTGTGAACACACATATCCTACAGCGCCCCCTTGTGGTTAACTCCCAAACTGCAACTGTCATTTTCACAGTAAACAATGCAATTTAAATGCATTTTTTGCTGTGAAAATGACAATTGTCCCAAAAATGTGTCAAAATTGTCCGAAGTGTCCGCCATAATGTCGCAGTCATGAAAAAAATCTCTGATCGCCGCTATTAGTAGTAAAAAAAAAAAAAATTAATAAAAATGCAATAAAACTAACCCCTTTTTTGTAAACGCTATAAATTTTGTGAAAACCAACCGATAAACGCTTATTGCGATTTTCTTACCAAAAATAGGTAAAAGAATATGTATCGGCCTAAACTGAGGAAAAAAAATGTATATTTATTTTTCAAAATTGTCGCTCTATTTTTGTTTATAGCGCAAAAAATAAAAACCGCAGAGGTGATCAAATACCACCAAAAGAAAGCTCTATTTGTGGGGAAAAAAGGACGCCAATTTTGTTTGGGAGCCACGTCGCATGACCGTGCAATTGTCAGTTAAAACGACGCAGTGCGTCGCAAAAAGGGGCAAGGTCCTTTACCTGCATTTTGGTCCGGGTCTTAAGTGGTTAATGGATTCGTAATTTTGTACTTTCATAAATACATTGCATAGACTTTCTCTTAAGCCCCGTACACACGGTTGGACTTTTTGCCAACAAACGTCAAAATGAGCGTTTTCCAAAAAATCCGACCGTGTGTACGCTCCATCAGACCAACTTTTTGGGTTTCAAAAGTCGGGCCAACTTCTGACAAAAATCCTCGGAAAAATTTGTTTGAAGTCCGATCATGTGAATGAGGCTTTACACTGTCCAATGTGACTCAGCACAAAAGAGATAAGCTGAACGATATGAGTACACAAATTTACGAACAGACAAAGAAATGGATTTACAAAACACACACATGAAAATACGTACATACAAATGAAAATACGAACAGACAAAGGATTTAAAATACGGAATGCAAATCGTTCGTTTTAGGCCGCGTACACACAATCGAACATGTCCACTGAAACTGGTCCGCAGACCAGTTTCCGCGGACATGTCCGATCGTGTGTACGGCCTAGCGGACAGGTTTCCAGTGGACAAAAGTTTCTAAGCATGCTTAGAAACTTGTCCGCTGGAAACCTGTCCGTCGGACATGTCCACTGGTTAGTACGCCTAACCAGCGGACCGAAATCCCCCACCTGCGTCGAATGGATTTGACGCATGCGTGGAAGCATTTTACTTCCTTGTTTTCGCACGTCGCGGCGTCAACGTCACCGCCACGTCACCGCGTTCTCTGTCTGCAGGGTTTTTGGTCTGATGGTGTGTACACACATCAGACCAAATTATCCCAGGAGACATGTCCGATGAAAACGGTCCACGTACACACGGAGGGACATGTCCGCTGAAACGGTCCGACGGCAGACAGAGCGGTGACGTGGCGGTGACGTTGACGCCGCCACGTCACCGCACCAGGAAGTAAACAACTTCCACGCATGCGTCGCATTCATACGACGCTTGTGCGGGAGGATATTCCGCTGGTGAGTGTACTGACCAGCGGACATATCCGACGGACATGTCCACGGCGGACAAATTTTAAAGCATGTTTTAAAATTTGTCTGCCGGTCAGACATGTCCGCTAGCCCATACACACAATCGGATTTGTCCGCTGAACTGGTCCGTCGGACTAGTTTGAGCGGACAAATTCGATCGTGTGTACGCGGCCTTAGATGTCATTTTCGTTCTTTTGCTGTTCCGGTGTTTCGTATTTTAGTAAGATTGTCCAATCGTACTTTCGCATTTTCGTTTGTTCGTTATTTTGCTTATTTCGTAATTCCGTAATTTTCGTATTTTGGTTCTTTCAGCTTTTCAGATGTTCGAATTGATCCGAATGTACGAATACTAACAAATTTGTATGAAAATCCATTTGTTACGAACGGGAACGCACATGTCTAGAGTCCACCTTGTAGCGTGAGTGTAATACATGACATGCAGAAAATTCCATTTGATTCTGCTTTGTAGTGTGAGTGTAATGCATGACAAGCAGAAATCCCACATGATCCAACATTGTAGTGTGTAACACAAAGGCTGCAGTATAATGAATCAGATTCCTCCTTGCGGTGTGTGTGTCATTTGTTGGTGTATACACTGCAGTGAGCATTACAGCCTCTCTCTCTCTCTCTCTCTCTCTCTCTCTCTCTCTCTCTACGCTCTTTCTCTCAATCAATTCAAAAGAGGGTTGGAAAAGAGGAGCTGCTGCACAGTCTGCAAAAGGCTGGGATGGATGGGGAAGTGCTGGGCAGAACAGGGGGGTTTACTGAAAACTAGGCTGGATTTCTCACACAGAGACCAACAACGGTTTCAGGAAGTGCCTGAGAGCTGCTGAATACAGCTCAGCAGCTAAACCATTCTTGGTGAAGAACAGGTAGCAGCTAATTATCTGGCTCAGATTAGACATTCTAAGCTAGACAATCAACAAGCCTGAAAATGAATAATATCAAAGTTACATATATTTAACATACTAATCATGGCCTAATTTTAAATTTTGACTCGATTTCCACTTTAACCTCACTTGCCTACATGCTGGAACACGGGCCTTCTTAAAACCATTACCACAAGGTTAAAAGCACATTATGTTTTCTTTGTATGTAGTTTAATTTGTAGCCGGTGTGGTGTCCTTTCTCCAGATTGGTTTATCCCTAGAGTTATCTTTGGCTGTCTATTAAAGCTGCACATTCGGTATGACGTATTTTTGCTATATGTCTATGGTTCTTGTATATTGGTAGATTAGACCTATAAACATTGTTTATTGCACTTTTAATAGATTCCCAGCCACCTCTGTCCCTTGTGTGTGTGGTGGGGCTCCCGTCTGCCGGGGCGGACCCACTCTTTTTTGACTGCTGCTGGTGATGCTGCCCCTGGTAAGGGATACGTCCATCTGGTGGGAGGGATACCACACTTGCCACTACTTTATTGTCAGTATCTGATCATGTCATATATATATTATCATGTAAATTTGGAACCATTTTTTCTTCTCTTAGCTCTGTAGTATTATATACTGTCTCTGTTTTTATGACATCTGAATATGCAAATAAAAGCTCCTAAGGAAGCCGTGAACATCCGCGAAACATGTCGAGCATGCCAATCTAACTGACATGATGAACTGGTACTGCTATTTTTTCACTTGTACCCCCCTTGATTGAATAGACAGAGAGAGATATACTTTAAAGAAATATATATATATATATATATATATATATATATATATATTCACATACTGATGTTAATTTAATAAAAATGACTTATTTTATACTTTGTATCTCTGATTGTTATGGTACTATTAAAGTCCATTAGCCTCAACCACAAATTTCTCTACTTCGATAGGACAAAGGTACCCCTCTCTACTTATTACTAAACTTTGGCACTCCAATTAACTGGGTTAAATATGGTGTTTTTTTGCATCAAAAAAGTGTATTTTTTCCCCAAAATGTTTTTTTTTTTTTTTTTTTAAACCACAGCGCAACTACCGTGTTACATAAAAAAAACACCAATTTATTCTCTAGGGGGTTTTGGGGTTTTGAGTAATTTTTGAGCAAAAAAAATATTGTTAAATGTAGACAAAAAGTGCCAGAAAAGGCATGGTCTTCAAGTGGATAAGACAGCTTTTCACTCAAAATAGATGCAGAATTAAGAACTGGTCAGGTTTCATTAAGTCACAGCCAATTGGGGAATTTTTGACTCAGGCATTACCTTGTAATAAATCTGTTTCACCAATCATCTCACTGCTCCTGTTTACCATTGTTTTGCATTGAAACGGGATTGATGCATGTCCTTCATATTATATAAACGCCAAAAAAAAATTAGTACTTTTATAACCTCCACTATTACATGCCAGGTTTCCTCTTTCAAGTTTAAGCATTTCAACCCTGGAATTTGGGTCCCAATGTACACTACAGGCCAGTAAAGGGGGTTTGACAGAGACTAACTCTAATCCTTAGAAGCACCCTTTGGCTTGAACCCCCCACACACACATTTAGGGCTTAAAAGTAGAGATGTTGGCCTGCTAGTTATTTCTTCAGTTACACTTTATTTGCATTGGTTATTGTGTATTTGTTGATTTGCTGTGAGTTGACCAAAAAATATATCTCCTTCAGTTTGTGTCAGAGAGTGTGGTACTGCCCAGAGATTCATTGACATGGGGAACAGGGTACCTAAGAAACAGCGGCCCCTTCGGGGGAAGCACTACATACCCGACAGCTGTGAAATATTGATTTTCCCTGTGGTTTTGGTTTAGCTTTAGAAATTGACTATTAGCTTTTTCAGAGTAATGCATTTGTTTTTTAGATGTGAATCCTGTATGCCAAAATGTCATGTGTCGTAATGACTGTCTGTGCCTAAGTTTGTGGTGCCAAATCTTCCACCCCTAAATTACCCAAATGATTTCCAGAAGCCAAAAAATAACATACCCCATTAGAAATTTTGAATGAGAGGCAAGATGCTATTCCCAGAACAACAAATTATCAACAACAAAGCTTGGGAATCCAAGGGACTAGAATAAAGCAGGTACATTTTAAGAAATGAATGGGCTCAGAAGGAATTTCCCACAGGTGGGCCGCTAGCACATCTTAAAACAACTACCAAACAGTACTAAGTCCCGGACCTCTTGACCTTTGTTATAATTGGAACAGCAGAACTTTTCCTCATAAACACCACCTACATCACTACATTAGACATGTGCATTGGTTTTCGTCCAAATGCATTTTCGTCCGAAATTTCTGGTATTTTCGTTATCATTTTAACAAACAAAAACTAACGTGCAGAATCCAAAAGATCCGACATAAAAAATGCTTTATTTTCATTTTCGTTGCTACAACAGTTGATATGGATAGAAGATTCGACATGACGCTGACAATAGCAATCTGTGTTTATCAAATCTGCGGTCGAATGTGCCTAACCTTAACTCTATTAGTCCAAGATTATTTGACATAGAGAGAAAAGATTCGACATTATAGAGACAGTGTTGGGGTAGACCATTCGACATGAAGGACGAAGATTCGACGAAGCAGCGAAAAACATACAAATTACGAATCTGTCATTGAAGGCTTATGGTGTCTGTCGAAAGTTCTAGGAAGATTCGACAAGCAGTTAAACTGTACGTCGCCGCAATCGTACATTTCCAGTCAAATGCTCGGCACATAGGCTATAGAAGAATTTGAATGTTGGTTAACTAGTAATAATAATTTTTAAATCTAATTATTACTAGTGTCATATAACATTAGAATTCTTCTATAGCTTGTAAGCGGAACAATCGACCGGAAATGTACAATTGTGACGTTGTACATTTTAGCTGCTCCGTCAAATCTTCTTAGAACATTCGACAGATACCATAAGCCTTCAATGACAGATTCAACCTTAATTAATTCGGAAAACCAAATTCCAAAACTAAAAATTTCAGTGTGGACATGTCTATACTACATAGGTAGAGTTAGAGAAGAAGGAACGGTCCCATTATGTTAATACAGCAAGACTAAAGCAAAGCAAAGAGAGCCAGATCCCCAAATCTAAAATTGCTGAGGAGTGGGTCCAGTGGTGGCCTTCAATGACCTGGTGGACCCATAACAACTACCCATAATGGGTGAAGCAGCCCTGCAGTAGTGCCTGGATGAACACCTAAATCCTTATAAAGATAATCCACATTTCCATATACCTTTCTTTGTTTCATTTTCAATTTGTTACTCGAGAGTTCCCATAAAGGACAATTGTACCAAATGTAGTGATTTCACCCACTCCTGAGTGCAGCCTACCTGCCCAAATCCAATGATCCAGCAATCTTGGTTGTGTGACCCGGCGCAACACCACAAACAGCCCTGCAAACAAAAATGGCACTGTCTTCATGGATCAATTAAACCCGACACCTTTTTTTTTAATTTCTCACTTGCTGCATCTGGAGGGACTGGAAAGGCTTGTTTGCTTGTACAGTGAGCATGGTGCCCTCACACCTGTCCTTGTTTGATTTTCAGTTTTTACTAAATGTCCCTTAAAGGGCATCTGTACCAAATATAATCATTTCACCCTATCCCTGAGTCCAGCTCACCTGCCCAAATCCAGTGATCCAATAAGCCTTGTACAATGCCACTCAGGGCTGTCTTAATGAGAGGGCACACCTGGGCACTGCCCAGGGGCCCCAGCTGCACTTTCTCCAAAGCAGCTGGTCCTTGAGCCCACACTTCCCTGAAATTGGGGGCCCCATGATGGCACTGAGAGTGATAGATACACAGGGGAGGCAGTCTGCCTCCTACCTACTTGATGTCTGTTTACCTGCACTGTCATCATTGTAGGGGCCCCAGAGCATTACTTTGCCCAGGGGCCCATGATGCTATTAAGACGGCTCTGTTGTCACTCTAGCATAAATGTCCCTGCCTATGCCCTATTAAATGCTATAGGTAAGCCACACTCATGGTGGGCTCAAAGTCCAGCAAATTACCGCTTACCCATAGGAATAAATTGGTCTGCAGCGAAAATGGTTAGTAAGATGGGGACATGTTCACTGGAAAAGGCTGTGCACCTCCAGGCAGGGTGCCACATTGAAGATCACTAGATCAAGGATGGCAAGTTTTTGAGCTGCTGGGCTGAACTCGAGGCGGTGGAAATGAATTGATAAAAGGACACTTGTACCAAAGGTATAGTTGTCTTTTAAGTATTATAATAACCTCACTTTCCTCATTTGATCTTAGTGAACTCATCCTTTAAATCTCCTAAAAGACAAAAAATGAGGATAAAAGGCAGTAGTAACAGTACTTCAGCAGCCATGCAATGACTATAAGATTCCCGACATGAGAGGGGTAATCAGAACCCACTGAACAGGAGGCTCTCTGTTCCCAGCTGCCTGTTTTTATCCGCACCAAATTAATTTTTGTTTGTCTTACATGGATTCGTTAAACCTGACACCTTTCTTTTCATTTCTCAATTGCTGCATCTGGAGGGACTGGGATGCGGAGTGTTTGCTTGTACAGGGAGCACGCCAACAGTTATAGAGAAAGAGAGGCAGCCGAGATGCAGTGATGTGATAATATTGTGATTGAAATGCAATGCTGTATGAGAGGAGACAGCAATTTGGCCTACATAAAAAAAGAGGCTTTTTCATTTCTCGTTGCTATGGCGAACAACTTCTCTCATAACAGGGTATAGAATGGAGGTTGTTTTTCTCTTGAATAGGAAATCAGATGCAAAAACACATTATTAACTCTCTTCACTGCCACGGGCAAGAGAAAGCACTAAAAATTCAGAGCCTCTAAGTAATAAATAGGTTAAATGCTATGCAACTGGAGACTTGAAGGCTGCTGGATGTAAAATAAAATGTAAAAAAAGAAAAAAAAAATTAAAAGGGGGAGGGCAAAATTGTCAATTCTTAAGAATAATAGATATTCATAGTGCATACATTTTTACATTCGTATGTCTACAGAGAAAAAACACGTAATTTACATATTCTTTCAACTGCATAACCTCAACATGCAAAGGTCATAGATACTGTAGGTACATTATCATCCAAAAACATTTGCCGATTGTCACCAAATCTTGAAAAAAAAAAAAAAAACATCTTGCAATAAAGACCTTTTTATACTCAATTATCTCACCACTCTCTTGCAGAACAAAGCTACTAGTAGGATTTCCACCATAACGCAACTTTCAAGATGTTGGATGCCTCCAACTTTTCTACCTCCTAACTTTTGTTATTATTATTATACAGGATTTATAGAGCGCCAACAGTTTACGCAGCGCTTTACAATATAAAAGGCAGACAATACAGTTGCTATACAATAAAATACAAGAGGATTAGGAGGGCCCTGCTCAAAAGAGCTTACAATCTAATAAGGTGGTAATATGTAGACAAAGAACACACCACATGCCACACCCCTGTTACATGGAGAATTAATAATACACCAAAAAAAATATTTTTTACACTATTCGTTCAGGCTGGCTTTTGAAATTTACAGATGCAACAATTTAGAAATTGGATGAAAGGTTTAGCACCGTAAAAACACTTAATTATAGATACATTGGGCCAGATTCAGATACACTTAATATTGCGCTGCGTAATCGAAATACTCTACGCTGCCGTATTTTACCAGGCTCTACATCGAATTCTGGTAGATTTTTGCCCGTACGCTACGGCGGCGTAGTCTATTTCTCGCCGCGTAATCGAAATACGCGATTAGGGGGCGTGAAGCATTTAAATTAGGCGCGTCCCCGCGGCGATCGAACTGCGCATGCTCCGTTCAGAAATTTCCCGCCGTGCATTGCGCGAAATCACGTCGTTACGTCATTCGTTGTTTGAGTAGCGTCGTTTACGAACATTCCTATTCCCGGACGACTTACGTAAAAAATAATAAAAGACGTCGGAAAACGTAGTAATTCGACGCGGGAACGACGGCCATACTTAACATGGGCTGTCTAATATTAGAGCAGCAAAAAGCTGGTATAGTGTTACGCAAAAAAAAGATGACTAAAGGTGCCGTAAGAGATTGCGATAGATGTTCGTAATTTCTGGGATCGCAAAAGCTCATTAGCATACCCCGACGCGGAAAACGACGGGAAGTCCACCCAGTGGCCGCAATTTTATTGCAGCGTAGATCCGAAGGCGTACGAACACGTAATCCAGTCGAATTGAAGCCTGCAGCCGTCTATTCATGGTTTGAGGTTTTCGACTAGCTAAAAAACGCGCGTAATTTGAAAGTACTCCAGTCTAACACCAGTTAGACAGGAGTTACGGCTCTCTGAATCTGGCCCATTGTGTATTTTTGTATATAGGTATACATCAGATCAAAATGAGGGACAAGGAGGAAAGAGGGAAGGAGGTATTTTATCCCAAAAATAGGAATAGTCTTTCCAAATCAGAAACAGATGGGAGCTCTGCCTATCCCCCCCACTGAACATGGTTCTACCCCTTTATTTATTTTATTATTTTTATTAGACATTATTTTTCCTTTTTTTTTATTTTACACATATTTGTATTATAATAGTTACACATACAACATTTTACAACCAACATTTACAGTTACAGTTTTGATTGTCTTCAGCTATACAAATAATTATCATACACCCCTAGTGTATTATAAAACATGTATGTATACTATATGTGTATATGTATGGAGAGAGAGAGAGAGAGAGAGAGAGAGAGAGAGAGAGAGAATATATATAAAAATATATATTTAAATATTGTGACAGGAAGTCAGGTAAATCTGTGGGTGTTGTCACAGACGGGAGATACATTTCTGCCTTGTTTAGACAATACACCAATTACTATTAGATGTCGGCTGCAGAAATAGCCAGAAAGCTTTAGGGCGTTGAAAAACTTCAGCTGTTCAGAATGAGGTAATTAAGGCCTCTATAAGTTTTCCAAAGGATGACTACTGATTGCTGCATCCTGAGGCTTTTTGAGTTAAGAGAGCAGTCAGAAAGACTTCTGAAGAGGTGAGGTGGTTGTTGATTTTTCTGTGTGATAAAAATCAAAAAGACTATTGTTTCTCTGCTGTATGACCAGCAGTGTCTGTCCAGCAGTAGGCTGTGCCAGACTCCATAGATAGGTTCCTGTGTGGTGAAGGTAGACGCCCCAAGTGGACTGGGTTTATTTTATGTTTTGTTTGTTTATGCTGTTTGGATACTTGCACTTTTTTCCAGCATTATGGGAGAAAAAACATAATCTTTGTTTTCAACCGTCTTCGGCTGCCTCTCTGGATAGTTCAGTGTGTAGTGAACCCACCCAGGGGGTCACACACCCCCGCTACCGAGCTAACCCCTTACACATTGTGGCGATGCCGGGGACAGTTAAAGTAAACCCAAAATGGAGGAGATACTGAAACAGCTGGCTATAGCAAATGCAAATCAACAGCAGACAAATGCAGGTTTGCAGCGGAGCCTTGCAGCTCACCAAGAGAGCCTTGCAGCTCACCGAGAGAGCATGGCAGGCTTGGAACAGAGACACCAGCAGCAAATGGAGCCCATCATGAAACAGCTTCAGATACAGCAGACCGAGGCTGGGAGTCAGGCCAGTAACATATCGACTTTTCGGGTAAGGCATTATTTTTGCCAAAGATGACTGCAGATGATGACCCTGAGATGTTTCTGACCACGTTTGAGAGAACAGCGGAAAAAGAGAATTGGCCTAAAGAACAGTGGGCTGGACTAGTGGCCCCCTTTCTATCTGGAGAAGCTCAAAAAACATATTTTGATTTGGAGCTTGCAGACGCAAAAAACTATGATCGGTTAAGAGGAAATATTGGTACGTTTTGGTGTAACCCTGGATGTCCGTGCTCAGCGGGTCCACAATTGGAGTTATCAGCTGAGGAAGCCACCTCGGTCGCAGATGTATGACCTCATCCATTTGGCTAAGAAATGGCTGCAGCTAGAAACTCTGTCCGGACCAAAAATTTTGGAGCGAGTAGTCATGGACAAATTTCTTAGGTCTCTTCCTAACACCCTGCAGAAATGGGTGAACCATGGTGGTCCGGAAACCGCAGACAAACTTGTAGACCTGGTCGAAAGGTACCTAAAAACAGAGAATTTGTCCTCTTCCACCAGAGACGCACAGACTTTCCACCCCAAGACCAGACCCTCCCCACCTATAGGTAAGACTGCATCAAGGGATGGGGGTGGAGAGAGGGACCAAAGAGCAACTAGAGGTATTATCGGGACTACTGCTAATGTTTGGCGAGAGCGGCCTGGAAGACCCATCCTACAGGACAGGACCAGAAGGTTGATTTGTTACCGTTGCCGGGAAGAGGGACATGTAGCAGCGGTTTGCCCAGCGGGTGATGAACCCATGCAGTGTGACTTTCTCACAGAGACGACAGTCCCTTTTTACAACCACATGCACTGCAGTAAAGGGAAATGAGAAACCTTTATGTAGAATGTGCTTAGATGGTAAAGATGTTGTGGTATTGTTGGATTCAGGTAGCCTGGTCACCTTAGTGAAAAGTGATCTAGTGGTGGGAAAAACCTTACATCCTAGGAAAATGGATGTAGCTTGTGTACATGGGGACACTCGAGAATATCCGGTGACTACGGTTTCCTTTGAAACCTCCCTCGGTAACTTGTGTCACCAGGTGGGTTTAGTTCCCAAACTGCCACATGACGCCATTGTGGGAAGGGATTTCCCAAATTTCTGGGAACTCTGGGACTGCCCAGATTCCCCAGTAGGTTGTTCTTCTGAGCCTGAAACATCTACTTCAGAAACCTCTAACTGTGAGGATTCTGCTGAGTTTCCATTCTCAGTCTTAGCAGGGGAATTATCAAATATTCCCATAAACACTGGAAAAAATTTAGTTGAGCTGTGAATAAGTATATAAACAAATTAAAATATATAAATGAAACTATAACAATTGTGTTTGAAATTAAGTTCAATGAAGTCCGAGAAAACACAATCAGTGCAAAATCTTCCTGGGGTTCAAAAATGAAGAAAACATCCACCAAAAGTGAAGACAACAACAGGAATACAGGCTTACGAGATGGCAAGCAAGGATAGCTTGCGGCTGTAAACCCCAGCCCGGGCCTTTAACATAAGCTGCAGCACTCACTAATGAAGGCAATCAATGAATCCTCAAGACACGGATATTCCCAGGCAGATGGAATACCGAGAAAATATTAGGGACTCACAATAGTGAAATACCGTAAAAGTAGTATCAAATGTAATGAGATAAAAAAACACTTACAAGAAAACGATCGTAAGATCAGTATGTAAAATAAAGGCAGCCGGCTAAGCGAATGCCCGTCCGCTCGGACTGCCACACGATAACGTCAGCACGTCTCCTCCTGACGAGCGTTTCGTCACAAAAATGACGTCGTCTTGTGGACAGCCTTCCCAGACGAGTTGAAGCTGTTATAGCTGCAAAGGGTGGGCCAACTCAATAATGAACCCAATGGACTAAGGCTTGGATGCCATTAAAGTTAAAGGCGGGGTCCCAATACTTTTGGTAATATAGTGTACCTTGGGATCCCTCGGGATACTAATCCTAAATACCTTATTAATCATATGCAAAACCAGTGTCCAATACCTGACCAATTTAGGGCACCTCCACCTCATACAGTGCCTTGCAAAAGTATTCACCCCCTTGGCTTTTTACCTATTTTATTACATTACAGCCTTTAGTTCAATGTTTTTTAATCTGAATTATATGTGATGGATCAGAACACAATAGTCTAAGTTGGTGAAGTAAAATTAGAAAATATATACATTAAACAATTTTTCAGAAATAAAAAACTGATAATTGGAATGTAAGTATGTAGACCATAAAAAGCTCTGGTGCAACCAATTACCTTCAAAAGTCACATAATTAGTGAAATGATGTCCACCTATGTGCAATCTAAGTGTCACATGATCTGTCATTACATATACACACCTTTTTGAATACCTAAGCAAAATGCACCACTAACCAAACACTGCCATGAAGACCAAGGAACTCTCCAAACAAGTAAGGGTAAGTCAGGGTTAGGTTATAAAAACATATCCAAATCTTTGCTGATCCCTAGGAGCACCATCAAATCTATCATAACCAATTGGAAAGAACATGGCACAACAGCAAACCTGCCAAGAGACGGCCGCACACCAAAACTCACGGCCGCACACCAAAACGCTGATCTTCTGCTCATACAATGTATGAACAGAAGATCAGTTATTTCCCCCTAGTGAGGGCCACCCCCCCCCCCCATACAGTTAGAACACACCCAGGAACACACTTAACCCCTTCCCTGCCCCCTAGTGTTAACCCCTTCACTGCCAATGGCATTTTTATAGTAATCCAGTGCATTTTTATAGCATTGATCGCGAAAAAAATGCCAATGGTCCCAAAAATTTGTCAAAGGTGTCCGAAGTGCCCGCCATAATGTCGCAGTACTGAAAAAAAATGCTGATCGCCGCCATTACTAGTAGAAAAATAATATTAATAAAAATGCCATAAAACTACCCCCTATTTTGTAAACGCTATAACTTTTGCGCAAACCAATCAATAAATGCTTATTATGATTTTTTTTTACGAAAAATATGTAGAATACATATCGGCCTAAACTGAGGAAAAAAAATGTTTTTTTTATATATTTTTGGGGGATATTTATTACAGCAAAAAGTAAAAAATATTGCATTTTTTTCAAAATTGTCGCTCTATTTTTGTTTATAGTGCAAAAAATTAAAACCGCAGAGATGATCAAATACCACCAAAAGAAAGCTCTATTTGTGGGAAAAAAAGGACGCCAATTTTGTTTGGGAGCCACATTGCACGACCGCGCAATTGTCAGTTAAAGCGACGCAGTGCCGAATAACAAAAAGTGCTCTGGTCATTGGGCAGCAATATGGTCCGGGGGTTAAGTGGTTAAAGTGAAACAATAAAAGTGTAATATTCCTTTAAATTTCGTACATAGGGAGGGTGTAAAGTATAAAACAAGTAAAAATGTGCAATAAAACCAATGCCTTAAGCATCAAATCAGCATCATAAATATATACGATGTGCAATAAATTACAAAGTCTGACATAAAGGGTAAGGAAGTCTGTGAAGTTTGAAGGGGGTACACACTCTCAGGGCTGCTCTGCACTTCCTCTGCCTGTGTAATGAAAACACTGGCAGAGGAAGTGATGTCAGCTCTCCTCTCGGCGGTATTTTCAATCCGGCGAGAGGAGAGAAGACATCACAGTAAGTCGCACCAACACTACACTGACACCACACATACAGGCACACTTAACCCCTTCCGATCACCCCCCCCCCCCAGCCCCTTGTCACAGTGTCATTGATTGCAGTGATCATATATTTACTGATCACTGCATTTAGTGTCAGTGTGACAGTTAGTGTGACAGGCAGTTAGTGTAAGGTCCAGGGTAGCCCCGTACCCCCCCTAATAAAGGTTTAACCCCTTGATCACCGCCCTAGTTAACCCTTTCACCCCCTATTGCCAGTGTCACTAAGCGATCGGTTTTCTGATCACTGTATTAGGCGGCGTACACACGAGGGGATATGTCCGCTGAAAACGGTCCGATGGACCGTTTCAGCAGACATCTCCGCTCGTGTGTATGGGCTAGCGGACAGATTTCTCCACCCGACAGATTTCAAAGCAAGCTTTGAAATCTATCCGGTGGGAATCTGTCCGCCCGACATGTCTGCTGGTTAGTACACTTACCAGCAGACATGTCGGCCCCCACCGCCGCCGCGCCGCTGCCGAATGGATTCGGCGCATGCGCGGAAGTGTTTTACTTCCTGGTGCGGTGATGTGGCGGTGACGCGGCGGCGTCAACGTCACCGCCGCGTCACCGCCACGTCACCGCGCCGTCCGGCGGCGGGGAATTTGATCCGATGGTGTGTACACGCCATCGGATCAAACTCCCGATCGGACATATCCGATGGAAATGGTCCGCGGACCGCTTTCATCGGATATGTCCGATCGTGTGTACGCCGCCTAAGTGTCACTGTTGCCGCTAGGTAGCAATTATTTTTTTTTTATACTGCGTTTTTTTTTTTTAATAAAGACATGTGGCTGAATACATTTTGGCCTAAATGTTTGACTAAAATTTAGTTTATTCGATTTCTCCTTTAACAAAAAGTAAAAAATATTGATTTTTTTTCAAAAATGTCGCTCTATTTTTGTTTATAGCGCAAAAAATAAAAATCGCAGAGGCAATCAAATACCATCAAAAGAAATCTCTATTTGCGGGAAGAAAAGGATGCAAATTTTGTTTGGGAGCCACGTCCCACGGCCGTGCAATTGTCTGTTAAAGCGACGCAGTGCCGAATTGTAAAAACGCCTTTGGGCATTTAGCAGCATATTGGGGCTTAAGTGGTTAAAACAATTTATTAATAACAGTACAGGTAGTGGTCACTAACATTTTAGAAGTGACAGGTAGGCATGTAAAAGATGTTCCCAAAAAGGGAAGGGGTGTCATCCGGCCGCCACTCAAATCCTGGTCCTGCTGGGGCGCTGTGTGGTGAGGTTAGACTTCCATCGCTGATGAAAACAGGCCGGCTGCAATGGAAATCCTCAAACCGAGGTTTGGAACGCTGGTGGACAGCAGGCAGAGGATGATGACGTCACCGGGCATGCGAGCGTTTCTGAGTGGTCAGGCAGCGTATGATGCGGCTGCCACACTCCTTTCTCAAGGGACGGGTGGAGGGACGAGGAGCTAGTTTTACATGGCCAGATGGGGAGGAAACTGGGCAGGGCGAGTGGGGAGTGGGAGGAATATTGCTATGCGAGAGGGAATGTGTAAGATGTGGCAAGCTCATAGAGCAGGGATCCTCAAACTATGGCCCTCCAGCTGTTGCGGAACTACACATCCCATGGGGCATTGTAAAACTCTGACATTCAGACATGACTAGGCATGATGGGAATTGTAGTTCTTGAACATCTGGAGGGCCATAGTTTGAAGACCCATGTCATAGAGACTTATCCAAAGCAACTTGGATCTGTGATCCGCAAAAGGTGGCTCTACAAAGTATTGACTTTAGGGGGGTGAATAGTTATGCACATTGACTTTTTGTTATTTTGTCCTATTTGTTGTTTGCTTCACAATAAAAAAAAATTCAAAGTTGCAGGCATCTTCTATAAATTAAATGATGCAAATCCTCAAACAATCCTTGTTAATTCCAGGTTGTGGGGCAACAAAACATGAAAAATGCCAAGGGGGTGAATACTTTTGCAAGGCACTGTATGTATCATGGTATCCTCTTCATGTTCACATCATGGACATCATGATCCATCATGGATTAGCTTTCCTATGCCAACTAAAAAGTTTTTGGGAAGTTCCATATAAACAATATATAATAAACAATTGGGGGTAAGTTTCTCTGACTCAGATGGGGACACTTGCAGTGGCGTATCTAGGGTATGGCAGCCGTGGCAAGTGCCATGGGCGCCATATGAAGGGGGTGCTGTTGAGTCGCTGGGCAGCAAGGCACTTACCAGGGACAGAGGGTCTCTTCTTCCCTCCTCCCGAGCATAGGCAGGATCTCCTTTTCAGCACCTTTGCTAATAGACAATGGCAGCGCTATCCCTGCTGCATTCAGCCACAGACCTTCCCTGTTCTCCCAGGCTCTCCCATTCCATCTGGTCGTGCACAAAGAAGACAGAGGAACATCAGTTTCTCCCTCTTCTCTGTGAAAACTGAGGCCTTAAGTGATGAAGATTTCATCACTTCCAGTATTGGTTCTGCATTTACCTGGCCTTGGAGGGCAGAGGAGGGATCAGGGGTCTAATAAACCCCAGATTTCTCCATAAAGAGGATGTGTCACTACCAAAGGTATCACAAGAGATGATAAATATCACTAGTTTTGTTAGCTGTTTTTTTTTTTTCTTTAAGGTTATCTGAAAGATGAACAAAAACAAAGATTTGAACCAGGAACCAGACAGATTACGAATTCTGCCTAGTAACAGCCAGATAGAAGTGAGTAAAACATTTTTTTTTTCAATTTTTTTTTTTTACATTAAAGGCAAGCTATTAATAGAAAAATCATTTTTAGGGTGGAACTCCGCTTTAAAACTGAACTTTATCCCAAAGGGGAAGTTCAGCTTTTTGTCCCTCCCCCTCCTCTATCACATTTGGCACAATAACAGTTTTTTGCAGGGGAGCGTGTACCTCGTTTTCTTTTTGGATCATCTAGGCCCGAAGACCAGAGAAGAACCAATCAAGGTGAGGACAGCCCTGGATACTCAGACAGGTTAGTGTCATTTTATTAAAAGTCAGCAACTACTACTTAATTTCTTCTTTCTATGGGAAAGATCCCCCTAGGGCACATTAGAAAGACCTCAAAAGCAATGTTGTTCAGGTGTAGAACACAGTGTCAAATAAATGTTGGTCCTATAATGATGAGGAATGGATTGATAATGTTGGACAAGTGTCCAGAGGCGTATCTAGTGAAAATGACGCCTACGGGAAGCACTAAAACTGCGCCCCTGTCGAAACATTTGAAACCCATCTTTCAGATAATAATACAGAGAAAAAATTGCGCTTGTCACAGTTAAATTATCAATTAGTACCGGTGTGGTCAGTTACTAACATAAAAATAAAAAATAGGGGGGAGGCGGCAGCTCTTGTGCCAAAACACAAGGGGAAATACAACAAAAACAAAGATTTAGAGCTGCGCCTTGTCACCCGGACTCGATACAATCAAAAAGAGTCCATATATCAGTCGTGTGGAGATAAACAATCCTTCAAACATGAGAGAAGTAGTAGGTTGGCTCCAAGACAAATCTCCGCTGGTCTTTAATCAGGATGGACATATAATAAACACCACTGTGCTCGAACTTGGCTTTTCAATGTGGCCCACCACCAGAAGTATAAGCAGCTTACCAGAGGAATGGCTGTAATCAACAGTCGGCTGTGACCCAGCCGCGGCCTTTAGTGAACCAGGACGAATCCCAAATCCTAGGGCAGTGTTTACACCGGGGCTCCACTCAGCAACTCCACCAATTAGATCATATGTAAATGATAAATAGAGGCAGACATAGCGTAATCCCGCTGGGACATTTATTTAAAATAGTAAAAACCAGAATACTCACATGGGAGATGAGTTAGACAGGCATATAAAATACAAAGTTGCCGGCCGGCAAACAGATCAGCAAGGACCCTCCTCCAGAGCGTAATGACGTCACCGCACGTCTACCCAGACGCGTTTCGTCGTAGGACGTTGTCAATGGGATAGGGCGTTGCGGTGAGTCAACACTTAAATAGGCCTGGACCTCGCCGTGAGGTGTAGATCCAGAGCTGCAGACGCCATCTTGGAAAGGGGCAAGATGCCAGTGCTTGACCCAATCCAAAACTGTTGCTAATATAAAAAACTTAAAAGACATTTCCTAAGGGATACAGCAGGCAAAGTCCTTATCTTGTAATCCCACAGGAGAAAAAAGAGAAAAAGAAGAAGCAGAGAAAACTTTACTTTGATGTCATAGATACAGGAAATAGATAGCAAGTGCCTACCACATCATTCACATTGTCTATACCTATTCCTCGTTGCGGCGACATCTAGTGGATCTTTTAAAGAAATACAGCGATGTCATCGCATTGGAAAAAAGGAAGGGGACAACGGAAGGAAGCCAGCCAAGACTGATAATTATGACTTGGCCTGACCTAAACCATATGATACTGATAATGATCGATAGCTGCCGATCAAGCGTATTTGATGGAATATAAGGGAAAAAAAACTTTAAAAGTGAAAATACAAAATAAAAGGGGATATGAGCCCAAGAGTCTCCCAACTTGGGTGAACATTATACCTACAGTGAGCAGGAGTGCAAAAAAACTAGACATTGGTATTAATGTGATTATAAACCCTCGGGGTTTTGATTGAAAGTCTATGTATAGTCACATTTAAGTGACCATGCATCGTAGTTTCGATTAGACACTACTGTGCAAATGTGAACACCAAATAATATATACTAGTGAAGTGTTGGTGCTTAGAAAAAATATTTATTAAGAGGACTCGTTGTTAATGAGCCTCTAATAAAATTAAAAAACATAATCCTCGAAAAAGAGGATTTAGTATTAATTTTTAATTTTAATTACTAACATTTTCTCAAACAAGTGTGGGAAATGTTAAAAATAAGGTGTGGAAAATGTTTAAAAAATACAGTGATTCCCTAAGTGCAAATAATTTATTATGCCTAGTGTTCATTATACCGGGCTCACCATTAAAAGGGCCCGGTATAGGGAAAAAAATAGGGGAAGGAGGGGGGGGGGGAAGGGGAAAAAAATTTTTTTTGTGTAATCAAATACAATGATTCTGAACATGTGTGGAAACTGTTAAACTGGTAGACCCAAAGAAAAAATGATTTTGTATAAATGGCCTAGAAGAGACAATCTCCTGACCCAGAGACTATTCAAACAGGCTCTCATTCCCTTGGCGTCAGCAGTACATACGACCACACCCCACGCTGAGTTCCAGTACAATATCAACCATTATTAATAAACGCGTTAACGTCAGTTTCGATGTTTAACCCATATGGTGTATAGCATTTTAAACGGTATATCCAACTCATTTCCATTCTTGAAATGGTCCTTACTAGATGACTCCCCCTCCAATTGGGTTTGAATTTATCTATCCCCACAAACAAAGTTTTTGATGGATCTTTATTGTGTTTGAGGAGGTAGTGTTTCGAAACCGAATGGTTTCTGAATCCACTTATGATATTGGTTATGTGTTCATTAATGCGGACCTGTAAGGCCCGTTTGGTCCGTCCCACATATTGCAGGCCTCTGGTCCCTCGTCTCTTTCTCCTTGCCTTTTTTGCCCTTGGGTGGGTTTGTGAAAACCCCAGCTATTTGACCCATTGGGTATTGGGGGGCCTAAGGGATTGGGACCTCGGGCATTGTTAATGTACGTTGGGGGAGGGGGAATCCGTTGCGAAGCTTCTGGAAATGGGAAATATTCCGGTCCTTCCTCGTATAATGGAAGAAAGGAGTTGGACACTGGAATGTTATAATCCCAACCAGAGTTTGCTTCTGTTCTATATGGCGAGGGGGGGTGAGTATCAAAATCATACCCTTGTCCCTGACCCCAACCATTTGAATAGTCAACGTAGGTTCCCTTCCCTCTCATTGTCCCCTGCGCCCATCCCCTCCCTCTTACTGGGTAACCCCTAGTTTTGGGTGGTGGACCGTGATACACATTGGGGACGTGATCCGTTCGGGATCCCCCGAACAGGCGGGTCTGGCCCCTTGATGGATACCCTCCCCTAGGAGGTCCATGACCCCTTCTGGGAGATTGGGACGATTGAGGTCCTATTTTTTTGAAAACATCTGTGACGGGTTTTTTGGGGAACACAGAGGATGTTGGTTGAGACCCCTGTGGTAAGGATCTCACCTCCATGTGGGCTAAGGTGTCCATATCATTAGAGTTGGTTTTATTTTGTTCTTCTGCAAGTTTCTTTTGCCAATTGAACACATTGCCCTCATGGTAGTCAGTAAGGTCCCTATTGTACTTCTTCTTTTTTTTGGTATGTTGTTCCTTATCCTCTTTTTCCATAATTTTTTGGAGACCCGATGACCTCTCGCGATATTCATCACAATCTTTATTAGGACTGAGTTTGTCTTTGATGAGTTTGATCTCGTCATCCGGTCTGGAAAGTTTGGAGGCTTTCCTTTCTAATAGGAAACGCAACAGGGCGACCCCAGCTAAATTAAAGTAGGAGTACCAGCCCTCGAGGTCGGTGTCCCCTTTCTGTGGTGCCAATTCCCACCTCAGACTGCGGGGGACCATAAGGTGTTTGACATATGTTTCTAAATACACTATGTCCCACTTTGTGTTTTTCAGAAATCATAAGATTCTTGAGGCGGGCAAAAGTCCCTCCCAGATCATTATCATCTTCTTTAAAGGATTCAAAAACCCCTTCTATATTTACCATCTTACTAGCCCTAAAATCAAAAATATCCATATTTAAACTGATATTACGTCATTAAGCTCTGGAGGAGGGTCCTTGCTGATCTGTTTGCCGGCCGGCAACTTTGTATTTTATATGCCTGTCTAACTCATCTCCCATGTGAGTATTCTGGTTTTTACTATTTTAAATAAATGTCCCAGCGGGATTACGCTATGTCTGCCTCTATTTATCATTTACATATGATCTAATTGGTGGAGTTGCTGAGTGGAGCCCCGGTGTAAACACTGCCCTAGGATTTGGGATTCGTCCTGGTTCTCTAAAGGCCGCGGCTGGGTCACAGCCGACTGTTGATTACAGCCATTCCTCTGGTAAGCTGCTTATACTTCTGGTGGTGGGCCACATTGAAAAGCCAAGTTCGAGCACAGTGGTGTTTATTATATGTCCATCCTAATTAAAGACCAGTCTTTAATTAGTCAACCTACTACTTCTCTCATGTTTGAAGGATTGTTTATCTCCACACGACTGATATATGGACTCTTTTTGATTGTATCGAGTCCGGGTGACAAGGCGCAGCTCTAAATCTTTGTTTTTGTTGTATTTCCCCTTGTGTTTCGGCACAAGAGCTGCCGCCTCCCCCCTATTTTTTATTTTTATTTTTATGTTAGTAACTGACCACACCGGTACTAATTGATAATTTAACTGTGACAAGCGCAATTTTTTCTCTGTATTATTATCTGAAAGATGGGTTTCAAATGTTTCGACAGGGGCGCAGTTTTAGTGCTTCCCGTAGGCGTCATTTTCACTAGATACGCCTCTGGACACTTGTCCAACATTATCAATCCATTCCTCATCATTATAGGACCAACATTTATTTGACACTGTGTTCTACACCTGAACAACATTGCTTTTGAGGTCTTTCTAATGTGCCCTAGGGGGATCTTTCCCATAGAAAGAAGAAATTAAGTAGTAGTTGCTGACTTTTAATAAAATGACACTAACCTGTCTGAGTATCCAGGGCTGTCCTCACCTTGATTGGTTCTTCTCTGGTCTTCGGGCCTAGATGATCCAAAAAGAAAACGAGGTACACGCTCCCCTCCAAAAAACTGTTATTGTGCCAAATGTGATAGAGGAGGGGGAGGGACAAAAAGCTGAACTTCCCCTTTGGGATAAAGTTCCGTTTTAAAGCGGAGTTCCACCCTAAAAATGATTTTTCTATTAATAGCTTGCCTTTAATGTAAAAATTAAAAAAAAAAAAAAATGTTTTACTCACTTCTATCTGGCTGTTACTAGGCAGAATTCGTAATCTGTCTGGTTCCTGGTTCTAGGTGGTTCAACTTCCTGTCCTAAGACCCCCATTGCATCCTGGGAAATGATGACACTCATTTCCCAGAAATCTCTGGGCATTACTGTCCCTAAAAATCACCCAGCATGCACCTCTCCCTGAAAAGCAGGAAGAAAAAGGAACTGGGCTTCACATGCCCACACATATGGATACGGCCACAACATTAGCTGGAGGATAAAAGGCAAGTGTTTGCAATGATTTCTGGAATGATTGGGGAGCTATTAATATGTTTTAGGGACTATTTAATGTGATTTATTTTAGCTTGCAAAAAAAAAAAAATTAATGCAACCACAGTGCTGACTTGGGGGGAGCAAGCATCCAACACACCCAGAAGTGCTTTGCATTGCAATCATTAACATTACATTGATTTCCGTTTCCTGCAAATAAGACAACTGCCAACAAACAATAGCAAAGAGAGATCGCCCGTGTAGCCCTAACCATAATCTTTTGCCTACCGTTGCTGCTTTAACTAAATATTTGTATGTATGCGTAACTCCTAAAAGGCCTACAGCAGGGATATGCAATTAGCGGCCCTCCAGTAGTTGCAGAACTACAAGTCCCATGAGGCATAGCAAGACTCTGACAGCCACAAACGTCATGTTTTCTGGCTTTTACTGTAGGCCAGGGATATGCAATTAGCGGACCTCCAGCTGTTGCAAAACTACAAGTCTGGCTCTGGGTGTCATACCCAGAGCCAGACTTGTAGTTTTGCAACAGCTGGAGGTCCGCTAATTGCATATCCCTGGCCTACAGTAAAAGCCAGAAAATATTTTAGTACGGTCCCTGGTTTAAGCTCCTCCCTCTATTTGGGCTTACTGCAGTCAGGTCCATGAGTACTAAAACAAAAAACTCTTTGATCTTTTTTTTTTTTTTTAATCCAATGCAGTAGCACGTTTCATTTTTTTTTTTTAAATAACTTTTTTTATTTCAGCAAAGTTGAATTCTTCATCGAATAATATTATCAGATCACTGGTGGATTTTACTTGTTGCCAGCAGGTGTTCTGAAAATAAAACTAATTACCGCATTTATCGGGGTATTACGCGCTCCGGCGTATAGCGCGCACCCCTAATGTGGACTCGAAATTCCTGTAAAAAAAAACATTTTAGTACTTACAGTTTTGGTGTCTTGCGCGGCATCCATCGGCGGCCTTGTCCGGTCCGGCGCTGTCTCTGAGTCGAATCCCAGCTTCCCACGCTCAGTTTGAACGCCTCCGCTGACATATACCGAGTGCAGTACATTTGGCTCGGCTTCGCTCGTGCTCACGCGCTGTGACGTTTATGCGTGAGCACAAGCGAAGCTGAGCCTGGCCGAATGTACCCGAGTGTACTGCACTCGGTATATGTCGGCGAAGGCATTCAAACTGAGCGCGGGAAGCGGGTATCGGTGTATATCGTGCACCCACGATTTTCCCCTTATTTTGGGGGGGGGAAGAGAGCTCCAGCGGGTCACGGAAGCGGCACTATAACGAAGGGTATTTGGCACAATTATATTACAGAAACACCCACATTGTACATTATATAATACTGTAATAGAGTGGATTTTACAAGCATTTTAACTTGGTTCACACTGGGGATTCCTGAAAGCCAGGGAGGGAAAGGGGGAGAGAAGACAGCACATTACATGGTAAGACCTACCCCAAAAATAAGCCCTATTGTGTCTTTTTTTGCCAAAATTAATATAAGATTTGGCTTATTTTCGGAGAAACATAGTAGTATTTATTGAAAGTATTTTACAAAGGTTAGAAAGGACATAAACATATAAAAATATGCCTACAATCGGCCTTGCTTGAATTAACCAAACGGGAACAACGTGCCAAACTGTGACGCAGGTGGCATAAAGTGTTAGCTTAGAGATCACAACAATAGTAGGACAATCAACTTCTAATTTCAATTTGTTCAATTTTACATCACCGCGTTCGTGGCAGTCAAAAGTTCACTGGACTTTTGTATGACCGTGTGTATGCAAGGCAGGCTTGAGAGGAATTTCGTCGGTAAAACCATCTGTTTTTTATCCAACGGGAAAACCGCTCGTGTGTATGGGGCATAAGTGTTCTGAGAAACTGGAATGTTTCCCCTGCTGTGCCCAGTGGTTTCTTCCACTGACCTCCATATCTGTACAGAACACAGTAATGACTTTAGGGTCAGTGGAAGGAACCATTGAACACTATAGGGGGGAATCCAAAAGATCAACACTCCCAAAAGTGTTAAGCCCTGTACACACGATCGGTCCATCCGATAAGAACGGTCCGACGGACCGTTTTCATCTGTTCACCGATGAAGCTGACTGATGGACTGATGTGCCTACACACCATCGGTTCATGAACCGATAGTGTCAGAATGCGGTGACGTAAAACACAACGACGTGATGAAAAAAACGAAGTTGAATACTTCCAGGCATGCGTCGACTTGATTCTGAGCATGCGTGGATTTTTAACCGACGCTCGTGCGTACTAACGATCGGTTTTGACCTATCGGTTAGCCGTCCATCAGTTCGATTTTAAAGCAAGCCATCTGTTTTTGGACCGAAGGATAGGGGACCGATGGGGCCTACACAAGATCGGTTTGGACCGATGAAAACGAACTTCAGTCCGTTTTCATCGGTTTGAACCAATCGTGTTTACGGGGCTTTAGTTTCTCAGAAATCTTCATCAGATGATGCAGCACAAGCAGCATAAAAGGTGAGTATTTACTCTCTTCTTTTATAGGTGACAGTTTTTTGTTGCCATTTGATTTTCACAGCAGGGTCCATTCCCTTTAAAGCGGTTGTAAACCGCATATACATTTTTTTTTTTTTTTTTAGAACCTGCAAGGCAAAAGACATAGGGCCAGATTCAGGTAGAGTAAGCCTGGAGTATCACTGATACTCCAGCCTAACTCTCACTTTGAGCCGGCGTTTCTGTTTTCTGTAAGCAGAAAACAAGAAACGCTGGGTTGGAGTTCCTATACGAGCGGCGTAATTGTATTTCGCCGTCGTATCGGAACTGCAATTTAAAAAATGGCGCTCGGGGCGTTCCCGCTGATTAACGCCGAGAATATGCTAATTCGGGCCCGACGCAGTGACTTTCCGACGTTTCCGTAAGAGATACGTGGCGTAAAGAAAAACCAGCCCCCTAGTGGAGTATCCTATGTTAAGTATGGCCGTCGTCATCGCGTCGAATTTAAAAATGTTCGCGTCGTTTGCGTAAAACGTCCGTGAATGGGGATTGACGTCATTGACGTTCACTGACAGAATTTGGAGCATGCGCACTGATAGTCGACACATGCGCAGTACGTTCACCGCGGGATCGTGCCTAGTTATAATAATACACGCCCCCTACCCGCCCAATTTGAATTCCGCCGGCTCATTTTCGCTATGCCGCCGCAACTTTAGGAGCAAGTGCTTTGTGAATACAGTACTTGCTCCTAAAGTTTCGGCGGAGTAACGTAAATGAGAAACGTTAATCTAAAATAAAGATTCGCCCATCTACCTGAATCTGGCCCATAATGAGCTAATATGCACCGCAAAATAGCTCATTATGAAATACTTACCTCTGAACAAGGAAAGTAGAACTTACCTGGTCCACGCCGAGCGAGATGTCATTTTGACTCGGCGTGTCTTCCGGGTATCGCCGCTCCAGCGCTGTGATTGGCTGGAGCGGCGATGATGTCACTCCCGCGCGTGCGTGCGGGAGATTTCAAATCGGCAGGGTCCAGCGGATGCCGGTCCTTTCGCCGTGGATTCCCCCCAGCGCATGCGCCGCTGCAATCAGCGGCACATTGCAAGGGGAATATCTCCTAAACCGTACAGGTTTAGAAGATATTCTTTATATCTACAGGTAAGCCTTATTATAGGCTTACCTGTAGGTAAAAGTGAAAAAGTGGAGTTTACAACCACTTTAACAAATATAGGGCTCGATTCACTAAGCTTTATTGCAAAGAGATATATATTATTTCTCTCATAGCTGAAAATAACAATTACCATTGCAAGTATCTTCATCGTGATCATTTTAGCATAGTGAATGTCACCTTTAGTAGAGTATTTGTAATGCATTTATCACTGGTGGCAGAATACATTTAAAGTATCACATACCAGTCATCATGAGTAATTTTATCCCCTTTCAATTATTTTCCGGCACAGAACTAACAGCACAATCGCTGTACGAGTTAATCTCCAATACTCTCATTTTCTAGTTAATGCAAAACATCTCCATCTGTCTGTTTATATAGTAAGTTCCACAATGCCTCCCCAATGTGTGCCGTGCCTTGTCACAATGTTACAGCTGAAAGCTTTTGCCATCCTGCTAATATTGTGACAGCTTCTACTTTTACGGCCACCCACACAGAGCTCTCTGTAAGAGCTTGTATTCCAGTGCGGCTGAGTCACCTATTAAAGCTCTAGTACATACTATGCAAGGTTTCTCTCCACAGCGATGGAGCCAGCAAAATGGCCAACGGTGACATCTTGCGAGGGAGAAATGGAAGTTTCAAACACTTGTGTTCTCTTAGGAGTGTGAGAGACTTCGATTGTACCTGAGGTGAAACATTGAAATTCCTGTGAAAAAGAGTGTTATCGCAAGTAAATAACATGACAGCCAGAGGTTAAAGCTGAACTCCAGGAAAAAACGATAATGAGTCAGTTGGAATACATACACTATATTGTCAAAAGTATTGTGACGCCTGCCTTTACACATATTTGAACTTTAATGGCATCCCAGTCTTAGTCCGTAGGGTTCAATATTGCGTTGGCCCACTGTTTACAGCTATAACAGCTTCAAGTCTTCTGGAAAGGTTGTCCACAAGGTTTAGGAGGGTGTCTATGAGAATATTTGACCATTCTTCCAGAAGCACATTGGTGAGGTCAGGCACTGATGTTGGACTAGAAGGCCTGGCTCGTAGTGTCTGCTCTAATTCATCCCAAAAAGTGTTCTATCAGGTTGAGGTGCAGGCCAGTCAAGTTCCTCCACCCAAACTTGCTCATCCATGTCTTTATGGGCCTTACGTTGTGCACTGGTGCACAGCCATGTTGGAACAGGAAGGGGCCACCCCCAAACTGTTCCCTCAAAGTTGGGAGCATGAAATTGTCCAAAATGTCTTGGTATGCTGATGCCTTATTGGAGCAAAGGGCTAGGCCCAACCCCTGAAGAATAACCCCACATCTTAATGCCCCCTCCACCGAATGATTTGGACCAAAGCAAGTTCCATAAAGACATGGATGAGTGAGTTTGAGTTTGGGGTAGAGGAACTTGACTGGCCTGTACAAAGCCTTGAACTTAACCCGATAGAACAACTTTGGGATGAATTGGAATGTTTATAAGCGGTTACAAACAGTTAAAAGCATTATGCCGTGTACACACAACCGTTTTTCGGGTTCTAAAAAATTATGTTTTTAAGGGTCTAGAAAAAAGAAAATCATTTTTTCAACCCGATCATTAAAACGGCCTTGCCTACACACGATCAGGAAAAAAAATGCTCTAGCAAAGCACGGTGGCGTACAACACTTACGACGGCACTATAAAGGGGAAGTTCCATGCAGAATGCGCCACTCATTTTGTGTTAGTGAAAGACGATTCGCGCTTTTCAGCCTGTCACAGCGTGATGAATGTGCTTACTCCATTACGAGCGCTAGTTTTACCAGAACGAGCGCTCCCGTCTCATAACTTGCTTCTGAGCATGCACGTTTTTTTCACGTCGTTAAAGCCCCCACAGGACCATTTTTTACAACGTAAAAAACAATAACATTAAAAACAACATAAAAATGTTCAAAATTTTTAATGGCAATTTTTTACATCGTGAAAAATGCTCTGGAGCCCACACACGATAGTTTTTATTGAAATAATAAAAATATATTTTTTAGAACCCGAAAACGGTCATGTGCACGCGGCATTAGGCATTTAAAATGCCGGTAAACTACAGTCCAGAACGCGATTCATCTGCTTTCAAAAAGACGCCTAGAACCTCAACTGCCTCTAACCTACTTTAAACAACAAATATACATAAGATAAAACAGAGAAGCATTCAGGGGCTGCTGATAAAAATGTCCAGCTTCTCCTTAAAGTGGAGTTCCACCCAAATATGGAACTTAGGCCACGTACACACGTATGAGAACCTCGTCGGGCTAAACTCATCGTTCCGCCTGACGAGGTTCTCGGGCGGCCGTCGAGTTCGTCGACCAGGCTGTCGAAAAAGGCTCGTCAGTTTGCTCGGCGAAAACGTACACACGATCGAGCTTCTCAGCAGAATATGGATCCCAGCGAGCTTCTCGCTGCATTCTGCCGTGTGTACGAGGCCTTACACTTTTTGGAATCCTTCCCGTCTCCAGTGTCACATTTGGCACCTTTCAGGGGGGAGGAGGGAGCAGATACATGTATAATACAGGTATTTGCTCCAAATTCCTGGCATAGATCACTGCGGTGATCATGGTGAACTATGCCACGTCCGGCGCCTACTCTGTCCCCCCCGCTGTCTTCTGGGAGACACACAGGTCCCAAAAGATAGCAGGGACCAGTGAGGACGTGCATGTGCAGTAGGGAACCAGGAAGTGAAGCCGCAAGGCTTCACTTCCTGATTCCCTTAATGAAGATGGTGGCAGCAGCACCCAAGAGCCAACGGACAGATCGGCTTCGGCTGCTAACATCGCGGGTGCCCTGGACATATATACCAATGTCCGTATATTAAAAGTCAGCAGCTACAGTATTTGTAGCTGCTGACTTTTAATAGTTTTTTCTTTTCAGGTGAACACTTTAATGTTAGTTTAACATGAGGCCTTATGCTTATTCTGATGACAAAGCAACATTTTTCCCTTACTTTCAGTCCCAGTGACAATGCTTACCGAGACAAAAAGATAGGGTGAGTCTCCCTAGCAGGGACAAAGACAGCAATAAAAATCTGACATGAGTTTCCCTGATCCAACCCCAGAGGAATCTTTTCGAAAAAAAATCAGATCTTAACACCCCAGCTAATTCTTTTTTTCATAGCTAAATTAAATTTTTTAAATGGAATACCGTGCCACAAACTACAAGCCTACTGTTTGGCTTGCGGCTGTAACCTGATCTGATTCACGGAGGGATAATTTTTGTCGCACCATGAAGTAAAGAACCGGCTCTGGTAAAGACACCCCTGGATCCTTAAACAGGTAAGTGTTCCTTTATTTAAAGTCAGTAGCTACAGTACTTTAATTTTTTTGTTTCTAGGGTAAAGAATGACACTACTGTGCCTGCGTGAATTTCCTCCAGGTATTCCGGTTTCCTCCCATACTACAAAACCATACTGGTATGTTAATTGGCTCATGTCTAACTTGGCCCTAGTATGAATATAACTTAGGGACCTTAGATTGTAAGCAGGTCTCAAAATTTCAAGTCCTGAGCTACTAGCCAGGCCTTAAGAGTTACTCGCTACCTGTTGCTACGACCTTGCCCCGCCCCTTAAACACGCCCTTGTAAATGATCTCATGAAATAACACTGTTAAATGCACCCATTCTATCATACCTATGCCTCCAATTATGTCCCCCTGCCCCCATTCTATCATACCTATACCCCAAATTCTGCCCCTTTTTCCCCATTCTATCATACCTATGCCTCCAATTCCGTCCCCCTGTTCCCATTCTATCATACCTATGCCCCAAATTCTGCCCCTTTTCCCCCATTCTATCATACCTATGCCTCCAATTACATCCCCCTCCCCCCATTCTATCATACATATGCCCCCAATTCTGCCCCTTTCCCCCCATTCTATCATACCTATGCCTCCAATTCCTCCCCCCCCCCCCCATCTATCTTATGGTAGGATAGATGGGGGTGGAATTGGAGGCATAGGTATGATAGATTAGGGGAAGGGGGCAGAATTGGGGGCATAGGTATGATAGAATGGGGGGAGGGGGACGGAATTGAAGGCATAAGCATGATAGATTGGGGGGGGGCAGAATTTGGGGCATAGGTATGATAGAATGGGGGGAGGGGGACGAAATTGGAGGCATAAGCATGATAGATTGGGGGGGGGCAGAATTTGGGGCATAGGTATGATAGAATGGGGGAGGGAGGCAGAATTGGGGGGCATAGGTATAATTGTATTGGGGGGATGATTTAGAGTCCAAATCTGCAATTACCCCCCCCCCCAATCCAGCACATATGTTCCTTCAATCCCCCTTACTCCCAGCAAACTCCCAGTGCCTCCAGAACATCACACATCTGTCTTAATACTACATACCAGCATTGTACTGCAGGCACGGTGCACTCCTTCGATGTGTGGGAGGTGGAGTGGGGCGGTCGGAGGCGGAGAGGGGCGGTCCCGTGCATCTGGTATAGTACAGTGCTGGCCGATTATACTGTACTTTAAGTCTACACTGAGAGGTGGAGAGGGGCGGTGCGAGGCGGTTCTGTGCGTCTGGTATAGTACAGTGCTGGGCTGTGAGAGGTGGAGAGGGCGGTCCCGGGCGGCAGTTCTAGGCAATATGACTGGCCTATGGGAGGTGGAGAGGGGCGGTCCTGGGCGGCAATTCTAGGCAATACTACTGGCCTATGAGAGGTGGAGAGGGGCGGTCCCGGGTGGCAGTTCTAGGCAATACTACTGGCCTATGGGAGGTGGAGAGGGGCGGTCCCGGGCTGTGCTTCTAGGCAATACTACTGGCTTATGGGAGAAGAAAAGGGGCGGTCCCAGGCGGCGCTGGTGTCCATTCTGCTGCTAGCCTGTGCCAACCTGTGTGGGACGGCGTGGCAGCTGTATTGTAGCTAAATACCTATGTTTACTGGCCGCACTGTGTGTGTCTGAGCGGCGTACACAGGCTACTCGCACTGCACTTAAATTCCCTTGCCAAATGCGAGAAGGCGACCACAAATTTTGAGGGCTGTTGTAAGCTTCTTGAGGGCAGGGACTGATTTGAATGTACAATATACAATGCTCAGCATAAATGACCCCTTTTTAAAAGTAAGATTAAAATCAATATCTCAGTGAACACAAAAACTGTTTTCAAGGTTTTGACAAAACTTTTTTTATAGAACATTTGTTTAGCTCCATTACATGAAAGTAAGATTAATAATATAACTTAGATTACAAAATCTTCAGTTTTACTCAAATTAGTTAAAAAATAATTAGCAAAATTAGCAAAAATTAAAACACTCTACAACAAAAACGACTCCATCTAGTATTTTGTATGACCTCCATGATTTGTAAAGACATCACCAAGTCTTCTAAGCATGAAATTAACAAGTTTGGGTGACATATTGCAACATCTATGTCTTTCCATTCTTCAAGAACGACCTACTTTAGGGCCTGGATTCTGGATTGAGAATGATGCTCAACCTGTCTCTTCAGAATTCCCCATAGGTGTTCCATTGGGTTCAGATCAGGAGATATACTTTCATCCTTCTTCAGAAATGCAACAGCGGCCTTAGATGTGTGTTTTGGATGATTGCCATGTTGTAAAAGTGCACGATGACCAAGGGCACTGAGTGAGGGTACCAACTTCTCTTTCAATATAGAGCAGTACATCTGTGAATTCATGATACCATCAATGAAATGCATCTCCCGACACCAGTAGCACTTGTGCAGGCCCACAGAAGGACACTGCCACCACCATGATTCACTGTAGGTACCATACATTTTTCTTTGTACTCCTCAACTTTGAGACACCATTCAGTTTTGAAGCCATAAGTTTCAAAAACATTTATCTTGGTCTCATCACTCCAGAGTCCCAGAAGTCTTCTTTTTCAGCATGGGCCCTGCAAATTCTAGGTGGGCTTTTTTGTGCATGGGCTTTAGAAGAGGCTTCCTTCATCAACGACACCCATGCATGCCATTCCCCTGCAGTGTATGCCGTATTGTGTTACGGGAAACAATCACCCCAGTTTGGCTTTCTACTTCTTCAGCCAATTGCTGTGAACTTGTATGACGATTTTCTTCAACCCTTCTCATCAGAAGATGCTCCTGTCGAGGTGGGATGGTTGCAGTTCCATCTTTGTAAAACATTTTTATCACTTTTGCTACAAAATTCTGACTGATAAGCAAAGTTTTGCTGATCTTCTTATAGCCCTCAACCTTCTTATGTAAAGAAATTCTTTCTTTTCCATGTGGTGCCATTGCTGACAGCATGAAATGGGAAAGGGTTTTCTTCGATAGGTAACACCCTTTTATAATCAACTGTCTGTTGGACACCTGTTTAATTAATAATTAGACTCACCTGTAGTTGAATTCTTGATAATTAGGATTTTGTTGTCTAAAATGTAGCTTTGTTTCAATGACTTTCATTGGGGTGTATTTATTTTTGCAACATGGTCATGAATGAATTTGTTAGGAAAAATACATTTTTGTGTGTGCAAATTAACAAATCTTTGTTTCAATCAATGGCCCACATTTGTGGGAGTATTTTGTAGTACAGTGTCCCATAGAAAATGTTGATTCTGAAAGGAAATTTAAGGCCGGATTCACACTTGTGCGGTGTGAATTTCAGCTCTCTTATCTCTGCAGAGAGAAAAGACAACTGTTCAGCAGATCCATTGCATTTTAGCTGCAGATTAGCTGCAAATTTTAGAGCTGGGAGAGGGGAGTGGGGAAGTGTATTGAGCTGAATGAGAGGAATACTGAAGAGAAATGAACACATCTGCGAATCAGCTGCACACCCATAGAAGATAATGGGCCTGAATTCTCACCTGAGCAGCACCGCAAGGCCTAAAATACGCACACTTTTTTTGGCAATGCGCAGTGCGAATGCATCGCACATATGTGAACCAGCCTCATTGAATACAATGTATTTAGAAATGTTCTGCGTATTGGATGCGGTTTAAGCCGCACTCAATTCGCATAGGTGTGAACCCGGCCTAAAGGCTTTCTGACTAATCTGTTGGGGTGTACTCAATTATGCTGAGCATTGTATATGTCAATCGCTGCGGAAATAGACGGCGATATATAAGTACTTGTAATAAATAAATAAGAACCGCTTTAACCACTTGCGGACCACCGCATGTAAATATACGTCGGCAGAATGGCACGTACAGGCACATTGGCTTACCTGTACGTCCCTGCCTTGACATTGGTCGGGGGTCCGATCGGGACCCCCCCCCCCCCCCGGTACATGCGACGGTCCCCGTGGCTGCAGACGCGATCCGGGATGAGGGGGCGGACAAAAACCATCGCTCCCAGCCAATCCGCGCGCTCCCCCTGCTCTGCACTTCCTCCTCCTGTGTAAACACAGGAAGGGGGAAGTGATGTAATCTCTCATCTCGGCGGTATTTTCAACTGCCGCTGATGAGAGATTACATCACATAGTAAGTCTGCACAACACTACACTGACACAGTAACACACAGGCACAATAACCCCTTGCGATCAACCCCCCACCCCCCGGTCACAGTGTCACTGAATGCAGTGATCATATATGTACTGATCACTGCATTTAGTGTCAGTGTGACAGGCAGTGTGACAGGCAGTTAGTGTTAGGTCCAGGGTAGCCCCCGTACCCCCCCTAATAAAGTTTTAACCCCTTGATCACCGCCCTAGTTAACCCTTTCACTCCCTATTGCCAGTGTCACTAAGCGATCATTTTTCTGATCGCTGTATTAGTGTCACTGTTCACGCTAGGTAGCTTTTTTTTTTTTGTGATTTTTTTTTTTTTACTAAAGACATGTGGCTGAATAAATTTTGGCCTAAACGTTTGACTGAAATTTAGTTTATTTGATTTTTCTTATAACAAAAAGTAAAAAATATTGATTTTTTTTCAAGAATGTCGCTCTATTTTTGTATATAGCGCAAAAAATAAAAATGGCAGAGGCGATCAAATACCACCAAAAGAAAGCTCTATTTGTGGGAAGAAAAAGACGCAAATTTTTTTGGGAGCCACGTCGCACGACCGCGCAATTGTCTGTTAAAGCAACGCAGTGCCGAATTGTAAAAACCCCTTGGGTCATTTAGCAGCATATTGGTCCGGTCCTTAAGTGGTTAAAGTTAAGTAACCAGTTGTCAACAATGTCACTTTTAGGACATAAATAAAGTTGTTCATAGCTTTTTAAAGTGGAACTTCAGATACTTTTTTTTTTTTAGTCTCCCAATCCCCCTATTTTAGAAAATTACATTTGCGTTGCCTGGAGTTCCTATTTAAATGCTTTGCAAATGCTTGCTGAACCTCATGACTTGAGACTAGATGAAGGCCAGCCTCCAACACACGGACTAGAAAAAAAAGCATTGTTAACAAAACACTCAGAACATAAATGGTACTGCTTCAAATCAATTTTATATAAGCACATTACAAAATGTATTTCAACAGCCAACGAGTATAAAAGACTAAAAATGAAACCTGTGTAGCTTAGTTCTAGTGTTTAAAAAAAAACATACGTGATAAGAAAAGGACATTTTCGAAATATAAACCTAAAGGAACACTTTCATCCTTTGAGGGTTACAAAGAATACAACAAGCTGCAAAAAAGGAAATCAGGTTGGCAAAAATCCAAGATGAACAGCAGGTTGCTAAAGAGAGTAAGCCAAATACCAAAAAAAATCTTTAACAGTATTAATAGCAAAAATAAAATTTTTGAGTATACAGGGCCCCTAAAAAAAGAACTGTCAATTAGTCGCTAAGCATAAAGGGAAGCAAATGTAATAAATAAATAGTGTATCTTCTGTTTAGCTCTGCCTATACAAAGCAACATGATACTTATAATAGTGTACAAGATAAGGCGGGTGCTTAAAATTAGACTGTTATTGCCCTAAAAAAATCCCCAAAGTAGTTCTTTGCAATATTAGGTAATATACTTACCAAGCAGTGGTTCAGCCACCATTTAATCCTGCAGCATTTATCAATCCTGTGGTGCCGTAATGCTTATGCCCTACCCCCTTTCCCCACAACACCTCTCCTTCCCGCTCTATGTGGTTTCTTCTGCTGGTCGAACATCACTGCTTTGTCTTGTTAGAGGCCACATTGAGTTGTTAAATGCTGGAATTTTTTTGGGAGGGTTTAATGCTTCTTATGAAAGTACAGTGCCTTGCAAAAGTATTCGGCCCCCTTGAACTTTGCGACATTTTGCCACATTTCAGGCTTCAAAACATAAAGATATAAAACTGTAATTTTTTGTGAAGAATCAACAACAAGTGGGACACAATCATGAAGTGGAACGAAATTTATTGGATATTTCAAACTTTAACAAATAAAAACTGAAAAATTGGGCGTGCAAAATTATTCAGCCCCCTTAAGTTAATACTTTCTAGCGCCACCTTTTGCTGTGATTACAGCTGTAAGTCGCTTGGGTTATGTCTCTATCAGTTTTTCACATCGAGAGACTGACATTTTTGCCCATTCCTCCTTGCAAAACAGCTCGAGCTCAGTGAGGTTGGATGGAGAGCGTTTGTGAACAGCAGTTTTCAGTTCTTTCCACATATTCTCAATTGGATTCAGGTCTGGACTTTGACTTGGCCATTCTAACACCTGGATATTTTTATTTGTGAACCATTCCACTGTAGATTTTGCTTTATGTTTTGGATCATTGTCTTGTTGGAAGACAAATCTCTGTCCCAGTCTCAGGTCTTTTGCAGACTCCATCAGGTTGTCTTCCAAAATGGTCCTGTATTTGGCTCCATCCATCTTCCCATCAATTTTAACCATCTTCCCTGTCCATGCTGAAGAAAAGCAGGCCCAAACCATGATGCTGCCACCACCATGTTTCACAGTGGGGATGGTGTGTTCAGGGTGTGTTGCTTTTACGCCAAACATAACGTTTTGCATTGTTGCCAAAAAGTTTGGTTTTAGTTTCATCTGACCAGAGCACCTTCTTCCACATGTTTGGTGTGTCTCCCAGGTGGCTTGTGGCAAACTCTAAACGACAATTTTTATGGATATATTTAAAAAATGGCTTTCTTCTTGCCACTCTTCCATAAAGGCCAGATTTGTGCAGTATACGACTGATTGTTGTCCTATGGACAGAGTCTCCTACCTCAGCTGTAGATCTCTGTAGTTCATCCAGAGTGATCATGGGCCTCTTGGCTGCATCTCTGATCAGTCTTCTCCTTGTATGAGCTGAAAGTTTAGAGGGACGGCCAGGTCTTCTTAGATTTGCAGTGGTCTGATACTCCCATTTCAATATTATCGCTTGCACAGTGCTACTTGGGATGTTTAAAGCTTTGGAAATCTTTTTGTATCCAAATCCGGCTTTAAACTTCTCCAACAGTATGTCGGACCTGCCTGGTGTGTTCCTTGTTCTCCATGATGCTCTCTGTGCTTTAAACGGACCTCTGAGACTATCACAGTGCAGGTGCATTTCTACGGAGACTTGATTACACACAGGTGGATTCTATTTATCATCATTAGTCATTTAGGTCAACATTGGATCATTCAGAGATCCTCACTGAACTTCTGGAGAGAGTTTGCTGCACTGAAAGTAAAGGGGCTGAATAATTTTGCACGCCAAATTTTTCATTTTTGTATTTAACAAAGTTTGAAATATCCAATAAATTTCATTCCACTTCATGATTGTGTCCCTCTTGATTCTTCACAAAAAAAATTCAGTTTTATATCTTTATGTTTGAAGCCTAAAATGTGGCAAAAGGTCGCAAAGTTCAAGGGGGCCGAATACTTTCGCAAGGCACTGTAGATAGGAGGCACAAGTCATCACATAGGTAGTTATAATACTTGTCTTATTGCAAGAGCTGCTTTGGAGAAATTGTGAAGGCTACAACAGTGCCACTTAAATACTGATAAAACCTAGAAACAGTTCTCAAGCAGAGCCCTCCTAATGCTGTCTTTATTTTTATTATAACTGTACTCCCCCCCCTTAAATTGTAAAGTGTTGCACAACCTGTTGGCACTATATAAATCCTGAATTATAATCATAATGAGAACACATGTTCCAGTAATAATTCAAAAATTTTATTTCTCCTATGGGGAGATTTCCCTATTCATTTAAATTGTATCTTTAGGACAGGAAGTGAAACGAAATTGCCCCGTAGGACACAGACAGCAAAAAATTATCAGGAGTTTTAAAGATGAACTCCAAGATAAAAAAATAAAATATAAATACAAGAGGACAGCATTCATACTTGACATTTGATGTGTTTAGTGTATATTGTTTCTATGTCTGTGCAGTAACCTAGTATGCAAAAGATCAGTCAGTTCTGCTCTCTCTCCTTGTGCAGGGTGATTGGGCTTGTGGCGACCCCTCCGTCCCCCTATTTTTCTGCAGGCAATCTGTAGTGGGTGGGTCTGCCAGGTCCCTCCCACAGCTCTGCTTTCTGCGCAGGCTAGGTACATTACAATGATGATGCCACTTCTACTTTTATATGGTAATAACTGGATTTTCAAAGGCATTTGGTGCACACAAAGTAAATTTATATCTTTTGTAGCTACTGAGTAATACATTCATACATACTTTAACCACTTAACGCCCGCTGCATGTATATGTACATCCACAGAATGGCACGTACAGGCAGATGGGCGTACTGGTACGTCCCTGCCTTCCCGCAGCGGTCGGTAAGTGACTGGGATCGATCCGGGATGAGGGGGCGGCTGTTCGTTTTTGTCCGCCCCTTCGCGATCGCTCCCAGCGAATCGGCTTCCCCCCCGCTCTGCCCGCCATCTGCCTGTGTTATGTAAACACAGGCAGAGGAAGTGATGTCACCTCTCCTCTCGGCGGTATTTTCGATCTGGCGAGAGGAGAGAAGACATCACATAGTAAGTCGCACCGACAGCACACTGACACCATACATATAGGCACATTAACCCCTTCAGATCACCCCCCCTGCCCCCTGTGACAGTGTCACTGATTGCAGTGATCATATATTTACTGATCACTGCATTTAGTGTCAGTGTGACAGTTAGTGTGACAGGCAGTTAGTGTTAGGTCCAGGTTAGCCCCCTACCCCCCCTAATAAAGGTTAACCCCTTGATCACCGCCCTAGTTAACCCTTTCACCTTCTATTGCCAGTGTCACTAAGCGATCGGTTTTCTGATCGCTGTATTAGTGTCACTGTTCCCGCTAGGTAGCTAGTTTTTTATTTTTTTATATTGTGATTTTTTTTTACTAAAGACATGTGGCTGAATAAATTTTGGCCTACATGTTTGACTAAAATTTAGTTTATTTCGATTTTTCCCTTAACAAAAAGTAGAAAATATCATTTTTTTTTTCAATATTTTCGGTCTTTTTCCATTTATATCGCAAAAATAAAAAATAGCAGAGACAATCAAATACCATCAAAAGAAAGCTCTATTTGTGGGAAGAAAAGGACGCAAATTATGTTTGGGAGCCACGCCGCACGACCGCGCAATTGTCTGTTAAAGCGACACAGTGCCGAATTGTAAAAACACCTTTGGGCATTTAGCAGCATATTGGTCCGGGGCTTAAGTGGTTAAAGTTCACCTTTAAGCATTCTCTTTGCAAAACCAAAAAATGTTTTGGCTTTAGATACACATAAGACATACAAGTATGCCTTGTGCAAGGAAAACATTTAATCTCTGCATAGGAAAAGGGTTATTTACTGGAAAAGCTGTAAAAATGTGGAATAATCTCCCCATAATTGAATCTAGCAGACAGTTATGCTAGTTCTGTTTATATACTATGGGCCAGATTCAGGTAGATGGGCGCTTCTTTACTGTGGAGTAACGTTTCTCATTTACGTTACTCCGGCGAAACTTTAGCAGCAAGTACTGTTATTCACATAGCACTTGCTCCTAAAGTTGCGGCGGCGTATCGAAAATGAGCCGGCGGAATTCAAATTGGGCGGGTAGGGGGCGTGTATTATAACTAGGCGCGATCCCGCGGCGAACATACTGCGCATGCGTCGACTGTCAGTGCGCATGCTCCAAATTCTGTCAGTGAACGTCAATGACGTCAAATCCCCATTCATGGACGTTTTACGCAAGCGGCGCAAATTTTTTATTTTTCAACGCGATGACGATGGCTATACTTAACATAGGATACTCCACTAGGGGGCTGCTTTATCTTTACACCGCGTATCGCTTACAGAAACGTCGGAAAGTCACTGCGTCGCGCCCGAATACAATCGTGAATTGCCGATTCCCGCTGATTAACATATTTTCGGCGTTAATCAGCGGGAACGCCCCCAGCGCCATTTTTTAAATTGCAGTTGCGATGCGACGGCGAAATTCAATTACGTCGCTCGTATCGGAACTCCAACCCGGCGTTTCTTGTTTTTTGACTAAAGAAAACAGAAACGCCGGCTCAAAGTGAGAGTTAGGCTGGAGTATCACTGATACTCCAGCCTACCTCTACCTGAATCTAGCCCTATAAGGCCAGACTCTTGCTGGTCATCTGACCTTCAAACCTTTATGAGCTTGTTGGATAACCCATTCCAAAATCATGGGCCATTAAAAATAATCATAATAACAGCCTCCACAATTCTGCAAAGGCTTTCTACAATATTTTAGAGTGCGTCTATGGAAATTTGTGTCCATTGAGCCCAAATTGAATTTTGTGAATACCCTGCTTGGAATCTGGACCTGAGGACTAGACATTTATCCTCTGTGCTTAAAAACTGAATGATTTACCACAAACATCATCATCTATGAGTAGGGATGCACTGATAAAAAAAATGTTACACCGAGTAACATAACGTACCGATACTTTTTTTTAAAGTACTCACGGATACCCATTACCAATACCTATTGCCTAGGAAGACTGGGTAGAGGGGTGGTAATATAAATAATATTTAAAAAAAAATAAAAGTATAAATGATTATTTATTGAATTAATAAATGAAAAATCATACCTAAAAACCAGTCCTTAAAGTACAAAGTCCATAAAGTACAGACATTTTGAATTGAGATAATATACAGCCTCTGCATAAAATCCCCAAATACTTCTGTATATCATGCCAAGCGTGTGTGTATCATACAAACATGGGAAACACAGGGAAAAAACTAAAAACTAAAATTAATTCACCTTATTGTCAAGTGGAAATAAGATTGCCCACTCACATGCTGCAATGTGTGGAAAGGATCCCGGATGCATGGCTCAACAACAAGCTTCTGGCCAGGAAAAAAAGGAGCAGGAGGGTAACAGCTGGGTAAAAACTGGAGGAGCAGATAGATGAGGAGAGCTGCCAGCAGCCACTGCTGACAACCAGGAAGCCGGCGGACCATGCAGGATGACAGACACGCTAGCGGCTAGGAGAATACTGCAGCTGGTGGGAGAGAATGGAGGAGATGGGGAAGGCACCTGGCATAGCTGGCGAAAGAGAAGGGAGGAGGTGGTGAAGGCACCCAGCAAAGCTGGCTGGAGGAAAAGGAGGAGGCAAAGGGCAGAAGTGACAGCAGGCGGGAGGGGAGAAAGAGGCGGAGACAGCTGAAATGTCATTGGTTGTTAAGGGCGCGGCGGCGGCCCCGCTCCTTACCAACCGATAATTTCCGGCATTCTTTTGTAACATTCCCCTGTTGACAGCTGAAAAAACTGAACCTGAAGGTTTCACGTATAGGAGCATTTGCACGAGTACCGATACTTGTGCAAATGCTTAGTATCGGCACCGATACCAGTATCAGTATCGGTGCAACCCTACCTATGAGGCTTTCTAGCTAGAAGCCCAGCTTTATCATCATTATTGTGGACTATATGTTCCAGACCTGTATTAAGGTCTTGGGTTGGCTCTCTAAAGCCTCAGGGCTACCTGCTCCCTCCATATAGGTGGCGTTCTCCCCTCTTCTATGTCTCTGAAACATAATGATATTGCACATTATAATATGATGGGCAAGAGTACAGATTCTTTCAAATGTTGTTTTTAACTGAAACATGCCATGTCTACATAGTTACATAGTTACATAGTTAGCTAGGTTGAAAAAAGACACAAGTCCATCCAGTTCAACCATAAAAAATAAAAAAAATAAAACACAGTACAATCCCATACACCCAACTCCATACCCACAGTTGATCCAGAGGAAGGCAAAAAAAAAACAGCAGAGCGATGATCCAATTTGCTACAGGAGGGGAAAAAATTCCTTCCTGATCCCCCGAGAGGCAATCGGATTTACCCCGGATCAACTTTACCTACAAATCTTAGTACTCGGTTATATTACGTGCATTTAGGAAAGAATCCAGGCCTCTCTTAAAGCAATCTACTGAGCTGGCCAGAACCACCTCTGGAGGGAGTCTGTTCCACATTTTCACAGCTCTTACTGTGAAGAAACCTTTCCGTATTTGGAGGTGAAATCTCTTTTCCTCCAGACGTAAAGAGTGCCCCCTTGTCCTCAGTGTTGACCTTAAATACAATATCATTTGATTGACTATATGAAACTCCTCATACCCTGATGAAGGAGACGTGAACTTCCTGGAACGTGTCAGATGGAGGAAGATTCATCATATTTTCATACATTTCACCGTTGGTTTAATAGTAGACTAGTTAGCCATGTCTCTTTTTTATATATTGATGTACCAATAAATTATTTTTTTTACACATTTCACTTTTCATGTATATTTTTGTAATTCACGTACCTTAAAAGTCCCCCAAAAAAATAGGGGAATTTCTCTGTCTGTATAAAAGTGAATTTGTGAGGTCAGGTTCTGGCATTAAAAAAGAATAGGCTCGTGGTCAAAATAAATTAAAATTAAAATGATCCCAAAGATGTTCCGTAGGATTGAGGTCAGGCCTGAGTTCTTCCATACTAAACTGATCAATCCATGTCTTTATGGACCTGGCTTTATGTACAGACATGCTGGCACATTAAATGGCCTTACTCCTACTTGTACTATTAGGTTGGAATGGGACAATTGTCTAACCATTCTTTGTTTGCTGTAGCATGAACAATACCCTTCATTTATGTAGCGCCATGCTTGTGTTGAGTAGGCGCTATTTGTAAATTTAGGGCCAGATTCTCTAAGAAATTCGCCGGTGTAGCGTAAGCCATTTACACTACGCCGCCGCATCGTACTAGAGCAAGTGGCGTATTCCCTAAGCATTTGCTCCGTCGTTTGCGTTGGCGTAGGGTAAATGGCCCAGCGTAAGCCCGCATAATTCAAATGAGGCGGCTTGTATTTAAATGAAGCGCGCCCCCGCGTCGAACGAACTGTGCATGCGCCAGCCGGGGGAAAAAGCCCAGTGCGCATGCTCCAGCTCACTTTGGAAAGCGCCGTTGAAACCGACGTCAAAACGACGTGAGCGTCATTTACGCAACTCCCTATTCGCAAACGAGTTAATAAAATGACGTAAGCGACGGAAAAAGCCGACACTGACCCGACGCTATACTTAACATGGCATCCGACGGCACCCGACGGCATCCGACGGAACTTCGTAAGGTTACTCCACATAGAAGCTGGGGTAACCTTACGCGGACGAAAACGACGTACGCGACGACGGGGCGGCGTAAAAGCGATCGGAATCGGCGTACTAGCCTAATTTGCATAGGAAAATGAGAAAACAACGTAAAGGACACCTAGTGGCCGGAGTTGTCATTACACCTACGATCCGCAAGTGTAATGGTTTTACACTTGTCGGATGTTGCAGCGTATCTATGCAAAAGTGATGCTAAGAATCACGCGCATAGATACGAGGCAAAAAAAAAGGCGATACGACGGGGTATCTAAGATACTCCGTCGTATCGCCGCTGAAAATCTGGCCCTTAGTTATTTGAGCTGTAGCTTGGCTCAGAATTTAATGCCAAATTATGGGTCTCTGTTCCAGCTCGGTTGTGTTGCACATCTTCCACCTGACTGTGGGTGACGCTGTCACTAGGGGTCAAGGATGGAACTGCAATGGGCTGGGTGTATTGGGTGTCTCTTGCCCAGAAGCAGTTCAGTGGCGTGGTCTCCGCCGCTGTGCATTCTGGGAGGGGTAGTTAAGGGACATCCACCGTTCTGGCGGGGTCTTCCGTTCCTGACCTGAGGACCATCCTGGCCTTTAGGGATGTGTTAGCAACCTTTTGGTCTCAGGGCCTGCTAGGCCTGAGGCACCGTTACTGCAAGTAGGCCCAGGAGTTTCTGGGGGCCTACTGGTCCAGGGGTGGTCCTGTGCTGTCTTCGCTGCAGGAAGAAACCGAACAATTGGTAATACAATTGGAGGATGCATCCTGGCCAACTTACCTTACTGTGCTGCCGGCTTGGCTAAAAAGATCCTGCTACTGTGAGCTGTGTGTACTCTTTGAACTTTGCAAAGTGTGTGGGTGGTAGCGGCTGTTCATTTACTTTCCATGTCACCACGGGCAGAGGTCCTATTTTAGGGTACTTCCAGCAAGATTATTCTCCTATAGTGGTGAATTCCCCTTGGGAGATTTGGCTGATCCCTGTTTATGTGTGATCCGTTTGGGTGGACTTGCCCTGTAAAGCAAACGCTAGGCCGCCTTTAATAGTCACTCTGGACCGCCAATGTGACAATGCAGTATGGACTAAGAAGTCTACCATAACCACTCTGTTCTGAACGTGCTGTGAAAAAGTACTTGCATCCTTTTTTCGACCTCTGCCCTTGAAAAATCCTTTTTGGTCATATTTTATATATACATTCCACTACTCACCCAATATCTGTGTTAAAAAGCTCCAGAAGAAGCGTCAAAAACGCGAAACATTGTTGGGCTAACCATCGTGCGACACTCCACCTATAGAAACTGTACCGGTTTCCAAAATTCTACATAACCTTAGTAGATGTGAAATACCTACGTTTTGGTTACCTTGTATATATGTGTACAAATATTTTCTAGTGGTCTGTCTCACTCTGAAGCCGCATACACACGGCAGAGAACCTCGACGGGCAGAACACATCGTTCCGCCCGTCGAGGTTCTCTGCCGGCCGTCAGATCCAGCGACCCGCCCGTCGGGAATGGCAACCAGCCATTCATCCCGACGGGCCGTCGAGCAAATAGAGAACATGCTCCCTATTTCTGCTCGACGGCATTCCCGACGGGATGCTCGCCGAGAGCGTACACACGGCCGAGGTTCTCGGCAGAATGCGGCTCCCAGCGAGGTTCTCGCTGGTTTCTGCCGAGAACCTCGGCCGTGTGTACGCCGCCTGATACATGCTAATCAACTGCCACTTTCTGTGACAGTTTATGTTTTAATTAATATATACTTCGTTTGTCTCATCTACTATGTATTCTTTTGTATGTAATAAATACTGTAATCTATTTTTAACTATACTACGCCTATAAAGTCCGTCTTCCACTATACACTCGTGTATGGTTACATGGTGTATATTTAACTATCTAAAATTAATTTCGGGACGTGGCATATATATACCTTATTTGATCCACAGTTCCACTCTGTGAGGATCAAAATCTAATTATTCTACAATTTCCTCTCACTCGCGCCAAAGATGTCGCAGTGTTTACTCCCATTGTTCCCGGGACATTTTCTACTCCTGATGGCCATGGTTCGGCCCCCAAGTCTGAAGGACTTTCTTTGTTTAGAAAGGTTGGAGATCCATGCTCTAGACCATAGGTGGCAAACACAAGGCCCGTGGGCTGAATCCGGTCCTCCAGGCCATTTCATGTGGCCCTCGCACCTCTCCAGCAGCTGCTGGAGAGCTTCAGCCCTCCTCTGGCCCTACTCCAGACCCTTACTTTTTGCTTTTAAGCAATGCATCCAGCTTCTTCCCAGCAGCAGCATAAGGAAAGGGGGTGCACTGTGATATAGGGGAGAGTGGGGGACTCAACTTCTGATAATGGAGTGGCTCTTGACATCTAATATATGGGGAGGGGATGCACTGGACATCTAATCTTACAGATACAACCAGCCCTTTTGAGGGCAATCCTAATGCTGATGCGGCCCACGATTAAATTGAGTTTGACACCCTTGCTCTAGACCATGGATTCTCAACCAAGGTTCTGTGGAACCCTAGAGTTCCTCCAATGGTCGCTAGGGGTTTCTTGAGTAATTTCTGCCACTCAGACATCCTTGATTCACCCCAATGACCATAAGTGTAAGGAGCATTCTTCCCACTGACCTTCACACTAATGTATCATGAGTTATAACATAATAACCTTTAGCAGGGGCTCCCTAGGATGGGAAGGGTTGAGAAAACCTAGACCAACTATAAATTAAAGGTTGCAAGGATGGAATTTTTTTTTGGAATGCTTGAGCTCAATGAACATGTGTCTTTTTTCAAGCTAACTATGTCGTGTTTACAAGATAGGATTAACAAATTCCTTTGTGTACTTCGCCTTGGATTCAAGATATCCCTTTAAGCATCTCTGTATAGCAATTTCACATATAGTGATAACACCTCATATTCCAGTTTTGCTGCAATTAGGTTATAATTAATAATACATAAAACATACAGTGAAGTAATTATTCTACATAAGTGGAAAGTGTTAAATTCTGGAAATGTTATCAGAGCTCTATATGTGATTTTATAAAGCGAGGCTATTTGTGGAGCCTATTAAAGAACACATTGCAATAAATATGCATTATTTGGCTGCAGGTGTGTACATGAATATTACTCTGGGAATTTCAATAAAATCTAATCGTTCTGCAGCGTGTATTGCTTTTTTGACATGCTGCACAGGGTGTTATAAATATAACAAAATTGTTTATTTACTGAAACTGAACAAAAATGATGATGTATTTGTTCCGCATATCTCTTCACAATATAAAATACTCATTTCGCTGCTTGTACAGAATGAGCACTGAAGACATATTCAAGATGTAACTGAAACCTTTTATAGGGACACTGTTTATCAAACTGTCTGAAGAAGGAACAATTTATTTATTTATTTTCAAGCAGGCAACTAATCTAATTATTGAGATTATTGAATACAACAGTGCAGGGAGCAGAGAGCTAAATACAAAGTACAGCACCCAAAACAACCAGTCAAAATCCATCTTTTACTGGTCTAGATGCAGCAAATTCCAATTGATTGCTATGGGAAACCACGGTTTGCATTTAGTAAGTTGCTTCTTGCGTATTTTATTTAATATGTCAGTTTATCTTAAAGGGGTTGTAAAGGTATTTTTTCCTAAATAGCTTCCTTTACCTTAGTGCAGTCATCCTTCACTTACCTCATCCTTCGATTTTGCTTTTAAATGTCCTTATTTCTTCTGAGAATTCCTCACTTCCTGTTCTTCTGTCTAACTCCACACAGTAATGCAAGGCTTTCTCCCTGGTGTGGAATGTCGGGCTCGCCCCATCCCTTGGACTACAGGAGAGTCAGGATGCCCACTAACACACAGCTCTTTTGTCTATCTACAACGTAGGGAGTGTCCTGACTTTCCTGTAATTGTCAGTTAAAGCGACGCAGTGCTAATTGTCAGTTAAAGCGACACAGTGCCAAATCGCAAAAAGTGGCCCAGTCATTGACCAGCAAAATGGTCCGGGGCTTAAGTGGTTAAAGGGTTACTAAACACACAACAATAAAATCAGTGTGTATATGCAGTATAGCATGCTTGTTATACTCACTGTGGAACTCTTTAAAGGATCACTAAAGGAATTTTTTTTTTAGTTAAATAGCTTCCTTTACCTTACTGCAGTCCTGGTTTCATGTCCTCATTGTTCGTTTTTGCTTTGAAGTTGCTGAAATTCTGCTCTGATCTCCACACTTCCTGCTTGTCTGGCTCCTTATGAAAAATCTCATGGCAGCTTTTCACTGTGGTCCAAGCTGTCATTACTGTGTGTCTAAAAATCCTCAGATTCATTTTAAAAACAAAACACTGCCCTGGATTTGTTTGTTTTGGTTCTGTGTGTCTCTCTACTTCACAGAAACATGAAACCAGTTTAAAAGTGAAACTAAACTGCAGGCACATTATATGATTGATTTTTATCTATTTTTAATCATTTTTAAAAGGAATCAGTTAACTTTTATGTCTCTATACCCTGTAAACAGTCATTTCAGCAAAAAAAATGTTTTCCTTTAATGACCCTTTAAGGCTTTAAAAGACTATTGGGCACCTGTACCAGTTACCAGATTTTCAGAAGGCAGACAGCTTCAGTTATAGATTGCACCATTAGCGTGGCTCTGGTGAAATCTGGTGTTGCAGTGTGACCATAAAATTATATGGGTATAATTTATTAAACTGGAACAATGACCACCCCCATGTGGGGGCGCCAGAAATATTTCTGCACCCAGGCGCCTGTGACCCTAGGATCGGCCCTGGAGAGGTCATACACATTCCCCTGGTAAACAATGGTGGGACCCCCATTGTTTTAAGTGTTTCATGGACTGAAGTCGGACAATTAAAAGCCATTGTTCTTTATGGAATTATGGTGGGGAAATTACTTAAATTGGAACAGTCAGAATTTGAAGCAGCTGTGCACGGTAACCAAACAGCTTCTAGTTTCAGTATGTTCAGTTAAGTTTTGAAAGTGAAAGCTAGAAGCTGATTGGTTTCCATGCACAGCTGCTCCACATTATGTCTGTTCCAATTTTTGTAAATTCCCTCTCATAATTCCATACAGAACAATGGCTTTTCATTGTCCGACTTCAGTCCACAAAACACTTAAAACAACGGGGGTACCACCATTGTTTACCAGGGGAATGTGTATGACCTCTCCAGGGCCGATCCTAGGGTCACAGGCGCCTAGGTGCAAAATATTTATGGCGCCCCCACATGGGGGTGGTCATTTTTCTAACTCCTCCCCTTTAAAAATGTTTCTATGGCAATGACTCAACCACAGAGATGCTCCCCCACAAAGTCTTCATTACCCTGGGATCCTTACATGATCTCTTAACAAAAAACAAAATGCAGGAAGAGAAGCAAAGTATTTTATTGGAACCTGGAGAGGGGCCTCTGTGATGGACACAGAGAGGGCTTCTGTTAGAGAGTCTGTTAGAAAGAGCCCCCAGACATACTACAGACATGATACAGGAGATTGTCAGAGACTGCAGACATGATACAGGAGATGGCCAGAGACCAAAGACTTAGTACAGGAGACGGTCAGAGACTGCAGACTTAGTACAGGAGACAATCAGAGACTGCAGACATAATATAGGAGATGATCAGAGACTGTAGACACAGTACAGGAGATGATCAGAGACTGTAGACACAGTACAGGAGATGATCAGAGACTGCAGACACAGTACAGGAGATGGTCAAAGACTGCAGACATAGTAAAGGAGATGGTCAGAGACTGCATACATAGTACAAGAGATGGTCAGAGACTGCAGACATAATATAGGAGATGATCAGAGACTGTAGACACAGTACAGGAGATGATCAGAGACTGCAGACACAGTACAGGAGATGGTCAGAGACTGCAGACATAGTACAAGAGATGGTCAGAGACTGCATACATAGTACAAGAGATGGTCAGAGACTGCAGACATAATATAGGAGATGATCAGAGACTGTAGACACAGTACAGGAGATGATCAGAGACTGCAGACACAGTACAGGAGATGGTCAGAGACTGCAGACATAGTAAAGGAGATGGTCAGAGACTGCATACATAGTACAATAGATGGTCAGAGAATACAGACATACTACAGGACATGGTAGGAAACACATCAGTTCTGGACGGACACACACCTTTGCTCGGAACACTAGTTCTGGACGGACACAAACAAGGAGAGAATGAGGGAGGGGAGAACTCTGCCACTTTAGCGCCCCACCCCTGCAGGCGCCTGGGTGCAAAGCACCATGTGCACCCTGCCTAGGATCGGCCCTGGACCTCTCCATCTTACTATATAGAAGAGCCCCAATCAAAGGATGTAAATTTAAAGGTGTTATGAAATATGAGAGCTGCCATTGATGACCTTCTGGAAAATCTTGTTGACCATTATGCAGATCAAACAAGCCAGACATCATTATCTACATAATGTTGTCTTGTTATGGACTCAAAGTATAAAGCAAAAAGGACAGAACAACAACCAGGGAACACGTATTTTTAGAGGAGAGGTCAGCAATGGAGAGGACATCCTTCTCCCACAAAAGGTTTTCTTTTAATTAGTCGTTTGTCTTAAAGTGTAAGTAAACCCACCTATCATTTTCAGCCAAGGAAGCTGCCATCTTGGCCTATGTTTAATCTTCAACTGCCATGGTGCCATGTGATCAGTTATGACACCAGCCATTGGATGATTTGACAGTTTGGTTGAGAGCACAACCAATGTGACAGTTGGCAATCCCGGCATGCCGGAAATATAACTGCTTTTTGAAACTGTTAAATCGACTGGTTTACTTCCGCTTTAAAGGAAGATATTGATTTACACAAATATATCCAACATATTCACAAACAAATCTTAGCTCCACAGACCCAAAGGAAACAATTGATAGACAGAGTCTTCACCAGTGATCATTTTTCCACCAATAACACCAACACAGAATGGAAGCGAATGGGTTATCTATTTGTTTACATGCTCTACATTCATAACTTATCTCCGGCACATGTTTTGGAAAGCTATCAATCTGCTATATGAAAGGACAAGAATTAGATTGCACACATTGTAGCAGCTGTTCAGAACATCTACAGACAATAAAATAATTTTCTAATTTATCCAAATGCAGATGGAAACTCTGAGATCATCCTTTCTCATTTTCAGAAAGTTATCACTGTCGGGTGGCACAGATTGGGGGGAGGCTTAGACATGAGTAATCTATTGCACAAGGCACTATGTCGCAAGCTCTGCAGCTATCCGCCCTATTGCAGTATCTTGGGGTGGCCACCAATACTTCTCCCCTGTCTGTCTCTGACTATATGAAGTAAAACTTGTCCCATGGTCTACCAAAAACAATTCTGTTGTGTTTGGCTATGAGCACTGCTCTTCTCTCCTGATGGTGTGATGGGATCTGTTGGCTACAAAATAGTCACCAGTGGGCTATCATTCAGATGAGATGCAATGGGGTTAATACAGTATATAGACTTGTGGTATATTCCTCTAGTACGCCATTTTGGAATCAACTACATGATTAAAAGGTTGCTGCAATGACTCCCATTCTGTGGGACTGAGTGTTTGGCAGACCACTATGTGGGTCCTTCAACTAGAGGTCCCTTTACCTCAGCGAGCCAGACACCATTTGGTACTGGAATAGAAAATTGAAAAGTGTGCATATACCATTCACAAATTATTATGTGACATCTTCACACGGTATTCACGGAGTATATCTACACTCGCTCAGGACGTGGGCAATTGAAATAAGAGCAAATTCAAGTAAAGGAAAGAGTGGGTTGAGTTAGTGGGAATGGGAAAGGCTTAAGAGAAATTTTTATCAGATTAATGTGGATTTTTTTTTCCTCTCTCCTTCCTGGGGGGGGGGGGGGGGAGTGAGAAAACATATAATAAGGCACTACTAGGCGCCTTTCTTAAATCTGGTGAAAAGGGGAAAATATGAGTATAGATCTAGGGCACTCCGAGGGGAAAGGGGAATGAGTGTTATATGTTAAAATGATTTTATATGGGTAAATCATATGGATTGTCTTCGTCTGTTTTTGTTTATTGTTTTTTTTCTTGTAAAATGAAATTTGTTATAATTATGTGACATCTTTGATGTTTGGGGTGTTGATCTACTTTTTGTACAAGTGTTTATAATATTTTCTTATTCCTGTGCCTCTTCCCCTGATTTCTCTGTCAAAAGCAATGGCCCCACTATCAACCCGTCCCCCCCATGCCAAGGTCCTAGGTGTAATCCTGGACTCTGATCTATCCTTTTGGCCCCACATCCAATCACTGTCCAAAGCTTGCCGCCTCAACCTCCAAGATATGCCCCTTCCTAACCAATGACAACACAAAGCTTCTAATCCACTCCCTGGTCATCTCTCGTCTCTGCAACTGCAATTTCCTCCTCATTGGCTTACCTTTAACCACTTGCCGACCGCCCGGCGTCATATTACTGCGGGACGGTGGCACTGCTGGGTGAGAGCCCGTAGCTATAAGTCGCGCGCGTGCCCCGCGGGTATGATCGCCGCTGGGCACACCCGATCGCTCGTTACAGAGCGGGGACCGGGAGCTATGTGTGTAAACACATAGCTCCCAGTCCTGTCAGCGGGGGAAACGCTGATCTTCTGTTCATACAATGTATGAACAGAAGATCAGTGATTTCCCCTAGTGAGGCCACCCCCCATACAGTTAGAACACACCCAGAAACACACTTAACCCCTTCCCTGCCCCCTAGTGTTAACCCCTTCACTGCCAATGGCATTTTTATAGCATCGATCGATATAAAAATGCCAATGGCCCCAAAAATGTGTCAAAAGTGTCCGAAGTGCCCGCCATAATTTCACAGTACTGAAAAAAAATGCTTATCGCCGCCATTACTAGTAAAAAATAAATATTAATAAAAATGCCATAAAACAACCCCCTATTTTGTAAACGCTATAACTTTTGCGCAAACCAATCAAACGCTTATTGCGATTTTCTACGGATTGGCCTAAACTGAGGGAAAAAAAAGTTTTTTTATATATTTTTGGGGGATATTTATTATAGCAAAAAGTAAAAAATATTGAATTTTTTTCAAAATTGTCGCTCTATTTTTGTTTATAGCGCAAAAAATGAAAACCGCAGAGATGATCAAATACCATCAAAAGTAAGCTCTATTTGTGGGAAAAAAAGGACGCCAATTTTGTTTGGGAGCCACGTCGCACGACCGCGCAATTGTCAGTTAAAGCGACGCAGTGCCGAATCACAAAAAGTGCTCTGGTCATTGGACAGCAATATGGTCCGGGGCTAAAGTGGTTAAATAGGCTATCCCCCTTTCAGTTCATCATGGATGCTGCTGCCAGGCTCTTCCACCTTACAAACTGTTTGGCATCTGCTACTCCTCTGTCTCAATCCCTCCACTGGATTCCGCTCACCCAACAAATAAAATTTAAAGTGGGGCATCATTTTTTTTCACAAGCTAAAATTAATTACATTAGATAGTCCCTAAAACATATTAATAGCTCCCCAATCGTTCCAGAAATCATTGCAAAACACTTGCCTTTTATCCTCCAGCTCATGTTGCGGCCGTACCCATATGTGTGGGCATGTGAAGCCCAGTTCCTTTTTCTTCCTGCTTTTCAGGGAGAGGTGCATGCTGGGCGATTTTTAGGGACAGTAATTCCCAGAGACTCTTGGAAAATGAGTGTCATCGTTTCCCAGGAGGCAATTGGGCCTTAGGACAGGAAGTTGAACCACCTAGGACCAGGAACTAGGCAGATTCCGAAATTTGCCTAGTAACAGACAGATTTTTTTTTTTATTTACATTAGGCAAGCTGTAGAAAGTTAATTTCTAGGGTGGAACTCCACTATTAAATGACTTACAAATCCATCCACAACTTGCCCCCAGCTACATCCCTAAATACCAACCAAAACGTTCTCTCCGTTCCTCCCAAGACCTTCTTCTCTCTAGTTTCCATGTCACCTCACCCCACGCCAGCACTTATATAATAATAACAAAAGTGTACCATGAGAGATTTGGGTTCTTTTCTCCTGAAAAAAAAGGATTTCACCGGAGAAACCTGTTTATGAAGTGAATACTGATTTACAATTTTGTTTGATATTTTGTTTTGTTTTATTGCATATTGTAACTCTGATATGAATGTTTTTTGATATGCCATTATAAACTACAACTTTATAAACTAGTACTCACACCTTGTAATTCATGGAGTATCCGAATGTGCTTCATTTATATTATTTTAATCATTGGGATAGAGATCGTCTTTTGAATATTTTTGTAAAAATAACATTATTTATTTTTATGTAATATTTTTTGAGTTGTAAGTTCTTCTTGCTGATATTGATTTGCTGGACTACCTCAACATTTTGCCAATATGAATTGCACCTTATTCCATCCAATCAATTCGAGCCAGACAGAGGGGAACAGATCCCCTTTCGTTTTTTTTGCCTTTCGGATCAGACTCGGAGGTATCCGGGTGTAAATGGACACAAGTCAGTTTACATTTAACTGCCCATAGAGGAGATTAGAGAGTCCAATCGGGTCTGGCTTAAAACCAAACAGCTGGACCTGATCAAACCTATCATGTCAAAGGGGCCTAAGCGTCTGGTGTGACTCTTTCTGTTGATGTAGGATACACACTGCAATGACTCCTGAATGGTCATGGTGCACAACATTGTTTGAAAGTGTAAAGCTCCTAATTCATGTATGGCCACCTAAAAAGCGGTGTTTTGGTACCACACAGGTAGAGGTTACCCACATGTCTGTGGAAGGGTCCCTGACTGGTCCTAAAACATTACTTTTCTATGTGATCACATATAAATAAAGAGTTTTGCAACTTTGAAACAAGCTTGTCAGTGTGCTGCTGACATATTTCATCCACATCAGTGCTTTAAGTGGGCCAAAAGAGGTGCCGGTACTCTATTAGGCGCCGGTGCTCCCCCCCCCAATACTGAACATGAAAATTACCCTTAGAAAGTACCCTGAAAAAGAGCTACTGTAGAAAGAGCTACTGAACATAAATAAAATGTGTAAAAGGGTATTGAACAAAATGTTGTACAAAACGTACATAAAATAAATTATAAAAATTATAATAACATACTAACCTCTAGACCCCTATACATTACACAGCACCTTGCACCCCTTTACTTTACACAGCACCCTGCACCTCTAGACCCCTTTACATTACACAGCACCCTGCACCTCTAGACCCCTTTACATTACACAGCACCCTTCATCTCTGGGCCCCTTTACATTACACAGCACCCTTCACCTCTGGACCCCTTTACATTACACAGCACCCTGCACCTCTGGGCCCCTTTACATTACACAGCACCCTGCACCTCTAGACCCCTTTACATTACACAGCACCCTGCACCTCTAGACCCCTTTACATTACACAGCACCTCTAGACCCCTTTACATTACACAACACCCTACACCCATGGACCCCTTTACATTACACAGCACCCTGCACCTCTAGACCCCTTTACATTACAGAGCACCCTGCACCTCTAGACCCCTTTACATTACACAGCACCCTGCACCTCTAGACCCCTTTACATTACACAGCACCCTGGACCCCTTTACACATCACCCTGGACCCCATTACATTACACAGCACCCTGAACCTCTAGACCCCTTTACATTACACAGCACCTTGCACCTCTAGACCCCTTTACATTACACAGCACCCCACAGTTCTGGACGTGTGTATGTTACAGACACCCCCTTACCAGTTCTGGACCCCCTGCATGTTAAACAGACCCCTGTACAGTACAGACAGCCCCCATTCAGTGCAGTCAGTCCCCCCTACAGTTCACACACCCCCAACTTTCCGCCCCCCCCCCCAAAGTGCAGACACCCACTACAGTGCAGTCAGTCCCCCCTACAGTGCAGTCAGTCCCCCCTACAGTGCAGTCAGTCCCCCCTACAGTGCAGACACCCCCCTACAGTGCAGTCAGTCCCCCCTACAGTGCAGTCAGTCCCCCCCTACAGTGCAGTCAGTCCCCCCCTACAGTGCAGTCAGTCCCCCCTACATTGCAGACACCCCCCCTACATTGCAGACACCCCCCCTCTACATTGCAGAGACACCCCCCACAGTGCAGACCCAGACCTCACCTACAATACACTACAGCCCCCCCCCCTTCAGACCCACAATGTATGTAACTCGCCTGTCTCTTAATCATCACCTCAGACGATCAGCACAGGAGGGACATGATGCAGGCACGTGACGAGTAGTCTACACGGAGGAGGGGGACTCGGAGGCGGTGGCTTCACTCTGCTGCGTGACGTGAGACAGCAGCAGAGACAGAGCGGGGGTCACTCGAGCGCGGCGAACACCCCCCCCCCCCCAGGCTCTCCATGTGTTTGCCGGTGCCGCGCCGCTACTGCATTTTTCTTACCTGCCTGTCACTATCAGCGCTGCTTAAACCCGCGGCTGCCCGTTCCCGCTTCAGTCGTGGAGGGGGGGGGGAGTCACCAGCCTGACACCCCCCCAGTGTGTGGCACCCGGGGCGGTACGCCCCCACCGCCACCCACTTAGTACGCCATTGGCTGCAGCTAGAGTATAGCCAGCCCAGTCCAGCACTGAATATGATGATCATCATATTCCTGGCCTGGGGCTGCGTTCCGGTACGGGAAACCCACGTACTGGGCGCACGGAGAGGTGCTGGTACTCTCCAGGGCCATTTTTGGAAGTGGCGGTACTGAGTACCGCCGCGTTCCGGCCCAGTTAAAGCACTGATCCACATCATAAATAGGGCTTCTGTCAGCAATGAATAAACTTCAGCTTTATGGAGCAGCATAAGCACAGAGAAGACTGAGGGGGCATCATAGGATATTGCAATGAGACCCTGCAACAATATCCAATATCTTCTAATGGCAAGTTTCCCACCTTACAGTATACCATGTACTGTGGGAGCATGGCATCCCCTCTGACACTTGACAACCACTTTACTGCATGATAACTGCAACAGACTTACAGACAACATAATTGGTGCTCTCCAGTTCTCCAACAAAGGTCATTCATTATCATGCAGCTGTTCCCAGAACTGAATACAGAACCATTGGTTAAAGCTTAGCTTAAATTTGCAATTGAGGGAGGGGGGAACGTAAAAATACGTGGATGAGCTATGTTTTTAGCACTCTCCCTTAGCTCCATTTGGGGGTATACACATGACACAGCCACAATCATGGCACAGCAAAAATTATCCCTACTCAGCGACCTAGATCATTTAAACAAGAGCAACCAGGAAGCTGACATTTTCAACAATTACAGAGCATTCAATGTGACCCACTTGATTAGGTCCAAAATTATCTGATCCTTCTTTTTCCTAAATTCCTAATTACAGTTGCCTGGGTCAGAAAATAAACTCTTGGGAATTCTGTCTGGCCACAGAACCACCATAGCACTGACATTTTCCCTAATAATCATCACTCTGTCATTGGTTGAAATACTGCAGAACCTTGCTATTTAATGAGGGAGTAGTGACAGAATGATATCTAGTTAAGCCAACATCAGATTAATGTCGTAGGAAAAGGCAATTGGTCTCTTAGTGATCCTGTCCCAGGTGAATTGTTGCCAGGGAGCAGAATGTTTTTTTTAATCTATTGGGCTGAAGGTTCTGCAATGGGATCCTCCATGTTTCTCTTATAACAGGTTTCTTTAAAGGCCTGTTGAAATTTGTGTATTTTGTTAACTAAAATGCATGCAGTAGGGTATGTTGCTACAAATCATGACAATTCACCTGTATGTGCAGTGCTTTGTGGTGGCCTTTATTGTGAATGGCACCCCAGCGCATTGTATGGTAGAGCCCAATGCACAACATACCGCAGCGCACCACAATGCATACACTGTGTGCTGCATTGCAGTGTTGCATGCTTTTGTGCCTGTTGTAGTGCATTAACAGCACAAAATACAAAGCGGAGATAATTCCTACTAGTTGGGTGCCAATCAGCTTGAGAAATCTGGATGAAAAGGAAAAAAAGATGGTGCTCCAGGCAATCAGCTCAAAAGTCCATAAATCATTATTCTTGTCAAGAATAAGGTCCCTTTCACACTGGAGCAGGGGCGGCGTTGGCGGTAAAGCTATTTTAATCGGCGCTTTACCTTCAATTTTCAGGCGCTGTTCGGCCCCTAGCGGGTAGAGGCCTCCGCCACAGGTCCGGTACTTAAGAGCAATAGAGCATATCCTCTCAATCCTGTCCTCTTGAGATGCAGAACCCCAGTAAATCACTGAGGCTCCTCAGTCACTTCAGTGTCTCTGAGCCATGAGGGCGCAGAGTCGGAAAGTGAAGGGAAATCTACCCAATGGTGGAACCTAAAGCAAAAATAAATGGACAGGGGTTTAACCATTCCCTACTCTAAACATCTAAACATAAAAAAAAGGTATTTGCTATTCACTTTAAACCTTGGTGGGTACAGTAGGTGGAGCATCAAATCTTTCTTCTTTCACATTAAGGTCCAGTTCACACGGGTGCGACATGGGATCCAACTTGTGAGAGCACAAGTCGATTGACATGTCAAATGTTTCTCTATGAGAGCCGTCTTAACTGATCTGACACAAGTCGCTCCAAATTTAGAAAAGGTTCCTGCACTACTTTGGTCCGACTTTGATACGACTTAAATGCCATAGAGCAGGGGTAGGAAACCTTGGCCCTCCAGCTGTTTTGAAACTGCAAGTCCCATGAGACAATGCAAGACCCTGACAATCACAGGCATGGCTCCTAGAGGCAGAGGCATGATGGGATTTGTAGTTTCACCACAGCTGGAGGGCTGAGGTTGCCTACCCTTGCCATAGAGTGTAAAAAGTCACATTAAGTCGGATTAAAGTCAGACTGGAAGTCACGTGACTTTCATGCCAGAGCAGTGTGAACCTGGGCAAAAGAAAATAAAAAACTATCAATATCATCCTTTACCTCCCATCCATTCCTTTTTTTTTGTAAAGACACATTTTATTCTTTAAACTTTGTATCACGTCTCTAGGGCAAATACAAATTACAAAATCAGCAGAAGTTCTTACCTTGCACCCCAAATGTCACAAAAATGCACGCATATATTGTGCAGTTAAAGAGGAGATTCTTGCAAGATTTGGGATCCTAAGCTTTTCCAGGAATCCCCAAGATAGCTAAGTGACATTACCCCTTTCTAAGCAAACTTGGGCCTCGAGGTGAGTATTTTTTCTCTTATTTTTGGTAATCATTTTGTTTTGTTTTTAGCCCAAGTAGTTTAGGATGGGAGAGGTGTGGGCTACTATATATATACTTACATAACATATGTAGCGCTACCCCCACAGGAGCCGCTGGTTAGATTTGGGATTGGCGTGTCACCTTTGTAGCATGTCTAGGGGTATGATGAAAATGTAGATGGTGTGAGCTATGATAAAGTGTTAATATATCGCGCAAACTCAGTTAATATTATTTCTTAGGCAGCCAACACAACAAAATGGATTATTTTGAAATTAAGAGTGTATGTAAAGTGTAGCGCCAATACAGAAACCCTAATTATAAGGGTTTTCCTATAGGCTCAGTGACTAAGAACGTGAACCTAATTAAATTATCAACATAGATCTCTGCATGTTACTAATCAGCAAATACAGAGTCCAATGTAGGTAAGTGTTCCAAAAAGATGAGGGAATTAATCAAAACATCCCCATAACAGTGATCAAAATAGATAAGTGATCCAACCAATAATAGTGCTTAGTGAAAAAAAGAAACCGTATCCATATAACAATGGTTATCAAACAGTGACACATGCACAAAAATGTATATATATCCCAATGTCCACCAGCAATTGGTAAATGAATTAAAAAAAATGGTATAGAAAAGTAGTCCATGCACCCAGTTTAAGGTGTAGCTGACGTGACTTCCTTCAAAGTGTGTGATCCCAAAAGCAATCCTCAAACAATGGAAATATGGATGGGTAACCTTACCAGATAAGATGGACCCTCAACTCACCAGTGGTGGGGGGTCTTAAAGGCTTGTGTAGGCCGATTGCCTGGTCTGGTGATACTCGGGACGGTGATCCAGTTGTAACCAGGATAACGATTCACGACACGAAAGGTCTCTCCCAATTCCAGAGGATAGCTTAATGTTTGCAGTGGATCAGTGGCGATACACAATCACTCCCCAACATGAGAAGGAAAAGAAGGAAGAGAATGGCTCCTCATAGTGTAAAACCGTAGGTTTAATAAGTATAAAAAATATAAAAGTTCAAATATAAAAATTCCAATGTGCCACAAGAAACAGGAATCAGAAAAAAATAAATAAAATAAAACCACACGTGAAAAAACAGAGCAGTATCTATTCCCCTTGATGGGTGAATAGAAGTATTCCAAAGAGGGAAAAAGTGCAGTAATGACTTAGACAAGTCAGCCACCCGACCGGTTTCGTCTAATAAAGACTTCAACTGGGGTATCTAGCTGGGTCTTGTCACTCACCTGCACTTTAAATACTTGTGGTATTAATCTCCATGTGGTCAAGGCCCCTGTCATGCTGATTCGGCGTGCGTGTCAAAGGAAATGCGCCGCCACAGCTTGCGTTCCAAGACCCTAAAGTGTGTAGGCGGAGACCTTCAAAGCGTCACCCATACACTAGTGTATAGTGTTGTCTCTCCCCTCCTCTCTCATCCAATCAGGAACGAGAGGTAGGAATATTCACGCTCCAGTGGTTGAACTCCGCCTCTGTGCGTGCAGCCTGACCTGACTTAACGATGTCATCGGCTCGCGCCTCAGTATACTACGATCGTAACCACGTCTCGTCCCGCTATGACAGCGCGGACGGTGTGTGGTAAGGAAATCGGCCAGCGTCATGCGTTCCATTCACTGGGCACCCTAGGAATAAGGTACCCACGTTCCTTCTTGTCCAGAATACCCTTGCGTGCTCCGGCTTCAATGAGCTTGGTTAAAGCGGCGGTTCTGCGGGAAAAACGTTTTTTTTTTTTTCTGTCATTCGTGCGCTGTTTATCTATGTAAGTTTACACTCACCTGTCCCTGTTCTTGCAGCAACATTTGTCCCGATTTTAATCCAAACGATGTTTTATAAAACACAGCAATGGACAATTCCATCTTTAGTGTGGGCACTCCTCAAGCCCACCTGTCTGTACATCCGGGATGCGGTGAATGCTGTCCCAGCATTCACCGCTCGATCCCGCGCATGGCAGGTGTTGACGGCGAGCCGCGAGCCGAGCCGGCGAAATCTCGAGGGATTCGAGCAGAGAGCGTCTCCTGGGGATGTCAGGAGACATAGCGCCGTCGGGGGAAAATCGATAGACACGCCCATTCCCCCGCGGTGGAATCTGATTGACAGGGCGGAATGCAAGGAAGAAAGGGGTAAGGCTTAAGCAAAAAAAAAAAAACAACGGATTTGTTATTTTGAATGCAACGCTGTTTTATTGCCAGTAAGTCAAAAATTAGGGTGAACGTCCGCTTTAAGGAAGTTTTGATTTTGGATGTAGGATTGGCAGGCAACTTTACGTATGTTTCGGTATCTCCCAAAATGCGGGACATTTCACCATGGTATGCAGATTTATCCAACACAACAATTCCCCCCCCCCCTTATCCGCGGGGCGGATCACAAGGTCCTTGCGCTCACAAAGACTCTTTAGACCGATCTTGATGTTAGGGTCAAAGTAAGTCCTTTTAAGGGGGAGTTCATCCAGGTCTTTAAGAACCAGATCTCTGAATACTTTGACATTAGGGGCCATGGGGCATGGAGGGTTAAATACGGATGGATTTGAAAGTCCAGTATGGACTATGTGTGAAGAGGTCTCTGGAAGGTTGGGTCTAGTGGGGTTACTAATAAAATACCTTTGAATATTAAGCTTCCTAACATATCTGCATACCATGGTGAAATGTCCCGCATTTTGGGAGATACCGAAACATACGTAAAGTTGCCTGCCAATCCAAAATCAAAAATCAAAACTTCCTTAACCAAGCTCATTAAAGCCAGAGCACGCAAGGGTATTCTGGACAAGAAGGAACGTGGGTACCTTATTCCTAGGGTGCCCAGAATTCCTGTGATGTATTATCTGCCCAAGATCCATAAGGATAGTATATGCCCTCCCGGACGGCCCATCATAAGTGGGATCAATTCGATTACCTCCCGTCTAGGAAGGTATATAGATTTTCACTTACAACCAGTAGTGAGGAACATACCGTCCTATTTAAAGGATACGCAACATACCATTGCTCGGCTCCAAGAGGTTGTGTACAGCAGGGATATCATGCTGGTGACAGCTGATGTCGCTTCCTTGTACACTAACATTGCCCACGAATTAGGATTTCAGGCAGTTAAGTGCTTTCTTGGCAGGGTTGACCATCTCAATATACAAAAAGATTTTATTTTGGATCCTCTAAGATTCGCTACATCAAATAACTATTTCTGGTTTGATGGGCAATTCTATCTGCAACAAAAGGGAGTGGCGATGGGGGCCAAATTTGCCCCCAGCCTAGCCAACATTTTCATGGCCAAATGGGAGGAGGATGTTGTCTATGCTCTCAATCGGCCAGAGATTGTTCTCTGGGCCCGATACATAGACGACATCCTTCTCCTATGGAAGGGTGATCAACAATCCTTGGACGAATTCATGTCAACTCTGAATTCCAATGAGGTTGGGATTAGCCTCTCATATGAGGCGAGTTTCTCGAATATCCACTTCTTGGATTTGCAGATCTTTGTTCAAGACAACCAATGGGCCACTAAAACCTTCTTTAAAAGTACCGATCGTAACGGTTATATCCCAATTGACAGTTGCCATCACCCCACTTGGTTGAGAGCCGTACCTCGGGGCCAACTGTTGCGGATAAGACGCAACTGTTCAAATATCTGTGATTTTCATGCCCAAGCCCAGGTTTTAAAGCAAAGGTTTTTGGATAAGGGCTACTTGAACCATGATATCGACAGGGAAATAGAGAGGATTGGAAGCATTGAGTGTACAATACTAACAGTAGAAAAACAGAAAGTTGCCCAGGAATTGAGATTCAAAAACTCCTTTTTCACCACTTTCTCTGCCCAACACAGACAGAATAAAAATATCATCAACAAACACTGGAGGGTGTTAAAGGACGACTGTATTCTGGGACCATCACTTCCCACCAATGCGGCAGTGATTTATAGAGGGGCCACATCTCTTAAAAAACAGGTTGCCCCCAAATGTCCCGGACCCCCCAGTCAAATCCTCTTTCTTCCCTCTTTCAAAAGGCTTTTACCCATGCAGGAGGTGTAAGGTTTGTGTTAACAATGTACTAGGAAAGAAAAAAACAGTCAGTTTCAAGTCCACATACACAAGGATGGAATTCCCTATGAAGAACTTTTTTACGTGTGCCAGTACACACATAGTGTATCTCATCACCTGCCCTTGTGGAAAACAGTACGTTGGTCGTACCATACGGATCTTTTCCACAAGGGTAGGTGAACACATTGCCAAAATCAAGAAGGGCTGTACCAAACACACGGTACCCAGACACTACCTTAGAAAACATAACAAGAAACTTGAGGGTACCAGTTTCCAGATTATTGACAAATTTGTTCCCCACTGGAGAGGAGAACCCAGTACCAGGGGGGTATCTAAACTGGAAGTCTACTTAAAAGCTATGTGCCATATGGTCTCAATGTGGAATGGGATGTCAATGCTTTTATTAACCAATCTTAATTTTGATTTAATGGAGTTTTGTATACACCCCTTTATGTGAATGTCCTTTTTACTTTTTTTCAGCATTTATATGTAAAGCCTGTATACTTAAGTAGAGATGTATATATAGGTTTATATGTTCCCTCTTCTTCACCACTATATGGTGGTTATGATGTGTTTTTTTTTATCCATCTCCATGAGAACACCCCCCCTTTTTTTTTTTTTTTAAATAACTTTTAAAAAATAACTTTTGAAAATAACTCTTGCCATTTCTTGCTTGAAGTTTACATCAAACCTACATCGTTAGAGATGTCTGCAGTGATACTATCAGCACGGGACTCCTTCTACAATGCGTGTACCCTGGGATGATCACTATACCCCGTGGAACGCACGCTCCTTGTGAATGGAACGCATGACGCTGGCCGATTTCCTTACCACACACCGTCCGCGCTGTCATAGCGGGACGAGACGTGGTTACGATCGTACTATACTGAGGCGCGAGCCGATGACGTCGTTACGTCAGGTCAGGCCGCACGCACAGAGGCGGAGTTTAACCACTGGAGCGTGAATATTCCTACCTCTCGTTCCTGATTGGATGAGAGAGGAGGGGAGAGACAACACTATACACTAGTGTATGGGTGACGCTTTGAAGGTCTCCGCCTACACACTTTAGGGTCTTGGAACGCAAGCTGTGGCGGCGCATTTCCTTTGACACGCACGCCGAATCAGCATGACAGGGGCCTTGACCACATGGAGATGGATACCACAAGTATTTAAAGTGCAGGTGAGTGACAAGACCCAGCTAGATACCCCAGTTCAAGTCTTTATTAGATGAAACCGGTCGGGTGGCTGACTTGTCTAAGTCATTACTGCACTTTTTCCCTCTTTGGAATACTTCTATTCACCCATCAAGGGGAATAGATACTGCTCTGTTTTTTCACGTGTGGTTTTATTTTATTTATTTTTTCTGATTCCTGTTTCTTGTGGCACATTGGAATTTTTATATTAGAACTTTTATATTTTTTATACTTATTAAACCTATGGTTTTACACTATGAGGAGCCATTCTCTTCCTTCTTTTCCTTCTCATGTTGGGGAGTGATTGTGTATCGCCACTGATCCACTGCAAACATTAAGCTATCCTCTGGAATTGGGAGAGACCTTTCGTGTCGTGGATCGTTATCCTGGTTACAACTGGATCACCGTCCCGAGTATCACCAGACCAGGCAATCGGCCTACACAAGCCTTTAAGACCCCCCACCGCTGGTGAGTTGAGGGTCCATCTTATCTGGTAAGGTTACCCATCCATATTTCCATTGTTTGAGGATTGCTTTTGGGATCACACACTTTGAAGGAAGTCAAGTCAGCTACTTGCTGGTGGACATTGGGATATATATACATTTTTGTGCATGTGTCACTGTTTGATAACCATTGTTATATGGATACGGTTTCTTTTTTTCACTAAGCACTATTATTGGTTGGATCACTTATCTATTTTGATCACTGTTATGGGGATGTTTTGATTAATTCCCTCATCTTTTTGGAACACTTACCTACATTGGACTCTGTATTTGCTGATTAGTAACATGCAGAGATCTATGTTGATAATTTAATTAGGTTCACGATCTTAGTCACTGAGCCTATAGGAAAACCCTTATAATTAGGGTTTCTGTATTGTGAGCTATGATAGAATGTCCAAACAGCAAGGTGTCATTTTCTGTGCTTTTATTCTTGTGCCCAACACGGCAACAGGTAACTTCAGGTGAATAGAGGAAAGATAGTGAAAGAAGAAGTTTCAGATTCAGGTCTTAACTATTTACAGAAGCAGTCCTGCTTCAACGATACCTTTGCTTCGTCGCCACTCCAGCCGGAGTGGGTGTAGTGTACCCGGACAATCTCTCTCACAGAACTGGCAGCCGAAGTATCACCCGGAACTTTGAGAAGGAAACAAGCCTCTGCTACAGACTTGGCTCAATAGAATAGGAGTGGTACCTCTGCCACAGGCCCTTGCTCTGGAATGCAACTTGATGGAGCGATTCCTTCTCAGTAAAGTAATTGCCTGAATTGTCTTCAGGTAGTCCTTGATTTTAGGTGATTGACTGACAGGTTGCCATAAAACAAACTCCCAGTGTCAGGTCACCTCGATCCCCGATGACCTGTCTAGGCCCTATTGAATTGCCTTCCTCTGGGCTCTCCTCAGACTGACTCCCCACCGAACAGCACAACTCGCTTGGGATCTTCTCGTAGAAGTGGGGACCCAGTAAGTCACTGGGGCCCCTCTGCAGCTTTAGTTGCTCCGAACCATGAAGGCCAAGAGTCAGGAACTCCGCGTAGCACGTGCGCCCCGGCCTGGTAGACCATATTGCCGGGGCCCGTGATGTGCGCACACCCTAAAGGTGGGTGCCGCACCCCCATCCAACCTCGAACTCCCACGCCCAAAATGGCGCCCTAAAGAAGTACCCTCCCCCAGCATGACCCGCGAGGGAAAACCTCCTCTGATTGGCTGCTGGCAAGAAGGCGCTCCCACTGGTTTCCACTGCCGCCACCTGTCGTTCCGTGGTGGAAAAGCATCTTTGAAACACAGAATTAAACGACAGCACAGCAACTAAATTAACATAAATCACATGGATGAGAGCTAAGTAATTCTCTCATCCCCCTCTAAATTTGAACAGCACACTCCCCCCACTTAAAATTACACTGTCCCCAGTGTCCTAACAAGGCATTCAAGCCTGAATGCCGGCCTGAGTCTGTGTGACAGCAACAGAGAAAAACAGGAAAATAAATAGAAACACAATATTAGTTTCCTTGAATACTATAGGAAGAACTATGTAATTACACACAAAATATCAAACAATCCTATCTATCTAGACTGCCCCATTCTTCGGCAATGTTGATAGTGGGTCCACAATCCTGAAAAATTAAAGAAGAGAAACATACAAAATATACAATATGTACACATAGGTATACACAGCCGTGTATTCCATCCACGTAATGAGAGAACCCGAGACTTCACCCTCTAGCCAGAGAATGAAATCTCCTTTCCTCCCAAGGAGAGCAAAAAAAAAGTAAGTGTTGAGTGTTTTCCTAAGCTTCAAAACCTAGGAGGGGAGAAATAAACAATATACATATACATTTCTTTTCTGCTCGCAAAAAAAAAGAGAGGGAAACAAAACAAAGTCTGCAGAACACTGCCCCTAGCGGCCAGTACACTGTTACTGCAGGGCAGGCCATAGTTCTATTCAAAGGCACAGCAACAGGAGGGAAATATAAAAGAGGGCATCTTCACAGAAAAATTCTTCTGGTCCTGCAAAGAGACCTACAAACCCCTCCCGAAGTTCTGCACATGCACCAATATGTGGATCCGGTGGGATAAGCAAACAAAAATTTGAATAGGGGTGAGAGTTCTTGTCCAGGTCTTCTTTAAAAGCAGCAAGCGTTAAAACATAGGCATGGGGCCTTAACGGTAGAAGTGTGGATCAGGCAACACAAGGGTGTCCCTGTGGGAGTCAGTTGTGGTGATAGAGAACACCTGATCCACCTTCCCGGGGCACTTCAAAACCACAGGATCCGCAAAAATGTATCTACCAGGGCTCCATCCCCGGAGACAACCTTCGAAGCGGTTGCCGACACACAGAAAAGCGTAAGGTGTCTCGCGGTCCTTCACGGGAACTTTCAAATGCTCCCATATGGCATCTTTATACCACTTTTCACGTAGCTGATCAATTTCAAGCAGTAGGGCCGGGGGCACATACGGATACTCCCAGCCATAGTCAGCGTCAACCCTGTGCATCACAACCCGCTGAAGACGGGCTCGTTTTGACAGCATGCAGGGATCTCCATATCCCGGCTTTACAACAGAGTCAGACGCCCTCCTTGAGACAGGCACAGTATACAGGTATGGGGTTGGTGGTGTTTGTAACAGCAGAAGACTCACCAATCCCCCAGGTCAGCTGTGGAACACTCGTGTTGGGTACGCTGGGTGGGCTCCAGCCGGAGCGCTTCTTCCTCTGACGGGTTCTAGGGGCTAGGGAATCCTCCATCGCCCTGGGACTCCGGAAACTCTGGCTCAAAATAGTGGTCATCTCCCACATCGGATGAGGACTCCAGGTTAGAGGAGTTATATTGGATAAGTCCAATGGACGAGCAGGTAGCTTCCAATTACTACAGCAGGGTTGTCGGAAAGGGCCCCCTCCGACAACAGCGCGCCAAACGGAGACCGTATTAACAGGGGCAGTCTCCGGAACAGTCTCGGCCTGCATGCTTGTCACACTGGCCACACGGTCACATTTTTCCGTCTCGTCCAGCAGGCTTACCCCTGGGAAGGGGATGGCGAGGTACCTGACAGCAGGGTCATGGGTGAGGAAACGGTGATGACTTCAGCGTCCACGACCTCCGGTTCCACGATCTCCACGGATGGGGAGGGTTCCGGCCATGGGACCTCCTCCTCCGCGGTCACAGTCCCGGAGAACCAGTCCTCCCGATACTCCCGAGGAGCTTCAGTGGGTGGCTAAACTTGAAACAAGTAGGCCCGGCACCTTTTGCATCGGGCGAAAGGCAGGAGCTGAACAGCAAGCTCTGCACAACGAGGGCAGGACACTTTCTTCGCCACTCTAGCCAGAGTGGGTATTGTGCACCTGGATAGGCCTCTCTCACTAGCCTAGCAGCTGGGGTGTCACATGGAAACTTTAGCAAAGTCTCTAGCACAGACCTTCTCAAAGGTGGAGATGTATTTGGTCCAGAATCCTTCTCAACGCAGGAATAAGCACCCGGATCTCCCTTGAATAAACTCTTGTGAACTCAGAACTGACAGGTGACCATCACTCAGCCTCTAAGCAATCGTGCATCCTCCGATGAAGTTCAAGGCCTCTCCTGAGATACCAGCCTCGTGCTCGGTGCTCTCCAAGACAGGTTTTTCATCAGATGGCTTCCTCCCTCAGGACGGACAGCACAGGACCACTCTGTGAATGTAGACCCAGTCTGACTACCAGGCCTACATAGCAGATCACAACCCTGGACCAACGTGTCCCGGAGCCAGGAACACTTGAACACGCACCCCCGGCCATGAGGGCCACACTTGGGGGGGTGGTGGGACGACAGACCAGCGATAAAGACCCAGAACTAATGACGTCTGTCCCTTAAGTACTATGCCCCAGTATGCACAGTGAGGCGATCAACCCCCACTAATTGGTTGCCAAGGAAAAATACCCGATACGCCCTGACTCGACTGCTGCCACCCTTGGTCTGGGGTGGTACCAACACCCCAGACAGCAATAGTGGCCACTTACAGTATAGCCATGGCCAGAAAAGAGGCCCAAATTTGGCAAAACAATACAGTCAGAGGTAATTAAGTCTCTGACCACCCTCTAAATTTAAGGCAGCACCAGCTATGAAAGTAGCAGGCCGCTATACATAAAATCATAAAATAACATCACACTGGGAAGTCTTTTCCACACTTTTGCATACCCTGGGCAAGGTTAAGAAATGACACAGAGGAACACCATAGAGGAGATCCTACCCACGAAAGAGACCCATCAGTTGGGGGAGAACAACCAGAGGACCCTTAGTGGAAAGAGGGGATAGAAGGACCACCAGATTGGGAAAACATTAACTCAAGTAGTAAAAAGGTGATAGTCCAGAGTGCACAGTGGTGTTGCAGCAGCATTTTAAAAAAGACACAGAAGTTTTTTATTTCAGACTAAGGTGATGGGATATATACAATGTAATAGACTGTTTCAAAGACATACAGTATGGACCTTATGATGAAATAACTATATTTGAATATTGGAGGTACACATTATTTTCTCACTTTATTCTTTATTATATAGCACTTGCATGATTTAACTTGCACGTTTTAATATCATTAATAATTATTTTACCTACAGTATTATAACATACAGTAGTTACATAGTTGGTAAGGTTGAAAAAGACACCAGTCCATCCAGTTCAACACCAATTATTTGTTGACATTTATTGTAGCCACCTAAGGACCTTATTAATTTGTATAGCGTTGCACAATTTATTATTGCTTGTTTTGCACAAGCATCTTGTTTTTTCACAATATCTATAGCGATCTTTTGCACATATCTAGGTAGCACACCACTATTCATTGTATACTTTGTGGGTTATTGTATAGTCATTGCTGAGTGCACTTTAATTCAAATCCTCTACAACATCAGACAGCACTATTATTCTGCCATCCAATCATATATAAGCTTTTTGACGGTTTGAAAAATTCATTAGGTAAGGTTCGGTTTCATAGCAACATTATATATGTTAGTCTATAATGTGATATATATTGCAATAACTGTGATAGCTTAACCCCTCCCCCATGCGTCCTTTATTTCAAAGACAAAGACTTGGAACAAAAGAAAGGGGGCTGATTAGAATGAACTAAGATTAACCCCATTTCTTAATTAGCCTGGAATAAAGCACAGGACATGAGTGGTTCTTTTACTCCCAGTCCATTATATTGCAGAGCTTTTAAACATGACAGTGCTTAACTTTACTAATGGCAATTGAGAGTATAGCTTTTTTCTTCAGCATCCCTAATGCACAGGGCCTGTAACAGCACACTAATAAGTATGTGCCTAAAGTGGTTGCATAAGGCATGTAAAGTACACACTCCACATACCTGGGTGACTCATAAAATACTCAGCCATTTTTCTCTTTAGACAACCTTTAAAGGCACAATCCAGTTAAACATGAAAATATTACATCTAAACTTACCCAGGGACCCAGTTTATCAGCTGAATGAATTTCATAATAATGCAATGGCCTCCAATAGTACAGCTCTCTAATATCTTATTGTCCATGATTCTGAGCCTGGAGAAATACACTCCTTCATGTTCCTAGGTTCCGAGCACCTCACTCTATTGTTTCCTGAGTTAAACTGAATGATGTGTATGGCCGCGTACACACGATCGAGGGACTCGTCAGGCGAAACACATCGTTTTCCTCGTCGAGTTCCTTGTTCGGCTGTCGAGGAACTCGACGAGCCAATTTTCTCCATTCCCGTCGAGGAAAAAGAAGACAGGGCACGTACACACGACCGGTTTCCTCGGCAGAATCCAGCAAGAAACTTGGCAGATGTAATCTGCCGAGGAAACCGGTCGTGTACACTTTTTCATCGAGGAAACTGTCTTTTTCCTCGACCGGAATGGAGAAAATTGGCTCGTCGAGTTCCTCGACAGCCGAACAAGGAACTCGATGAGGAAAACGATGTGTTTTGCCCGACGAGTTCCTCGGTCGTGTGTACACGGCCATATGCTCTCTTTTTGGCTCGTCGAGTTCCTCGACAGTTTCCTCGATGAAAAACGTACACACGACCGGTTTCCTTGGCAGAATACGTCTCCCAACAAGTTTCTTGCTGGATTCTGCCAAGGAAACCGGTTGTGTGTACGCGGCCTAAGGAGGCCTCTGTTCCACCCAGAAAGAAAAAACTGTATCTGGTGGTAATGGAGATAATGAATCACAAAATAAAGCCTTATTTCACCCAAAACTGAAATTTCATTCAGAGTCTGGAGCTCTTTAATTAGGCAAATTAGGCGATCGCCTAAGGCCTCGCACTCACAGGGGCCTCACTTACCAAATGCATTAACCTGTTTTGAGGGTCATCGCAATACGCTTGAGAAAGGAGCGCGTTTAGTCATTCACAGGCGCAAGCTCCGAAACGTCGCCGCAATACAGTGACGTTACCGCGACTCAGCTGCGCTTCAGACCTTGTTCCCAGTCAGTCTCTCAGCTGGTTTACCTACGATTTGGACGGACGGACACAGTGAGGCTTGTGAGCATTTTCAGCCAACAACTAGCGCGGAAGGACGCCATACAAAAGACTTTTCTACAGGATCTACATACTGGACTTCCAACTTTTCATATGTAAGTCGATGCTGTTGTCTATAACCAATTAAAGTTATTTGTCGTCTAACCCGGTGGCGCCCTCTTCTTTTTCTTTCTACATATGTTGGAGTCTGGGCTCTTGTCTCCCCTACCTTTGAAGGCTTGCCTCGGAACAACGACTGGGACCAACAGCTTTATATAGATCAGCATCCTCCCCATGTCTCCTCCCCTCATCTCCAGGTCATTTTTATCCCTATATACGTAACTTTAAAAAAAAAAAAGTTTTATGAAGGACTTTTTTAAACAGCGGACTCTGTAGCTGCTATATACGATTGATTGTTTTGCGCCACTATCTGTATCTCCATTGGGTTCAATGTGTTCAGGCACCATAGGAGTTACCACTGTCAGAGGATTCCTCAATATACCTTGCTTGTGTGGATTGTTTTTCCTTTATCATCCTGCTGGTTGATTGAGAAAAACTGATCCACGTGTGGTCAGCATTACCACTTCTGCTCCAACAGATTTGTTTCTGGGTGCTTTGGCTTCTCTTGCTTCATTCTTTTCAATATAAAATAGATTTTAAAAATCCTTCAGAATTTTTGCACAAACTGCAGAATTTCCCACAACGGTATTCTCTGTTGTGTAACGCATAGCCCAATGCCTTGGTCAGGAACTATAGCTCAGTGTTTCTCAACTTTTTTTCAGTCAAGGCACCCTTGAAAAATTCCGCACATCTCGAGGCATCCCATTCTAAAGTTTAAAAACAAAATGAATAGTTTTACATAACGCAGCAACATCGACACATGTAGGACACCCAACGATAGAATTGATTATTGTTCCAAAGCACACCTTTGCACACTGGTACTGATTAGTATTTCTTCTCCCTCAGTTTCTCTCCCTCTCAGATAATGATATCCCAGAGCTGATAGAGAGAGACAGGGGAGGGGCAAACAAGGATGCTGTTCAAGCATGATGATGTCATTGGTTGTTATAACACTGGCGGCTGGAAGGTTGTGTAGCACCCTCTAGTTAGGTAGGTGCTAAAGTGTGCATTTTTCTGAGAGTATGAAAATGTAGGCAGGCCTAGCTAGTTGCTAGGCCTGTTTGTTTTCATTCTGGGCTGGGAGTGGCTCGGGGTAGCAGCTGGTGACACACAGGCAGCATCACGTCACTGTTACCTCCCTCTTCCTTCTAGAAAGTGCTAGAAGGAGAGGAGGGGAAAAGAGGTGGAGCTGCCTGAGGTATCTTAAGAAACCTTGACCACTCCCCAACCTAAATTAGCAGGGGCCAGGCTTCTTTCAATACCTGGGGTCAGCCCAGCTGGGGAGGAGTTGTCGGGTGGAAGAGCTGGAGTGAAAGAATGTGGAGCTTGTCAGGGCCCACTGGGAGCTCCCCAGTCTGGGGGGGGTGACCCTGGGCTGGGGCTCAGGTGCACCCAGGATCCTGAAAGGAGACGCACATGAAAGAGCAAGAGCAAGTAGAGGACAGGAGGAGAGATGAGTGATTGGAGCACAGTCAGGAGGACTGGGGAAGTACACCTGAGAGAACTGGGAGATTGCTGTTAAGATGAGTGCAGAACCAGAAAAGAGGACTGGGAAAAAGGTAATTGCAGCCAGGCTGGCTAGCAGGACCTGAAGAGAGCTATCTGGGAGTGGTAGCTGAATAGAGGACAGATAGCACCTGAACTATTACTACACCACAGGGGTCCTTGGTCCTTGCCCGCAAAAGGCAGTTCACTGAGGCCTGGCTGAAGCCATGTCAGGCCTACCCAAGGGATGCTAGCTAGTCTGGAGGAGTAACAGTCTGTAGCAAGGGAAGTTCTGGGGGGAGTAACATTCTGTAGCAAGTAAAGTGCTGGAGGAGGAACAGAGTGCAGCAAGTGTTTTTGCTGTAGAGAAGGTTGAGGTGTATATACTAAAGTGTATATAAGCATCCCCAGGGCCATCTTTTATATGGTTTGGGCCCTGGGCAAACATTTTTTTTGGGCCCCCCCTCCAGCTTATTTTGGGCCTGGCTGGTTCACATGTATGTGTTTTGGCCCTCAGTTGTGCAGGCACAGCAGCCCATTGATTTGAATGGGCTGCCATGCCTTTGTTTCCTGCAGAAAAAAGGTGCATTCAGCATTTTAAAAATCAGCTACCTTGAAATCCATTCTACTTTTGCACCATGCTACTTACATGCAGTTCTTGCACACACAAACGCACTGTGTTTTTAAAAGCGTGACCTAAACGTCTAAAAATGCAGCAAGTTTGACAGTGCTGGAACTGCAGATAAGTCACAGCAGACAGCAGAATGGACAGACAGTGCTGTATTTCAGTGCTTGATGGGCATAGGTGTGCCGTGTGTGCAGCCTATTACATGAGGCATGCGCTTTTCTTTGCAGGAAATGCAGGCATGGCGGCCCATTCAAATGTGGGCCGCCAAAACACATACATGTGAACCAGTCAGGCCCAAAATAAGCCCATCAAGCAGTTAAATACAGACAGTTATGCCATGTGCTCTGAGGCCTCACTCAGCCTGGACTGCAGGGCTGCTCTGTGACTTAAAGAGTTCCTCTATTTTACACATGACATGGCATGGGGTCCCATGGTGCTAAAGCAGAATAGACAGACGGTGTTGTGACCCCATGCCATGCCATGTGTAAAATACAGGAACTTTTTAAAACACTAACCAGACCTGCAGTGAATCATCAAATATTATAAAGACTTTGGGCACACTCTACAGAAAACTTGTATTTACAATATAGCAAACAGTGACATACCTTGAGGAGCAGGACATGAAGAAGTCAGCCTCGGGAAGAGCAAACTAGGGATGTTATAAAATCACATTCTAATTCACTTTTATATACAAGCAGCACCCAGTGGCAGGAAGGCAGAAGTGCACGTCTAAAGGGAAGCCAGGGGTGCTGTACATTTTAAAACACTGGGAAGGGAAGCAGTACTGTCACCTGGCTGCGTGCCGCTGATGATTTTCAGCCTGATTTGTGGGCAGCACAGGGGCTTAACGGGCGGCAGGGCCACCATCAGGAATCTTGGGGCCCCTTACACAGCTTCAGGCATGGGCCCCCTGGAGCAGAGAACGGGGGGTGCTGCCCCCTTAAATTGAGAAGCGGGGGGGCGGGGCTGCCGCAAATTTAGAAGCGGGAGGCCCTTTACAAAAAAAAGATTTAATAAAGAAAAATATATATAAAAAAGGGGTGTAGCCATCCGGGGCCCTGGGGACCTCTGGGCCCTTTAATAAAAAGAAAAAAAGAATTAAAAAATATATTATTTTTTTTTTAAAAAGGGGGTTGCCATCTGGGGACCTCTGGGCCCTTTAATATTTATTTTTTTATAAAAATAAATTACAAAAAAAGGGGGGTTGCCATCCGGGACCTCTGGACCCTTTAATAAAAAATAAAATAAAAAAATATATTAAAAATAAACATTTATAAAAAAAAAAGTGGGGTTGCCATCCAGGGGACCTCTGAGCCCTTTAATTATATATATATATATATATATATATATATATATATATATATATATATATATATATATATATATATATATATATATATATAAAAATAAAAAGAAATAAAATATAAAAAAAATTATAAAAAAAAGGGGGGTTGCCATCCAGGGCCCTGGGGAACTCTGGGAGCTTTAATAATAATAACATTATTAGTTTTTTTTTTATAAAACAAGTTTTTTTATAAAAAAGGGGGGTTGTCATCTGGGGCCCTGGGGAACTACGGGCCCCTGGGGACCTCCAGACCTCTAAAAAAAATTGTCCCTTTAATAAAAAATAAAATAAAAATATATATAAAAAAAAAAAAATTATTAAAAAAAAAAAAAAAGGGGGGTTGTCATCTGGGGCCCTGGGGGCCTCCGGGTCCCTGGGGACCCCTAAAAAAATTGACCCTTTAATAAAAAATAAACATATATTAAAAAAAATTGTCCCTTTAATAAAAAATAAAATAAAAATATATAAAATAAATATATTTTTTAATTTAAAAATAAATAAAAAAAGGGGGTTGTCATCTGGGGCCCTGGGGGCCTCCGGGTCCCTGGGGACCCCTAAAAAAAATTGTCCCTTTAATAAAAAATAAAAATATATTTAAAAAAATTGGCCCTTTAATAAAAATAAAAATATATAAAATAAATATTTTTTCGTATTTAAAAATAAATAAAAAAAGGGGGGTTGCCATCTTGGGCCCTGAGGACCTCCGGACCCCTAAAAAAAAAAAAAAAAAAAAAAACTTTTTTTTTTTTATTCAAAGGGCGTTGCTTTGGGCCCCCAACAGTGACAGGGCCCTGGGCAGCTGCCCCTGTTTGCCCTATGGTAGAGATGGCTCTGAGCATCCCAAGCAGTTTTGCACTGAATATTCCTGGGCATCGCATAATTCCCAAATCCCTAACCAAGTTTAATCCCCTCAAATAAAAAAACAATACAAAGCTATGGACTGGTTCCGTCTTTGAATGACTGAGAGATGGATGTCGGGCTTGGCAGGCTGACAGGTAAACCACAACATTCAGCAATCCCTACAGGGGCATGGCTACAGTTGTATCCACCACTGGCTTGTAGACAATATTTGGGAGATTTCTAGGCATTTTGCCAAGGCACTCGTAAAGACACCTGAAGGCACTGCACCCCAGGGTGCATGGGCACCCTGATTGAAAAAGGCTGCTTTAGCTGACTGGTGTTTCTTTTGTCTAGAGCAGCCCCCATTCCCTTAAGGTAAGCAGACCTGCTGGTTCTTGGTTGCCCCCAGGTTCTAGAACACCGTGCTGGTCAAGCAGTAGATAGTGCAGTGAAGTAGTATCTTGGGACAGCCCATTGTCAGGGCTGACAACGAGCAAGCATAGTCCAAAAACCTTTGTCAGAGCTGGTACCAAGCAAGCATAGTTCAGTTAACCACTTCAGCCCCGGACCATATTGCTGTCCAAAGACCAGAGCACTTTTTGAGATTCGGCACTGCGTCGCTTTAACTGACAATTGCGCGGTCGTGCGACGTGGCTCCCAAACAAAATTGGCGTCCTTTTTTTCCCACAAATAGAGCTTTCTTTTGGTGGTATTTGATCATCTCTGCGGTTTTTATTTTTTGCGCTATAAACAAAAACAGAGCGTCTATTTTGAAAAAAATGCAATATTTTTTACTTTTTTCTATAATAAATATCCCCAAAAATATATAAAAAAAAAATATTTTTTCCTCAGTTTAGGCCGATACGTATTCTTCTACATATTTTTCGTAAAAAAAATCGCAATTAGTGTTTATTGATTGGTTTGCGCAAAAGTTATAGCGTTTACAAAATAGGGGATAGTTTTATGGCATTTTTATTATTATTTTTTTTTTACTAGTAATGGCGGCGATCAGCGTTTTTTTTCGGTACTGCGATGTTATGGCGGACACTTCGGACACTTTTGACACATTTTTGGGACCATTGGCATTTTTTTAGCGATCAATGCTATAAAAATGCATTGGATTACTATAAAAATGCCATTGGCAGTGAAGGGGTTAACACTAGGGGGCGGGGAAGGGGTTAAGTGTGTTCCTATTTGTGTTCTAACTGTATGGGGGGGGGGACTTACTAGGGGGAATCACTGATCTTCTGTTCATACATTGTACATTGTATGAACAGAAAATCAGCGTTTCCCCCGCTGACAGGAACGAGCGCTGTGTGTTTTCAAACCTTACAGGTTTAGCAGATATCCTGGGTAGCTACAGGTAAGCCTTATTATAGGCTTACTTGTAGCATAAAGGGGTCTTACAATCACTTTAAGCTGAATCAACTGGCTTCAAGCTACTTTTGCATTCCTATTTATTTGTATAAGTAAATAAGCCTTTCTGACGCAAACAAAAGACTATCAATAGGGGGCCCTTAGTGATACACAATATGAATTGGTTTCCTAGGAGTTGTAAAGAGGCCCCAAGCAATAAAAAATGATGTAAAAAATAACTAAATCCAAAGCGATTTGCCAAATGACATTGCTACCTTCACAAACCTCTTTGTAGCTAGACAGCACTGGATCTCCTCCTCTTCTAGGCCTAAGAGTGGTCCCTTTGTCTGTTTTTTTTTTTATAATTATACCTTTGGTAAGCCTTCAGGTATATTATCAATACTGAAGGGAACCTACACTAGCATTTTCTCCCATGAAAGGTAATTTAGCTGTTCTACTAAACTCTCCTTATCAACAGAAACACTGCAAGTTTCATGTTAGCATTTGAGCATAGGCCCATAATCTCTCTTGATGATACAGAGATTAATAGAGAAACCCCAGCATCAATGCTTTGTAACTTGGATGAGCATGACAGAGGAACAGAAGATTACCAGAGGGTCTAATTGTTAAGCTTCGAATGATCCTCTGTACACTGTCAGCTTTCCATACCTTCCTCTAGGCCCCGTGGAGCTGAGATATGAGAAATTTGATAATTTTCCCTACTCATGTTTTATTATTAGCTTCTGTGAACATTGACCTCCTCCCACAATGTCCTGTGACATTTCAGCCTCTAGCAGAATAGGACGGTTAAAAAAAAAAAAAAATTTTATGTTGGAGCCAGGTCAACAACACAATAGACAAATCTTAGCTTAAAGGAAACCAAAAATATGTATATTTTGATATGTAATAAAGAGTATTTAAAAAAAAAGAAAGGCCAAAAATAATTTAACCCTCCTCTTGTGTTAGGGTCAGAACCGACCCGTTTTCAGGTTTTGAATATGTAGAAGTATCACATAAATTTGTTTATTGCATCAAGATTTTTTTACTTTGTCAGGAACCTCTATTTAAACAATGTAATAGAAAAAGAGTCCTTTTTACTAAATTATAAAATACTGTGGTGAAAATTAAGACGTTTATGGTGTTAGGGTCAATTCTGACCCAGTTATAATATAGCATTACAGGACACTAATAAGTGCCAAAACTGAAATCATAAACACTCTCTCTGCTTAGTAACACTGACAGCCAATCACCTCTCAACACTGTGAGCTGTGGGAAGATAGGGAAAAGAGGCTGTGGGAAGATATCAAAAAGGAAATTAGGGACTGAGGGGGGCAACAGGAGCTGTTTCTCTATTTCCTCATACTCGTTGGTTTAATTTTTTTTTTTAATGTATGTCGAGTGATATAATGTTAGAGCTTGTCTCTGTATCTATACCTCTTCCCAAGGTTTAAGAGAAAAGAAAAAAGAATAATAATAGAAGAAGAAAAAAAATAAAAAAATAAAAAAAAAGGGAAAATGGAGATAAATTAAATAAACCGAAAAATTCACAAGTGATGCAAAACAGATGAGGAAACATGAAGGGCGGAACAAATATGAACTCTTCTTAGGCCTCTAACCTTCCGGTTAAGTCTGATGTGAAAAAAAAAAACACTGTGAGCTGTAGTTAGGGAGGGGCCTATCTCTTTGCCTGCTTGTCTGCTTCTCTAAATAAAGTAAAGAAACATAGGATCAATACATTTCAGTGTTGCTGACTTTATTTTACCATTTTTTAAATTTGAAAATGAGAGGTATGCTATCAAAAGAAAGGTCTAAGGGGTCACACCAAAAATATTAAAACCAATCTTTTCAAGGATAAAGAAGCCTAACAAGGTAACCAAGAGGTAAGAAACAAATTGGATGATAAATAATTGTTCAGAGGGTATTTTATGGCTGATTTAAGACACGGGTCAAAACCGACCCGTTAACATCATGGATAGTGACAGAAAGCTAACATAAGAGGAGGGATAAATAGGGTCTGTGACAGACCCAACCAAGAACCCAGGGGTTGGAGAAATTACAGGGTGAGATATTCATTATCCAGAAGGATTCATCTAATTTACAGCACTGCAATAATGTTTCCAACTTGGACTGTGGTTTAAATAAAAAAAATTGGACAAATTGGAAAAGGATGTAATTGCGGGCAAAAGGGACAAAATGACTAGAGATCATATGGGCTATGAAAATGGAAAAAGTTGGACTACAAAAAATTGGACAAATTGGAAAAGGATGTAGTTGCGGGCAAAAAGGACAAAATGGCTAGAGATCAAATGAACTACGAAAATGGAAAAAATTGGACTACAAAAAATTGGACATATTGGAACAGGATGTAATTACAGGCAAAAGGGACAAAATGGCTAGAGATCAAATGAACTATGAAAAATTGAAAAAAATTGGACTACAAAAAGTTGTACGAATTGGAAAAGAATGTAATTGTGGGCAAAAAAGACAAAATGACTAGAGATCAAATGGACTACGAAAATGGAAAAGATTGGACTACAAAAAATTGGACAAATTGGAAAAGGATGTAATTGCGGGCAAAAGGGACAAAATGGCTAGAGATCGTTTGGACTATGAAAATGTTTATATTTGGAAGAAGCCCTCTTTTCCTAATCACCGACATAAGCCTTCTACAACTAAAAAGTGAGTCAGTTTTTCAGATCCTGAGCATGACCTACTCAATCATACCGTCGCCTCGGACTCCTCTCCTGAATCAACTTATCAATATATCGCTTGGTGAATATCCAGAGTATAACTGTGTGTCCACCCAAAAGAAGAAAGACGCTCCAAAAGAGGAAGGCAATGGCAGGTACCAGCTATGAGGCTGGAATAAGAAGTAACTGTTAATAGCATAAATCTGTCACAACGACCTCTTAGTGACTCTGTGTCCCTACTGTCTAAAGGTTTACATTTTTTGTCCCAGCCACAATTTTGATTTGTTTAGCATTATATTAGATGTCAATAAATTTGTACGCACATTAACCCTTAAAAAAACATTATTTTGACACTTTGAGAGATGTGGGAATGGATCTGATGGGTGAGTCTTATGTTTCTTTTCTTAAATTTTATGATTTATGTGCCCTATGTGATTTGGAGGATCTTAATTTTGAATCTAATCCTAGGCCCTTGGAGTTGTCAGGTGATCGCACAGTCGTTCCATTCAAATTGCGGTCTGATTTTTACCTGTTAACTTCTGTGGTAAGGATATGGACCTTTATCAGAAGTTGGTGGAGAAAGATTTGTCCTATGTATATCCTTGTCTGCTAGTTGCCCCAACCTTTGTATGCCCCAACCCTCACTATCTCTTGTATCCTGAGCTGCTGCTCCCCCTATCTCTGTAGCAGTGGTTCTTAGACATGTGCATTCATTTTCGTCTGAATGCATTTTCGTCCAAATTTCAGGTATTTTCGTTATCGTTTTAACAAACCATAACGAAAGCACAGAAAACTAAAACCAAAAGATCCGACAAACAAATGCTTTATTTTCGTTTTCGTTGCGGTCGAATGTGCCTAACCTTAACTCTATTAGTCCAATATTATTCTACATAGAGAGACATGAAGAGTCAAATTTTAATTTTTTTAAGATTCTGTCGAATCTTTTTTTATTTTTATTTTTTCTTCTTGGAACTTTCGACAGGCACCATAAGCCTTTAATGACAGATTCGACATAGAGAGACATTAAGATTCGACGTAGAGAGACATGAAGATTCGACATAGAAAGACATGAAGAGTCGATTTTTTTTTTTTTTTTTTTAAGATTCTGTCAAATCTTTTTTTTTTTTTTCTTCTTAGAACATACGGCAGACACCATGAGCATTCAATGCCAGATTCAACATAGAGACATGAAGATTCGACAGAGAGACATTAAGATTCGACATAGAGAGACATAAAGAGTCAAACATATTTTTTTTTTTTCTGTCGAATCTTTTTTTTTTTTTTTTTTTTTTTTTAGAACATTCGACAGACACCATAAGCTTTCAATGACAGATTCGACCTTAATTTGGATTTTCGTACGAATGCATTTTTTTAACGAAAAACAAAATAAATAAAAACGAATTTCGGGAGTAACTAAATAAATTAATTTTTTGGACGAAAACGAAATTACGAAACAAAATATTTCAATGTGCACATGTCTAGTGGTTCTCAACTCCTGTCCTCAGGACCCACTAACAGGCCAGGTTTGCAAGATAACTGAAATACATCACAGGTGATATCAATTGCTGCTCAGTGATTGCAGAATTCTAGTCTGCATTTCCCCAAGGTAATACTTAAAATCTGGCCTGTTAGTGGGTCCTGAGGACAGGAGTTGAGAATCACTGCTCTATAGCCTACTGTGAGCGTGAGCTGGGGGACTCTGGGGGGCCGCGACCTGGATCCAGTTGCAGCCCAGTCGATCCTCACTACTAGAGGCTCTGGTGAACACCTGCTGGATCTTAGACTCCGCGCCCTGGGGAATCTTAGGCTCTAGCTCCCTGTGGGATCCCTGTTAGTGCTCCAGTGGACCTGCTTTTCTTAACCACCCCGAGTTCCATTGGCAGCAGTCAGCCATAGGGTTCACTGCCATAGCGGTGCACTCCTGACCCCAACGGTGTGCATCTGTCACCTGGGCTCAGGTGACCTAACAAGAGACATATGTTTATTCCTGAAGCGCCCATAATTCTCATTTTTCATCACCTACCTAAAGTACATATGGGGTTAAGTCCATTATCGGGTAGACCTATTGTGGCAGGTATTGGGTCTCTTAACTAACAATTGGGCCAATGGGTTGATCATCATCAACTACAACCTCTTGTGTCTGAATTCCACTCCCTCCCAGTCGTCCACCACATCTTTCTCTCCCTTTTCCGTTTTTCCACTCTTTTCTTCCCTTCTTTTCCACATTCTCTTTTTATGTTCTAGTTTACTTTTTCCTTCTCGGTTTATATCTTTTTTTTCGGTAGGTATTTGTACGGCTCTATAATTTTTTCTCTCACATAAAAATTGCAAAATTATTTGGGCAGGTTCTGTGGACTCATCATACATAACAATTTATTCCTCGGCTATAATCTATCTAAGTTGTGTTCAGTTTAGATATCATGTAGATACAGTCGGCCCAGGAATATATGATGTTATGGGGGTGTTAGGAATGCATAATGTCCTTTATTCTATGTTTTTGCTTTTGCAATGACTAGGCATGTGCAAAAGTGAAAAATTCGTTTCGTTTCGTTTCGTTTCAATTCGTCATTTAATACATTTCATTAAGTTAGGTTCGTTACATGTGTTGAATTCGTTTTCGGAATTCGTTCGTTTTCGACCGAATTTCGAAAAATCCGGTCGAAATCGAAAATATTTCAACCAGATTAGAAAACAAATAGTCTCTTTTCGAATAGAATTTTTTTCGAATTAAATGCGAAATTTTTTTTTTTTTTTTTTTTTTTTTTTTTTTTTCGAATTCCGATCGAATTTAGTCCGCGGGTATTCGATTCGGAATTCGAAAAAAAAAATATTTTCGAATTTAATTCGAAAAAAATTCTATTCGAAAAGAGACTTCTAATCTGGTTGAAATATTTTCGATTTCGACCATTTTTTTTTCGAAATTCGGTCGAAAACGAACGAATTCCGAAAACGGTCGAATTATTTCGCTAATATAGCAATTCGGGAATTCGTATGCATCCGAATGTCCGAATAATGGAAAATTCGTCCGAATTTCGATTCGGAACGAAACGAAATGCACATGCCTAGCAATGACAAGTGTTTTGTGCTGTACTGTATACCTCTATGTTTATACAATGTTTTGGGGCCATGGCTTGTGTCCATGACTAAATAAAAGATTTGAAAATAAAAATAAATACATTGGTGTCCGTTTTCCTCTGTGAACAGACAGAGGCAAAACAGACATACAGAATGCTCGTGTGAAGGGGGCCTTTGACTGACTAGAAATGGGTCTGATGGAGAAGGGAAAAAGGAAGGGGGAGAATTGTGGATGGTGGGACTTTATATGAAACAGCACATTGGGGTAGATTGAATCAAACAAGAATATTAATTTATTACATAATATACTTGAGCATAGTGCAATAATGGTATCAATAAAAACTCAATGTATGGTACAGAAAATAGCAAATAACATGATTGGTAATCACATAATAAAATTAATAACATAATAAAAGCACTGTTATACATGATAATTGATGACCCAGCAATAAACTCAGATATATATAGTAAAAACATAATAAATGGTATAATTAACCACTTCCATACAGGGCACTTACGCACCTTCCCGTCCAAGCCAATTTTCAGCTTTTAGCACTGTCACACTTTGAATGGCAATTGCGCGGTCATGCTACACTGTACCCAAACAAAATTGGCGTCCTTTTTTCGCCACAAATAGAGCTTACTTTTGGTGGTATTTGATCACCTCTGCGTTTTTTTTTTTTTTTTTTTGCGCAACAACTACAAAAAGACTGAAAATTTTGAAAAAAAATAAAGTTTTTATTTTTTTCCTGTTAATTTTTTTGTAAATAAGTAAGTTTTCTCTTTCAATTATGGGCACTGATATGGCGGCACTGATGGGCACCGATGAGGTGGCACTAATGGGCACCGATAAGGTAGTACTGATGGGCACCGATGAGGTGGCACTGATAGGCGGCACTGGTATGCGGCACTGATGGGCACTCATAGGCGGCACTGATGGGCACTCATAGGCGGCACTGAAGGGCACTGATAGGCGGCACCGGGCACTCATAGGCGGCACATATGGGCACTCATGGGCGGCACATATGGGTGGCACTGATGGGTACTTATGGGTGGCACTGATGGGTACTTATGGGTGGCACAGATGGGCACTGATAGGTGGGAAATCAGCGCGAACCCCCCCTGTAAGGAGAGCCGCCGATCGACTCTCCTCTACTCACGTCTGTCAGACGGCTCTTCCTGTTTACATCGTGATCAACCGTCATTGGACACGGCTGATCACGTGGTAAAGTGTCTCCGTGAGAGACACTTTACCTCGATCGGTGTTGCGGGGTGTCAGACTGACACCCGCAACAACGATCGCCGCGATGCTCGCCCCCGGGGGCGCGCAGCGGCTCAATGTTCTGACGACGTCATATGACGTCCAGTCAGGAACAAACAACCACTTTGCCGTCGTCAATATGTCATTGGTGGGCGGCAAGTGGTTAATTGATGATTCAGACAATTCAAAACCCATGGTAGGTACATGACTGCTGTGACATGGTATCAACTAAAAGAGGGGCTCGACGCGTTTCGTGGCCTCTATCCACTCATCGGGAGCAACTATACAGTAGGGGTACCTAAAATACATAAGAAGTTGGTAATCAATGGTAAGTGATTAGCATCAGGAAAGAGAGAGCCAGAGAACTGAAGTCTAAACACTCTTACCTATGGGTGGAATATAGAGAAACATATGTCATGGTATGAAATGTAAGAAGCAATGGGGGGTGGAGAATACCCTCCAGGAGTTGAGGTGTTGAAATGGGTCTACCTCTGGAAGAAAGGGTGCTCCTATAGTTATTCAGTTATAGTTATTCAGTCTGCTGTGTAATCTGATCTCTCTTGCTATGGAAGTCTATTCACAATATAGCTGTAAGGCCCATTACACACTGCTCTGTAGCAAAATAGCAGTAAAAATGCATATGCATTTTTACCACAAATTTATTTTGGTTTGGATGCATTTCTGGTGCATTTCTGAGCTGCCTCACGTGACTCAAAAACACAATTTGCGGGTGCGTTTTTACAACGATTTTCATTCATTTCAATGGGAAGCTGCATTATTGGTGCGGTTTTGCAGCATTCAAGACTTTTCAAAACACACCGCATCCACATATCAGTGGTGTGAAAAGTCCCATAGGATTTGAGGCTAGGCTTACACTGCTGCGAATTCAAAAATCGCACGATTTTACCGCAATTTCACTGCCGTGATTTTGCAGCGAATTTACCGCGATTTTGCCACAATTTGCGGCTGCCATTTCAGGGAATGCCAGTCTATAGAGCTAAATTCGCATCGCAAACTCGCACAGGACCCATTTTTCCTGCAGCTTAAGCCCTGTACACACGATCGGTCCATCCGATGAGAACGATCTGATGGACCGTTTTCATCGGTTAACCGATGAAGCTGACTGATGGTCAGTCGTGCCTACACACCATCGATTAAAAAAACGATTGTGTCAGAACGCGGTGAAGTAAAACACAATGACGTGCAGAAAAAAATTAAGTTCAATGCTTCCAAGCATGTGTCGACTTGATTCTGAGCATGCGTGGATTTTTAACCGACGGTCGTGTCTACAAACAATCGTTTTTTTGCTATCGGTTAGGTATCCATCGGTTAAATTTTAAACAAGTTTGCTTTTTTTAACCGATGGATAAATAACCGATGGCGCCCACACACGATCGGTTTGGACCGATGAAACCAGTCTCATCGGTTTAACCGATCGTGTGTACGTGGCCTAAGATTTCCACCGCACTGATGTGAACGGCACTAATGAAAAACAATGTTATTTTAATGACTTGCGAATTTGAGCGATCGCAATGGCTCAAATGCGCAAAAGAATTTGCAGCAGTGTGAACCCAGCCTTAAGGGAAACATTTTTCCCACGTTTTTCTTGCAAGGTAAAAACACAGGAAATACGTATCATGGGCCCTAAACATGGGCCCTAAACCAGCATAAAGGCAGCCTGCTGACTGTACTGTAAATGGTATATGTGAAAAAAAAAAATTCAAGGAATTTTTTTTGCTGAAATAACTGTTGACATAATAGTTAAAGGGTCACTAAAGGATTTTTTTTTTTTTTTTTTTTTAGCTAAATAGCTTCCTTTACCTTACTGCAGTGCTGTTTTCATGTCCTCATTGTTCGTTTTTGCTTTGAAGTTGTTGTAATTCTGCTCTGATCTCCACACTTCCTGGTTGTCTGTTTCCTTATAACCACAGTGCTGGGAGCTCTCTCTGTGGTCACTAATCAAGGACGTGTGATTACTGTGTGTAAGCTGAAACTGGGTTGGTGCTGAGGGGTTTTAGACAAACCATCACTGCCCTATATTGGCTCTCTGGCTCTGTACATTCGAGAGACAGGAAATAACAGCAAAAACGAAACTAGAACTGTAGGTTGATTATATGATTGATTTTTATCTATTTTTAATCATTTTTAAAAGGAATCAGTTAACTTTTTATGTCTCTATACCCTGTAAACAGTAATTTCAGCCCAAAATGTTAGTAACCCTTTAACTGATTCCTTCTAAAAATGATTAAAAACAGATAAAAATCAATCATATAATGTACCTGCAGTTTCTAGTTTAGTTTTTGCATGTTGTTTCCTGCCTGTGCTGTACAGAGCCACAGAGCCAATACAGGGCAGTGATGATTTGGAAAACAAAACTGATTGGTGCTAAGAGGTTTTAGACACACAGTAATCACACCTCCTTGATTAGTGAGAGACAGAGAGAAAGCTCCCAGCACTGTGGTTATCAGGAAACAGACAACCAGGAAGTGTGGAGATCAGAGAAGAATTACAGCAACTTGAGAGCAAAAACGAACAATGAGGACATGAAAACAGCACTGCATTAAGGTAAAGGAAGCTATTAAGATAAAAAAATCCTTTACAAACCCTTTAAATTCCTTCAGTACTTCATAATTACCTTATTAAAAGAAATACCGTCTTATATTTTTATTTTTAGTCTGGAGCAAAGTAAATAAAATATACAGAAAATATTATGCATTCCTTTTCAATAACCATGATTACTTGGTGAGCACATTGTTAATAGAAAGTCTTTGTTAGCATTTGGATACCAAGGCAACAATGGGATATATTGATTGTGTTTTGTTCATTGATTTTAGTCAGTATGTACTAAGGTAATAGGTTCCTATCCACGGGTAGTTTATGATGTATTTAGGTTATTTTACTTTATTTTCAAATAAACACAGCAATCGGTTACCAAGCTTTGTTAAATGCTAATTAATGTCTTAGATGGAGCTAAGATGAGTTGAATTGATTCCATAGAACTGATTTTATATCTTTATCTTCCACATTCTTTAGCTTCCCGTTGCTTTGGTGTATCCCTGATTCTGTATGTTACAGTGCCCTCTTTCTTCCACAGAGAAAGTCATTTGGATATGTACAGCGTATTTGTGATATTTAGGAACATCTTTCAAGTGGCGGTTTTAGTTCTTTGAGAGCCTGGGAAAACATCATTTTTATATAAACATTTCTCTGAGACAGTCCTGTGGGTTTATGTTAAAAATAATCTGTCACAATGGAAATGAGAGTTAGCAATCAGTTGAGTACAATGTATGAATAAATTATATACTGTATATATATATATTTTTTTCACCATCTATTTTTTTTATTTTTATTTTTTGCTTATTGCCTACCACAGAAACAGTTTGCTGACTCTAGGCTGAGAGTCGGACCTACAGTCATGGGCAGAAATATTGGCACCCTTGCAGTTCTCCGGCCAGATTCAGATATATCCTTGTATCTTTCCGGCGGCGTAGCGTATGCTATTTACGCTACGCCTCCGCAACTTTTACAGGCAAGTGCCTTATTCAGAAAGCACTTGCTCCGTAAGTTGCGGCGGCGTAGCGTAAATTGGCCGGCGTAAGGGCGCCTAATTCAAAATAGGCAGGTAGGGGGCGTGATCCATGTAAATGAATCATGACCCCACGTAATTTACATTTTTTCTGAACGGCGAATGCACCGTCCGTGGACGTTTCCCAGTGCGCATGCGTGAAATCATGTCGCAAGTAGTAAATGAAAATGATGGGATTGTAACTTACGCCCAGCCCCATTCCCGAACGATTTGCGCAAACGACGTAAACGACGTACAATTCGACGCTGTCCCGACGTCCATACTTAACATTGGCTGCGCCTCATATAGCAGGGGTAACTTTACGCCGGACTAACGCTTACGCAAACAACGTAAAATACGACGCTCGGCGCAAGTACGTTCGTGAATCGGCATATCTAGCTCATTTGCATATTCGACTCGTAAATCGACAGAAGCGCCACCTAACGGCCAGCGTAAATATGCAACTAAGATACGACGGCGAGAAAAAGAGTTTAACCGCTCAAAAGTGCCAGAGAACTAGATGACTGAATCCAAACACTTGGGTGCCGGCGCTGCAATGATATGCAAGATTTGTAGAAAAAAACTAGGATGGCCGCACTCCAAAAACAATGTTCCTTTTTAATAAAACTGGTCACAAAACAAACATGTCACAGCAAAAAATCAGATGAAAAAGCTGACGCGTAAATCGATGGAAGCGCCACCTAGTGGCCAGCGTAAATATGCAACTAAGATACGACGGCGTAAGATACTTACCCCGCTTGTACCTTAGCTAAATTCCAGCGTATCTTGTTTTTTGAATACAGAAAAAAGATACGCCGGCGCATCTTAGAAGTTACGCGGCGTATCTCGAGATACACCGACGTATCTTCTTTCTGAATCTGGCCCCTCATGTTTATTTAATTTGTTTGTATTGGTATGACACAAAAAAAAAAAATGGAGAAACAAAAAGCCAAATCTGACACATTCCATGTAAAACTCCAAAAATGGACTGGACAAAATTATTTGCGCCCTCAATTGAATATTTGATAGCACACCCCTTGGAAAAAGTAACAGAAAACAATCGCTACCTGTAACCATCAATGAGTTTCTTATGCCGCGTACACACGATCATTTTTCGGCATGAAAAAACGACAACAAATTTTTTCGAGGATGCTGCATTTTTTAAGAACGTTTTAATATATTTGTTTTTAAAAAAATGTCATTTAAAATGATCGTGTGTGGGCTTCACATCATTTTTTTCGAGCATGCTGCATTTTTTAACAACGTTCTAAACTATGTCGTTTTTCGGGTTGTAAAAAATGATCGTGTGTGGGCTAAAACGGCGTTAAAAACCTGCTCAGAAGAAAGTTATGAGACGGAAGCGCTCGTTCTGGTAAAACTACCATTCATAATGGAGTAAGCACATTCATCACGCTGTAACAGACAGAAAAGCGCGAATCGTCTTTTACTAACACAGCATCAGCTAAAGCAGCCCCAAGGGTGGCACCATCCGCATGGAACTTCCCCTTTATAGTGCCGTCGTACACGTTGTACTTCACCGCGCTTTGCTAGAGCATTTTTAAAAAATGATGGTGTGTGGACAACGTCGTTTTAATGATGAAGTTGGAAAAACTTAGTTTTTTTTATGCCGAAAAATGATCGCGTGTACGCGGCATTACACCTCTCTACTGGAATTTTGGACCACTCTTCTTTCGCCAACTGTTCCAGGTCTCTGAGACTGGAAGGGTTCCTTTTCCCAACTTCTGTTTTGAGATCCCTCCATAGGTACTCTATGTGATTTAGATCTGGACTCATTGCTGGCCAGTTCAGTATTCTCCACAGGGGCAGATCCAGAGTCTAGTCTCGGTAGGGGCACTACCATAAAAAAAAATTTGGGGGGACAATTTATCAGGTGACTGGTGTTAGCACTTCAATGATCACGGCACCAGGGTTGTTATGGTATCAGGATGATTGAAGCGCATTATTTATATTATCACATTATAATATAAAATGAAATGGTTCAACTCACCATAATGCAGAATAAGTGGGAGCCCTAAGTGTGTCACTTACCACGCCACCTGCCACCAGATGCATCTTGTCACGTGCCACGTCGCCTGCCACATGTTGCGGATTGTCAGTTGCCATGCGTTGTGGATAGTCACTTGCCACGTCACCTGTCACACGTTGCAGATTGTCACTTGCCACGTCACCTGCCACATGTTGCGGATTGTCACTTGCCACAAGTTGCGGAATGTCACTTGCCTGCCACCAGATGCAGATTGTCACTCGCCATGTCACCTGCCACATCTTGCGGATTGTCACTAGCCACGTCACCTGCCACATGTTGCAGATTGTTACTTGCCACGTCACCTGCCACAAGTTGCGGATTGTCACATCACCTGCCACATGTTGCGGATTGTCACTTGCCGCAAGTTGCAGAATGTCACTTGCCTGCCACAAGTTGCAGATTGTCATATGCCACATCACCTGCCACATGTTGCGGATTGTCACAAGTTGCAGAATGTCACTTGCCTGCCACCAGATGCAGATTCTCACTTGCCACAAGTTGCAGATTGTCACTTGCCACATCACCTGCCACATGTTGCGGGTTGTCACTTGCCACGTTACCTGCCACAAGTTGGGGGTTGTCACTTGCCACATCACCTGCCACATTTTGCGGATTGTCACTTGCCACATCACCTGCCACATGTTGTGGATTGTCACTTGCCACGTCACCTGCCACATGTAGCCTAGCATAGCATGCCATCAGTACGTGTTAGTAGTTTAAATCTATTTACTGCTCACTGATGTATTTCTGGTGGTGTTACTGTTGATCTGGAGGTCAAATACAAATGCTGTTTACAGGCCCGGACTGGCCTTAGGGCATACCGGGCATGTGCCCGGTGGGCCGCATGTCACGTCTCCCCCCAGTGCACTCTCAGCTGCAAGTCGGAGCTGTACTCGAGTGACACCTGTCGGCACATCAGGGGGCCGGGACACGCAACGATCCCCTTCTCTCTGGCACGGTGGCCATGGCTCTGATGATCTGATCAGTCTCGGCTCGGCTGTCTCACACAGCCGAGCAGAGTGAAGCCGCTTCCCCCTCCTCATTTATGTCTACACAGGGGGAGGGGACCCAACATGCAGTTACATTTTATTATCTGATTTGGTGTTTGTCTCTCTGGTAGAACGTCATTGCTTGGTGTCGGGCACTACCCCAGCCGGTTTTACAGTGCTATTCAGACCTCCACATAACCAGGTGAGTCATCCAAGCAGCTCAAGGTCGAGAACAGGAGAACCCATTCTATTCAGCTATAGTGGCTCCTACTGGTATACACAAATAATTAGAGTGATATTGCTATTTTTTATCAGGTAAACATTGAAAGCAAAAATCTCATTGATTGCTGTCAACATCACATTTAGATTTTTATACACAACTCTATCTGACTGCTCAACTGATGGGGGAAGATAACAAAAAAATAGGACAAACAAATCCCGACATCTGTGTAATGCCGATATTGTTTGTTGAAGCACATGCACTTTGATACATTTTGTAGAGTGTGTATGGAATGTTTTTTTTAGCAGAGAATAACAATAGAACAGAAACACGACCTGAAATTTTTCTTTTAATTTCCCAGGCTGAAGGTTTATACACTGCGAGGACCTTTCTATAATATTCACACTTCAAATGAATGAACATGTAAACATAACAAAATTAAATTATTATTTTAAATATAAAGTACCTTTCATGCCATAAAACCACTGCAAACCAAGCAGTGTAACATACGATAACATACAATAAGATCACAAGGATACTTTTGGATTGTGTGTATTTAAAGCCATTAGAGACTGCAGAGAGCATGTTTTTTGGGATTTACAGGATCCCTTATATACAGTTAAAAGCTACTCATAGAAAAAGTATTTTTTTGTAAACATTAACACCTCGGTTCACACTGGGGCGACACGACTTTCAGAAGCAACTTCAACAGGACTTGAGCATGAACCACAGGGCGATCTGGGGCGATTTACAACACGACTAGAAGTCCTTTTCAGGTCAGGAGACATTCCAGTGGCCAATAAAACAACAATCAGCTCTGAGAGAGGGAAGGGGGGGAGAGGTTTGCCTGAGAAATGTATGTTATCTTGCTGGAAAGTAGCTTCAATTAAAACAGTGATCAGACTTGGAAGCGACTTCCATTGAAATCAATGGGTAAAAATCGCCTAGAAGTCTGATTGAAGTAGTACAGGAACCTTTTCTGAAGTCGGAGCGACATGAGTAGTGTGTATTAACACCGCTCCCATTCACTTACATTGCTTTTCTGGACAGCGCGACTTGAGACGACTTCAAGTCGGATCCCAAGTCGCCCCAGTGTGAACCGACTCTAATAATTTGGTTATTAACATTAAAGTGTTTCTCTAACTAAAAAGTGTTGTATACGGTAAGAACCTCTGCAAGTTTCTTTTGCTTTTTATGGCTCTGGTCAGATTACTTCATTTCCTGTCCTGGTGAAAAATCTTAAAATAGAAATCTCTGTAACGAGGACTGTCTGGCAATACAAACTTTTTTTATTGGTACAAATGTAGAAAGGTTAGAACGTATTTCAGATTTATTTATTGCTGACAGCAAAAGTGAAAATAAATCTTTTAGCACTAAAGATACTTGAAATGCTGTATACTTTACACTTACTATATATAGATCAGCTATAACATTATGACCACCCACCATAACCCATTGAGTGAGGCATGGACTCCACTAGACCTCTGAATCTATGCTGTGGTATTTGGCACCAAGCCGTCAGTAGCAGATCCTTTAAGTCACGTAAGATACGTGGTGAGGCCTCCATGGACTGGATATGTTTTTCCAGCACATCTCATAGATGTTTGATTGTATTGAAATCGAAAGAATGTAACACCTAAAACGTATTGTTGTGTTCCTCAAACCATTCTTGAATTGATCAAACCAGGCCACTTTCTTCCATTGCTCCATAGTTCAGTGCCCATGGCACTTTTGACTGTGGACATGGGTCAGCATGGGCACCCTGACCAGTCTGAGGCTACACAGCCCCATACACAACAAACTGTGATAGACGGTGTGTTTTGACACCTATCTATGGAACCAGAATTAACTTTTTCAGCAAATTGAGCTATAGTAGCTCTTCTATTGGTTTCGAACTACAAGTGTTAACCTTCGCTCCACCCTTTGCATCAACAAGCCCTGGCTGCCCATGACCCTGTCGTTGGTTTGCTATTTTTTTTTCTTGGACCACTTTTGATAGGTCCTAATCACTGCAGACTGAGAAAATGAGAAGAAGAGATTCTATTGAGAACAGGAGATTAGGGGGGATACGATCAACATGTATAAATACATATGGGGTCCATATAGTGAACTTGGTGTTGAGTTATTCACTTTAAGGTCATCACAGAGAACAAGGGGACACTCTTTGATTCTAGAGGAAAAGAGATTTAATCTCCAAATACGGATACTATAGGAGCTCTTCTATTGAATTTTACTACAGGTGTCAGCCTTCGCTCTCCACTTGCATCAAGGAGCCCTGGCTGCCCATGACCCTGCCGTTGGTTTGCTGATTTCCTTTCTTGGACCACTTTTGGTAGGTCCTGACCACTGCAGACTGGAAACATGAGAGGAGGAGATCCTCTTGAGAAGAGGAGATTAAGGGGGGATATGATCAACACGTATAATAAATACTGTAGGGAGGTCCATATAGTGAACTCAGTGTTGAGTTATTCACTTTGAGGTCATCACAGAGGACAAGGGGGCACTCTTTAAGTCTAGATTAAAAGAGATTTCATCTCCAAATACAGAACCGTTTCTGCACTGGAAGAGCCAACTCGGTAGATTGCTTTCAAAAATTTCTGGATTCTTTCGTTAATGTATATAATCTAACAGGATACTAATACTGTATTTATAGGTAAAGTTGATCCAGAGAAAATCCGATTGCCTCTCGGGGTTCAGGAAGGATTTTTTTGCCCCTGCTGGAGCAAATTAGATCATGCTTTGCTGTTTTTTTTTACCTTCCTCTGGACCCATTGTGGGTATAGGATTGTGTATATGGGATTGTATGATCCCCCCCCCCTTTTATTGGTTGAACTAGATGGTCTTGTGTCTTTTTTCAACCAGATTAACTATGTAACTATGTGACATCCCACAACTGCAATTTTGTAGTAGTTCTAAACCAGCTGCCTTGTTTGGCCAAAGTCACACATATCCTTGTGCTTGCCCATTTTTTCTGCTTTCTACACCTCACCTTAAAGTGGTTGTAAACCCTTGTTTACAACTTAATGTTACAGGTAAGCCTATATTAAGGGAGTGACGTCATCGCAGCTCCGGCCAATCACAGCGCCGAAGCCTCGAGACCCGGAAGTCACCCCGGGACAACATGTCGGTGGCCAGAGGGGGAGACGTGGACGGTTGCGGGGACTTTGATCGGAGGTAAGTAAAATATAATCATATATATATATGCATACTAGCTGATTATACCTTTGTCTTGCAGGATTGTTTTTTTTTTTTTCGATTTTGAAAAAACTTTAAAGAGTATACTTTGTTGTTGATTTCATTTGTTTTTTATGGTCAGGATAAGGACCTAAAAGAAAAATTCCTGTGACGTTCTCCGTAGTATTGCTCCTCAGCTCCTCTGCCACATGATGTCCTTAGTCTTCTGGGTTGACTGAAGTCATACTGTGAGTGCAGGGCACCATGTGGCACCATTGCTGAGGAATGCCCAGCCTAAAGAAGGTAAGTAGATGTAATGTGACTGGCCTAAATACTTCAGATAAGCACACAATAAAATATAGCATCTAATATTCTTTGGGTGACCTTCGGGGGGAGGGGTGTTTAGTGTAGAGACGAGAACCTGAGACAAAGAGATGTTTCCCAAAGGATAGCAATAACGGGGGTCAACCACTGTTTATATATATCGTGTTTGACCCCCACTATTGCTATCCTTTGGGAGACATCTCTTTGTCTCAGGTTCTCGTTTTTGCAATTCACTCTCTATAGTTGTAGAGGAATCCTGTCTAATTGAAAAATCTGTATAGATATACCTATTTGCATATTACCATTGGTCAGTGGGTTCTTTGTTTTATTTTATTTTTGTATGTTTACTGTAGAGACCATAGCTGGGCTTAAAGGGGTTGTAAAGGAAAAAACATTTTTCCCTAAAGAGCTTCCTTTACCTTAGTGCAGTGCAGTCCTCCTTCACTTACCTCACCCTTCCATTTTGCTTTTAAATGTTCTTATTACTTCTAAGAAATCCTGATTTCCTGTTCTTCTGTCTGTAACTACACACCATAATTCAAGGCTTTCTCCCTGGTGTGGAGAACGCCTCTTGAGGGGGCGAGCAGGAGTGTCAGGACACCCACTAACACACAGCTCCTTTCTCTATCTGCAAAGTAGAGAGTGTCCTGACTTGGCTGCTCGCCCCCTCCCCCCTCAAGAGGCTTTCTCCACAACAGGGAGAAACCCTTGCATTACGGTGTGTAGTTACAGACAGAATAACAGGAAGTGAGGATTTCTCAGAAGAAATTAGGACATTTAAAAGCAAAGTGGAAGGATGAGCTAAGTGAAGGAGGACTGCACTAAGGTAAGGTAAAGGAAGCTATTTAGGGGGAGAAAAAAAAATCCTTTATAACCCGCTTGTAACATAAACCTAAACCATTTAAATTTCCCTTTGAAGTCAACACTTGTTTTGGAACCACTGTCAGATTTTTATTGCTGTCTTAATGTTATTTCACATTTTTACCTTGTATCTTAATGGTATATGAATTGATTAATGTCACATTCATTACAGAATTTACACACAGAGCCTGCTTAGAATGTAATACAGTATTGTATGACTCACTAATAAGGCACAAAATGCAGACAGATTATATACAGACAAATTCATATAGGACTGACTCATATACACCTACGTGTATGTATCTCAGCACAGCAAACCAATGCACACATGACGGCAGCTAATTAAACTACTCAACAAAAGGCTTTGGATGGTCAATAAGTAACGAAGATATATTCAGGATGTAATGTGGTTTGCAAAAATAAGGAGTCATTTCTATTTGTTAATGCTTTGAAGTTCTGGATAGATAGGAAATAATGTAAAACCATTTTGATTCAAGATTAGATTAGATTTGATTAGATTTGACTAGATTAGATTGAAAGGCACTAGCCTCAAATAACAGCTCCGTATAAATGCACCATTAACAATAACATATTCTAAGTCATAAAATGGTGTGTAATCCCCAAAACTATTTTTCAGTATGTGTCCTTGTATACAGTTTTCTCATGGAGATATTTTGAATCTTCAACCAGTTGTTGCAAGCTAACAACATAGAGGTCCCGAACCCCCAGGCCATGGACTGGTGGCGGTCCGTGGCCGATTGGGGGCCGGGTCGCACCGGAGTTGGTGGACGGTGAGCAAGGCTCAATCTTTATTGGCAGCCACTTGCATTGCCACCTGGGCTTTGCCTCTTGTAGGCAGCAGGTGCCTGCTGTGGGATGTGCATGCAGCGGATCTAAATCCTTGTGTGGGTCTAATGCACTGCCCCCTCCCACCACCAGAAGGCGCCCACTCCCCTTCTCCCTGCAAATCCACTCCTTTCCCTCTTTCTGGTGGTGTCCCTCTGTGTGCATGCAATATATATATATATATATATATATATATATATATATATATATATATATATATATATATTGTGACAGGAAGTCAGGTAAATCTGTGGGTGTTGTCACAGACGGGAGATACATTTCTGCCTTGTTTAGACAATTCACCAATTACTATTAGGTGTTGGCTGCAGAAATAGCCAGAAAGGTTTAAGGGCGTTGGAAAGCTTCAGCTGTTGAGAATGAGGCAATTAAGGCCTCTATATGTCATCCAGAGGATGACTACTGATTGCTGCATCCTGAGGCCTTTGAGTTAAGGAGAGCAGTGGGCTTCTGAAGGTGAGGTCGTATTGGTTTTTCTGTGTGATAAAAATCAAAGAGACTTTTTTTTTTCTGCTGAGTGACCAGCAGTGTCTGCCCAGCAGTAGGCTGTGCCAGACTCCATAGGTAGGTTCCTGTGTTGTGAAGGTAGACGCCCCAAGTGGCCAGGGTTTATATTATGTTTTGTTTTGTTTATGCTGTTTTGATGCTTGCACGTGTATCCAGCAATATGGAAGAATAAACCTTATCATTTGTTTTCAACCGTCTTCAACTGCCTTTCTGTACAGTTCAGAGTGTAGTGAACCCACCCAGGGGGTCACACACACCCGCTAACAAGCTAATCCCTCACAATATATATATATATATATATATATATATATATATATATATATATATATATATATATATATAAAAAAAAATTAGAATTTCTAATTTTTCAATTTTTCAATTTAAATTTTTCTAATTTTTCAATTTCGTATTTCCGAATTTCGAATTTTTCAATTTTCGAAATTTTTATTTTTCGAATTTTTCAATTTCGTATTCCCGAATTTTTAAATTGTCGAATTTCGAATTTCTCAAATTTCAAATTTTTCAAATTTCGAAATTTAGAATTTCGAATTTTTCAATTTTCGAAATTTCAATTCTTCTAATTTTTCCATTTCGTATTTCCGAATTTCGAATTTTTCAATTTTCGAAATTTCTATTTTTCGAATTTTTCAATTTCGTATTTCCGAATTTCGAATTTTTCAATAGTTTTTTCGTATTGAAATTTGACAAATTCGAAATTCGACAATTTAAAAATTCGGAAATACGAAATTGAAAAATTCGAAAAATAGAAATTTCGAAAATTGAAAAATTCTAAATTCGGAAATACGAAATTGAAAATTTAGAAAAATTGACATTTCGAAATTGAAAAATTCTAAATTTCGAAATTTGAAAAATTCTAAATTTGACAAATTCTAAATTCGAAAAATTCTAAATTTAAAAATTCGAAATGTGAAAATTCGAAATTTGAAAAATTCTAAAATTTTAAAATCGAAAATTCGAAATTTAATTCGAAATTTGAAAAATGCGAAAATTGAAGAATTAAAAAAAATTCAAATACGAAAATTGTAAAATTGAAAAATTCTAAAATTTAAAAAAATCGAAAATGGTAGAATTAAATTCGAAAAATAGAAATTTCGAAAATTGAAAAATTCGAAATTCGGAAATACGAAAAAAAAGAATTTTTAAATTTTACAAATTTCGTATTTCCGAATTTCGAATTTTTCAATTTTCGAAATTTCTATTTTTCGAATTTAATTCTACCATTTTCGATTTTTTTAAATTTTAGAATTTTTAAATTTTACAATTTTCGTATTTGAATTTTTTTTAATTCTTCAATTTTCGCATTTTTCAAATTTCGAATTAAATTTCGAATTTTCGATTTTAAAATTTTAGAATTTTTCAAATTTCGAATTTTCACATTTCGAATTTTTAAATTTAGAATTTTTCGAATTTAGAATTTGAAAAATTCGAAATTTCAAAACTTGAAAAATTCGAAATTCGAAAATTTCGAAATTGGATATTTCGAAAATTCGAAATGTCGAAAATTGAAAAATTCGAAATTTCGAAAATTGCAAAATTCGAAAATTTCAGAAAATTCGAACATTTCCGAATTTTTCGAATTTCCGTTTCATCCGTTTTTTTCCGGAAGTTCGGAAAATAATTTTTTTCCGTTTTTTTGCTTTTTCGGATTTTCCCGAATTTATGAAAAAAGCAAATTTTTCGAATATCCCGAATTTACAAATTTACGAAAAGATAAAAAAACGAATGAAACAAAAATGAAAAAAAATTCCGTAAAAAAACGAAAATAACAAACGAAAAAACAATTTTTTTTTGGCAGTGCACTTGTCTAGTAACAATCAGATTGTGCGGCCAATAAAAGATTATCTGATATGTAAACATATGAGATCATCTCTCATTGCCGGCTCACACAGAGAGACAGCATCCTGTCTCTGGAGAGGAGATCGATCTGTGTCCCTTGTACATAGGGACACAGATCGGTCACCTCCCCCAGTCACCCCCCTCATCCCACAGTTAGAACACAATGCAGGGAACATATTTAACCCCTTCCTCACCCCCTAGTGTTAACCCCTTCAATGCCAGTCACATTTATTCAGTAATTATTGCATATTTATAGCACTGATCACAGTATAAATGTAAATGGCGCCAAAAATGTGTCAAAAGTGTCCGATGTGTCCGCCATAATGTCGCAGTCCCAATAAAAAATCGCAGATCGCCGCCATTTCTAGTAAAAAATAAATAAAAAATAATTATTCTGTCCCCTATTTTGTAGGCGCTATGACTTTTGCGCAAAGCAGTCGTTTATTGCGATTTTTTTTTTACCAAAAATATGTAGAAGAATACATATCGGCCTAAACTGAGAAAAAAAAATAGTTTTTTTTTTTAATTGGGATATTTATTATAGCAGCAAGTAAAAAATATTGTATTTTTTTTCAAAATTGTCGCTCTTTTTTGTTTATAGCGCAAAAAATAAAAACCGCACAGGCAATCAAATACCACCAAAAGAAAGCTCTATTTGTTGGGAAAAAAGGACGCCAATTTTGTTTGGGAGCTACGTTGCATGACCGCGCAATTGTCAGTTAAAGCGTCGCAGTGCCGGAAGCTGAAATTTCAGTATATGTGCCCAGTAAGCAAGTGGTTAATTTCTCGTCATCTGATCAAGTACCTAATATTGATAATCAAAGATGATCACCAGTCATCTCTATGACCGTCGGAGGCCTGGGCGCGGAGTGATGACGTCACACCCAGGTACCCGGAAGTAAACAAAGCCGCAGCTAGTAAGCATGAGATCGGTGAAAAAAAATCACATTCTCATGCTTTCCAGCCTGGAGGAGAGATGTGAGGTCTTATTGATCCTGCATCTCTCCATAAAGAGGACCTGTCACACACCTTTCCTATCACAAGGGATGTTTACATTCCTTCTAATAGGAATAAAAGTGATAACAAAAAGTGTAAAAAAAAAGTGTAAAAAAATAAATAAGTAAAATAAAAAAATAATAATAATTTTAATTTTTTTAAATGCCCCTGTCCCCGATAGCTCGCGCTCAGAAGCGAACGTCATTTAAACCACACATGTGAGGTATCGCCACGTGCGTTAAAGCGTGTGCAACAATTCTAGCACTAGATCTACTCTGTAACTCTAAACTGGTAACCTGTAAGGCTGCATTCATACCTTCGCGTATGCGTTTTGCGGCGTAAGTACCGCGATTTGCGGCGACAAAAAATAGGCGTTTTGTCCTGCGATTTGCGACGACAAAACGCGTTGTTTTTAACCGCATTTTTTTTACATTGTATTTTCGGCTATGCGGAATGCCAAAGCCGCCCGATACACGCATCGAAAAAGGGTCCGGGACTTTTTTGAAATTCGGCGTTCGACATTCTATCGACGTACGGCGTTCTACGTTAGGAGATGTGAACAGTCTCCATAGAGAACAATGTAAATTCGACCCTCCGGCGTATTGTAGCGCCGCGCTTCAGGCGTAAAAACGCCTAGGTGTGAATGGAGCCTAAACATTTTCAAAGCATCGCCTATGGAGATTTTTAAGTACCGAAGTTTGGCACCATTCCGTGAGTGTGCGCAATTTTAAAGTGTGACATGTTAGGTATCTATTCACTCGGCGTAACATCATCTTTCATATTTTATAAAAAATTGGGCTAACTTTACTGTTTTGTTAACCACTTAAGGACCGCCGCATGTACATTTACGTCGGCAGAATGGCACCGACAGGCACATCAACGTATATATACGTTGGTGCCTTGGGGGGGGATCGGGGGTCGATCGGACCCCCCCCCGTACATGCGGCGGTCCGCGCGGCTGCAGGAGCGATCCGACAAGAGGGGGCGGCTGTTCATTTTTGTCCGCTCCCTCCGGATCGCTCCCAGCCAATGCGCGCGCGCCCCCCCCCCCCGCCCTGTCACTTCCTCCTCCTGTGTAAACACAGGAAGGAGGAAGCGATGTGATCTCTCCCTCGGCGGTTTTTTCAACCACCACTGAGGAGAGATCACCACACAGTAAGTCCTGCACTAACACTACACTACACTAACACTTCACATAAACACATTTAACCCCCGCGATCGCCCCTCCCCCTGTCACAGTGTCACTGAATGCAGTAATCATACATGTATGATTACTGTATTTAGTGTCAGTGTGACAGGCAGTGTAAAAGTCAGTTAGTGTTAGGTTCAGGGTAGCCCTGTACCCCCCCCTAATAAAGTTTTAACCCCTTGATCACCGCCCTAGTTAACCCTTTCACTCCCTATTGCCAGCGTCACTAAGCGATCATTTTTCTGATCGCTGTATTAGTGTCGCTGTTCCCGCCAGGTAGCTAATTTTTTTTTATTGCGATTTTTTTTTACTAAAGACATGTGGCTAAATAAATTTTGGCCTAAATGTTTGACGAAAATTTTGTTTATTGATTTTTCTTATAACAAAAAGTAAAAAATATTGTTTTTTTTTTTCAAAAATGTCGCTCTATTTTTGTATATAGCACAAAAAATAAAAATCGCAGAGGCGATCAAATACCACCAAAATAAAGCTCTATTTGTGGGAAGAAAAGGACGCGAATTTTGTTTGGGAGCCACGTCGCACGACCGCGCAATTGTCTGTTAAAGCGACGCAGTGCCGAATCGCAAAAACCCCTTTGGTCATTTGGCAGCATATTGGTCCGGGTCTTAAGTGGTTAATTTTTAATCCATGAAACCATTTTTTTTTTTTTAAAGGCGTTTGAAAAATGATTGCACAAATACCGTGCGAGATAATGACGTTGCAATGACGACGGTCATTTTATTCCCTAGGGTGTCTGCTAAAAAAAAAACATGTATCAGGCGCCGTACACACGGCCGAGGTTCTTGCTGAAAATCAGCGAGAACCTCGCTGGAATGCACATTCCAGCGAGGACCTCGGCCGTGTGTACGGTCTCAGCGAGCTTCCCGTCGGGAAGCCCGTCGAGCTGAAATAGAGAGCACGCTCTCTATTTCCTCGACGGCCCGCCTGGAAGAATGGCTGGTTGCCATTCCCGACGGGCGGGTCGCCGAATTCGACGGCCGGGAGAGAACCTCGACGGGCGGAACGATGTGTTCCGCCCGTCGAGGTTCTCTGCCGTGTGTACGCCGCCTAATGTTTAGGGGTTCTGAGTAATTTTCTAGCAAAATAATGATGATTTGTACATGTAGGAGAGAAGTGCCAGAATAGGCGCGGTATGGAGGTGGGTATTAAAGCCCGGTATTGGAGTGGTTAAATGTCTGATGTGAGAATAACTAAGTTCTGTTTTTTTTTTTTTTTCTTAAAGTGAAATGCGCTATGCAATCTTACCTAATAACGATGCACTTCCACCCACCACTGTTCGTTTTAGTCAGCACCGTCCTGTAATTTTACAGAGCTTATAAGATAAACTTTAAAGGACAAAATAAGAAATATGATACCTCTTGGTACAAGCATGGAAAACGTTTGTTTATGTTCTAGACTGCCTAAAAGCTTTTAATAATACGGAGATGTGGTTATTATTCTACTTCCTATGAGCAGAAACGTAACGCATCATTCAAACAAAGCCAAAAGGACAAAGAAAGATGAGCTGCTGTTTACTTATATGCGGTTGGTTTGCTTTGTACTCGGTAGAAAGCTTGGAGTACCCAGAGAATTTAATACGATTTCTGCTTTTAGATATAAAAGCTACTTCACAAGTAAACACTTCATTATAAAACACTCTTATTAAAGGGGAAGAATACTCTGCTTGTACAAAATGGTTTTCTTTATTAAAATAAAATAAAAATATATTACCTTGGCTTTCTTTGGTCTTACATTGCAAAATGAGCTATGAGCAATAAGGACGCATTTGACAGTGGCAGTGCGTATATTGGGGGCGCTTGGGTGCCGCTCCCTCTCTCTAGCCACCCCCTCTGCGCGAGCAGGCATGTCAGGACACTCTCTACTTTGCAGATAGAGAAAGGAGATGTGTGTTAGTGGGCATCCTGACACTCCTGCTCGCCCCCTCCCCCTCAAGATGCTTTCTCCACACCAGTAAGAAAGCCTCACATTACGGTGTTGAGTTACAGACAGAAGAACAGGAAGTGAGGATTTCTCAGAAGAAATAAGGACATTTAAAAGCAAAGTGGAAGGATGAGGTAAGTGAAGGAGGACTGCACTAAGGTAAAGGAAGCTATTTAGGGAAAAAAATGTTTTCCTTTACAACCCCTTTAAAAACTGCTGTTCACAAGCGCAAACCATCCAACTTGAAGGAGCTGGAGCGGTTTTGTGGGGAGGAACTGGCAAAATCCCAGTGATATGATGTTGCAAGCTTATAGAGACTTATCCAAAGCGACTTGGAGCTGTGATAGCCGCAAAAGGTGGCTCTACATGCACATTGACTTTTTAAGTTGGTCCAACAATATTGCTACATAGTAGTTGTGTAATGGCGCATACACACGACCGTTTACGGGTTGTAAAAAATTAAGTTTTTAATGGTCTAGAAAAAACTATGGCCGGGATTCACAGACATCGGCACATATTTATGCCGCCGTAGCGTATCTCTTTTACGCTACGCCGGCGCAGCACGGAGAGGCAAGCATGGAATTCACAAAGCCAATGCTCCCAACTCTGCGCTGGCAAAGCATATATTTCGTAGGCATAAGCCGGCGTAAGTGGAAGTAGGTGGAAGTGGGCTGGAAGTGGGCGTGATTTATGTTAATGAAGCGTGACCCCATGCAATTGATGTGCCGGGCGCCAGACAAGTACTTAAAATTAACTGCGCATGCGTCGGGACATGGACGTATCCCCGTGCGCATGCGTACAACCACGTCGGAACAACTGCCTAAGATACACCAGATCAGTGTGAACGCCGTGAACATAACCTACGCCCAGCCAGACCCACATCGGCCCATATTCACAGACGTCCAATGTAAAATACGTAGGCTTGTGGTCCCTGGTCCATACCTTTGCATGGGTTGCGCCTCATCTATGGGGAATAACTTTACGCCAAACGTAAAAGTATGTTTGTGAATCGGTGTATCTCCCTCATTTGCATATTTGAATAGAAAATCAATGGGAAAGCCACATGCGTCCAGTGTAAATAGGCGCCCACTCTATGCCGGCGTAGGCAAGTTACGTCGGTGGGATGAAGTCTGTTTTTAGGCGTAGCTTGGTTTGTGGGTCCGGCACACAGATACGACGGCACATATTTGTACTTACGTGGCGTATCTGAAGATACACCGGCGCAAGTGCTTTGTGAATCCGGGTCTATGTTTTTTTCAACCCGATCGTTAAAACGGCCTTGCCTACACACAATCGTGAAAAACAAATGCTCTAGCAAAGCGCGGTGACGTACAACATGTACAACGGCACTATAAAGGGGAAGTTCCATGAGGATGACGCCACCCTTTGGGCTGCTTTTGCTGATTTTGTGTTAGTAAAAGACGATTTGTGCTTTTCCTGACGCATTCATGGCAGCACACACTGGGTTGTGACTCCGCCCCCACAACCTGACAGGATTGGTTAGCTATAAATCTGAGTGGGAGACACCCGGCGTCATTCTCTTTTTTTATCCTCACCTGAACAGGACTGGAACGGACGTACAGCTCGCCTCCTACCGCTATCGCCCCAGCAGGTTCAGCCTCTCCTGTTTGGAAGTCCCCCCTGTACAGTCTCTAATAGAGCTCTATGGGGGGAACCCCGCTCTGGTGGTCTCGGGGGTCAAAATCCCGGCGAATACCTGGCATCCTACAAGCTCTAAATGAGCTTAGATTTGGCAGTGGCTCCCCTTACCTTCTTTTGAAATCCTCTTGTCTATCCAGTCTGTTTCCCCTTCTTTCTGGTATATTTAGGTTATTGGAGCCCGCAGACAGCTGGGCCTTGTGGTTCCTCGCTCCGGGCGTCCCTCTGGCCGCTCTGCGCATGCGCGCAGCGGAGTGATGACGTCAGGGGCTTACTCGCCCTCATCCAAGATGGCGCGGGGTCGCGCGCGGCGCTACTGCGCATGCGCGATCGCGTCATCAACGCCGCGACGGCGGCGCCAGCTTTAAATAGGAAACTTTTCCCTTTTTTTCTCCGAGGTTGCTGCTTTGCTCCAAATTCTCTATATTACTTGCCCCAGCTGCTACTTCTCTGCTTTATGGAGTCCACTGCCCTAGCAGACCACTGCCAACAAACAAGGTAGGTAGGCCATCAATAGAGGTAAGTAGGGAAGAGAAAAAAGAGAGCCGGCCACTAAACACTGCCTTCTTTCGCAGTCCCACCAGGCCCAGCGATGCAAGCCCACGGCGCAGGGAGAGATCCAGACATTCATCTAGGAGATCCCGCAGAAGTCGGTCAAGAACCTCCTCCCGCTACCGCCGATCACGCCATAGTCGATCTCGCCACAGCAGGTCTCCCTCAGTGCACCGCGAACGTTACCATACCCGTCCTGCGGCTAATGCCTGCTGGGTGTGTGGTGCCATTGCAATGCCAGGAAAATTAGCATGTCGCACCTGCTTCAATGAAGCGGTTGGAGAAAGGGAGGTGGACGCCAGGACAGCGACAAGTCTTGCCAGAGATCCGGTGCAGGATCCAAACTGGACCCCTCTAACCGGCGGGGACCCCACCCCAGGCACCTCATCGGCTCTTGACCCCTATGCCCAACTAGCGGGGACCCTGTCCGACCAGGAAGAGCATGAGATGACATCAGGATTTGACTTCAGCCTAGTTGAGCCCTTTGCACGCTCCATTAAGGAGGCTATAGGCTGGGAGGATCCCGTGGCAGAACCGAAGGTTGGGAAGTATTTTCCCAAATTAAGAAGGGATCCGGAACTATTTCCTTTCATAGATGAGTTAGAAGATCTCATTAAAGATGAGTGGGAAAAACCTGATAGGCGGCCCAGCCTCTCTAATAAGCTTGCTAAGCTGTACCCGCTAATGGAGTCCAAGGTGTCTTCCCTCATCAACGCTCCCGTTGTCGATTCATCCCTGATGCGACTCGCCCGCCATGTCACCTTACCGATAGAGGACGCGGTCTCGTTCCGAGATGTGCTTGACCGCAAGATGGATCTGGAATTGAAGAAATCGTACTCTTCAGCAGGGGGAGCCTGTAGACCAGCGATTGCCACGGCTGCAGTTGCCAAAGCCATGTCCACATGGGCAGCCAATGCGGAGAAGGCCCTCTTAGAAGGGACTGACCAGAGGGAGGTGATATCCTCTTTACAAGAAATTAGGCTAGCAGGTGACTTTGTGGCAGGAGCCTCAGTGGATATCATTCGCTCCTCGGCTCGCTCCATGTTAGCTTCGGTATGGCCCGCAGAGCCTTATGGCTGAAACCCTGAGTCGCTGACTCAAACTCCAAGTCCAACTGGTGCAAGATCCCGTATGATGGCGTAAACCTGTTTGGTGCGAAATTAGATACGGCAATCTCCAAAGTTACCGGAGGAAAATCGGGGCTTATCCCCTCCGACAGGAGACCCAAGCCCCAGAGGGGGCCTACCCTCAGGCGCAATCTGCCCGATAGGTACAGAGAAGCCAGAAATTATCGCCCAAGCAGGGAATTTAGAAGGGATGGGAGATCTACTCGCCCCCCCTTTGCTAGGGGTCAAAAGATCAAGGCCATTACCACAGGGGACCAGCAAAAGTCTTTTTGAAAACTCGCCTGCCCACCCAGCTCAGGTGGGCGCCAGGCTCAGGAATTTTGCACAACTTTGGGCGGAACATTTAGAAGACCAATGGGCCCTTTCCACGGTCAAACAAGGCCACAAATGGAGCTTTATGGGGGCATTGCCTCACACGGTTTTTCAACCCACCAAAATTCCCTCCTCCCCAGACAAAAGGAAACTTCTACTGCAGTACGTCTCGGATTTAATTCGGAAGGAAGCAGTCATAGAGGTCCCTTCCCACCAGAGAGGCAGGGGATTTTATTCCCCTCTGTTTCTGGTGCGAAAGAAATCAGGAGACCTTCGGCCTGTATTGGACCTCAAACGTCTAAACAAAAGGATCCAAATAGAAGCCTTCAAAATGGAAAGTCTCCAGTCTATCCTTCTGGCAGTGAACTTAGGAGATTGGATGCTGTCCGTCGACCTGTCAGACGCTTACCTTCACATACCAATCCACCCCGCTTTTCAGAAATTCCTTCGTTTTTCCATCGGGCAACACCACTTTCAGTTTCGATGCCTGCCCTTCGGCATCTCTTCAGCACCCAGGACATTCACAAAGGTCCTCCTCCCGCTCATAGCATTCCTCAGGGAGAAGGGCTTGCGGGTTCACCATTACTTGGACGACATACTGCTCCTAGCGGCGGATCAGGAGACTCTGCTCTTCCAACGCAATATCCTAGTCTCAACCCTTCAGAGCTTCGGGTGGTTAATCAATTGGCAGAAGAGCAGCCTAGAACCCTCACAAGTGATGACGTTCCTCGGAGCACAGTTGGATACGAGACAGAACAGGGTGCAGTTGCCTCTAGAAAAGGTGGAACCCCTAGCTCGGAAGGTGCAAAACCTACTATCCTCCAAATCTACGTCGGCCAGGTCCTGCCTCAGCCTGTTGGGCTCTATGTCCTCAACTATACCCATGATCCAGTGGTCCCAGTGGCGAATGAGGCCTTTACAAAACACTTTTCTCAGACAGTGGGACGGGACCTCAATGCACCAACCCATCAACATTCCCAGCCATGTGAGACCCGACCTTTTTTGGTGGACCCTGCCTCCCAAACTCAGGGGCTTCAGACCTATAGTCCCTCCGAGTCCGGAAATCGTGACATCAGATGCCAGCGAGAAGGGTTGGGGGGCGCACTACCGGGATCAGACAGCCCAGGGACGATGGTTTTTTCCTGCTCGAGGAGTGGTCTCAAACATTCTGGAGCTTCGAGCGGCGTTCCAGGCCCTCTTGGCTTTCGAGCCTCTGCTACAGGGGAAATACGTCCAAATTCGTATGGACAACAAAGTGGCGGTGGCCTACGTCCAGAGGCAAGGCGGTACCCGAAGTCGCACGCTACTAGAGGAAGTTCGCCCCATAATGGAATGGGCCCAGACACATCTATCGGACCTACGAGCAGTTTACGTCCCAGCGGATCAAAACACGCTAGCCGACTTCCTGAGCAGGGAACTTCGATCGAACAACGAATGGTCCCTGAACCTCCGGGAGTTCTCTATGCTAACGGACACCTGGGGGATTCCGGAGATCGACCTGGCAGCGACACCAGCCAACACCAAGTGCCCGAGATTTCTGTCCAGAGTACCCTTTCCGACAGCGGAGGGGACAGATTGCCTTCTCCACCCATGGGACTTCAACCTAGGATACGCCTTCCCTCCGACTCCCTTGATAGCGAGATTTCTATGCAGACTCCGGAGATCGTCAGCCACAGTAATAGCGGTAATACCATTCTGGCCAAGGAGGCCTTGGTTCACAACTCTACTACAGCTCAATACTTGTCCTCCTATCCATCTACCAGCGTCACCGGACCTCCTACTCCAGGGCCGATCCTTCCATCCGGCCCCCGAAAGGCTCCACTTGACAGCCTGGAGGTTGAAAGGGCTAGATTTAGGGAACAGGGATGCTCCCAGGCAGTCATAACAACCTTAATGCAAGCCAGAAAGGTTTCGACAAACACGGTCTACACAAGAATTTGGGAAAAGTTCACCCACTTGGCGCAACTTAGAGGCTGGAATCACATCTCGCCAGACCCTTGCCAGATTCTAGAGTTCCTCCAAACGGGTATCGACAAAGGCCTGAGCTCAAACACCCTTAGGGTACAGATCTCCGCTCTTTCTGCAAAGACTGACACTAGATGGGCCCTGCACCCTCTGATTACCCAGTTCATGCAGGCCTGTGCGAAGATCAGACCTCCAAGAAGACCACCCTTTCCAGCCTGGGATCTTTCGGTGGTACTAGAAGCACTTTCCAATCCTCCCTTCTTTCCACTCAGCTCAATCTCCTTATGGGACCTGACCCTGAAGTTATCCTTCCTCATCGCTATAGCTTCAGCTAGAAGAGTGTCGGAGTTGCAAGCTCTCATGTTCAAGGAGCCATATTTGGTTTTTCTACCAGACAGGGTGGTGTTGAGGCCTTCTGACCGTTTCCTCCCCAAGGTTACCTCGGCTTTCCACTACAGCCAGGATATCGTCTTACCATGCCTTACTAACGAGGATGGGGAACCTCACGCTTTGGACATTAAGTCTTCAATCTCCAGCTACCTGTCGGCTACCACCCATCTTCGCTCGTCAGACGCCCTCCTGATTATCCCTCACGGAGCCAGGCGAGGCCAGGCGGCCACTTCCCGAACCATCGCCTCTTGGCTAGTCAGAGCTATAGAAAAGGCATACTCTATGCAACAGCTAGAGATCCCGGAAGGCATCAAAGCGCATTCAACCAGGGCAGTGGCGACCTCATGGGCAGCATATTGCGGGGTCTCGTCAGAAACCATCTGCAGAGCAGCTACCTGGTCTTCCAGGCATACCTTCATATCCCACTACAGAGTGGACGCAGCTCTTTTGGCTACAGCTGAATTTGGCAGATCTGTCTTCAGGGCCAATTCTTCGGCTCTCTAGAGAATAAATACTTTGCATTGAACCCTCCCGACTGGCGAGTTATTTCCCAGTGTGTGCTGCCATGAATGCGTCAGGAAAATGGAAAATTGTATACTCACCTTTCCGTAATTTTCCTTTCCTGACGCATCTTCATGGCAGCACACAACTGCCCACCCTACTGTTCAATGATGATATATACGGAGAATGACGCCGGGTGTCTCCCACTCAGATTTATAGCTAACCAATCCTGTCAGGTTGTGGGGGCGGAGTCACAACCCAGTGTGTGCTGCCATGAAGATGCGTCAGGAAAGGAAAATTACGGAAAGGTGAGTATACAATTTTCCATTTTCAGTCTGTTACAGCGTGATGAATGTGCTTACTCCATTACGAACGCTAGTTTTACCAGAACGAGAGCTCCCGTCTCATAACTTGCTTCTGAGCATGCGTGATTTTTTCACGTCGTTAAAGCCCACACATGACCATTTTTTACAACATCAAAAACGGCCATGTTAAAACCGGCGTGAAAAATTAAAGCATGTTCTAAATTTTTAATGCCCATTTTTTACATCGTGAAAAATGCTCTGGAGCCCACACACGATAGTTTTTAATGACATAAAAAAAAACGTAATTTTTTACAACCCGAAAAACAGTTGAGTGTACGCGGCAAAAGTCTGGGAGCCCCATTCCTCCGACTGTTAAGCCTCATACGCACAATTTGGACTTCCATCAGACTTTTGTCTGAAGGAGTGTTGGCCGTGAACTTGGTATGCATACACGTGGCAGAACTTTTTTAGCCAGCATTCACCAAATCACGTGGTTTTTCAGCTCTTTACCACCACTCTTTGGGCAACTTCTGCTATTGTTGTCTGATGTTTAGCATTAGTTCGGAGCATGCGTGTTTTTACTTTGGAATTTGTCTGATGGACTTGTGTACACACGATCGGATGATCCCCCGTGACTGAAAGGTGTTTTTTTACCTTAACCCCCCTGGCGGTATTCCCGAGTATGGCTCGGGGTGGAACTTCAGCACCAAAATCGGTAACCCCAAGCCAGACTCAGGATCGCCTCGCAGCAGCCACAGGCATGGTTTACTTACCTTGTCCCTAGATCCTGCGATGTCGCTGCGCTGTGTGATCGAGTGGTGTCTCCTCGCTCGATTCACAGTGTCCCTGTGTGACGCCGAGCTCCGCCCCCGTTACGACGCACGGGGGCGGAGATCAGCGTCAAATTCAAAAAAGTAAATAAACACAATACATACAGTATACTGTAATCTTACAGATTACAGTACTGTAGGTAAAAAATACACACCCCCTTTGTCCCTAGTGGTCTGCCCAGTGTCCTACATGTACTTTTATATAATAAAAACTGTTCTTTCTGCCTGGAAACTGTAGATTGTCCATAGCAACCAAATGTGTCCCTTTTATCTCAAAAGTGATTTTAGATCAGCTAGAAAACAGCGATAATAAATTATAATCACTTGCAGAATTGAGCGATAGCGATTTGTGGGGAAATGTATCATAAAAAAAATTAATGACAGCGACAATTCTGCAACTGAGCAAATTTCAGTGATTTTGAGTTCATTACATTATTGAATTATTTTTATTATTTTTATAATATTATTATTTGTTATAATTATTTATAGTTATTTATTATATTATAATTTATGATTTTGTTTTTCAAACTTTATCATACCCGAGATGTCTACTAGACTCTTGTTCGGACAGATTTAAGTGCGTTATTCCTAAGAATTACCGGCCTACAATGTAAAACGCCAAATTTCCTTGCAAAATAATGGTACAGCTTTCAGCACCTAAAATCTGAAATAATCATACCGCCAGGGAGGTTAATGCATAGGATGCATTAAGGTGAAAAAACACAAAGGTTTACAACCCCTTTAAGGATATAGCTAAATAGGGCATATAACATTCTGTCCATTGGAATGGGAAAGAAGTTTTTAACCACTTCCTTACTGGCCACATATACCCCCCCTCCTGACCAGGCGAAATTTCAGCTTCCGGCACTGCATCGTTTTAACTGACAATTGCGCAATTGCGACGTGGCTCCCAAACAAAATTGGCGTCCTTTTTTCCCCACAAATAGAGCTTTCTTTTGGTGGTATTTTATCACCTCTGCGGTTTATATGTTTATAAACCAAAAAAATTGAAAATTTTGAAAAAAAAAAACTATACTTTTTGCTATAATAAATAGCCCAATTTGTTTTTCCTCAGTTTAGGCCGATACGTATTCTTCTACATATTTTTGGTAAAAAAAAAAAAAAATCGCAATAAGCGACTGGTTTGCGCAAAAGTTATAGCGCCTACAAATTATAATAATAATTATAATTTTTTTTTTACTGGTAATGGCGGCGATCTACGATTTTTGTTGGGACTGTGACATTATGGCGGACACATCGGACTCTTTTTACACATTTTTGGCGCCATTCACATTTATACTGTGATCGGCGCTATAAAAATGCACTAATTACTGTATAAATGTGACTGCCATTGAAGGGGTTAACACTAGGGGGTGAGGGAGGGATTAAATGTGTACCCTGCATAGTGTTCTAACTGTGGGGGGAGGGGGGTGACTGGGGGAGGTGACCGATCTGTGTCCCTATGTACAAAGGACACAGATCGGTCTCCTCTCTCCCTGACAGGACATGTCTGTGTACCGCCGATCGCAAGTGCCTGGCGTACATTGCGGCCGACAGGCATGCGCATCGGCATGTCAGTGATGCGGCGGGCACTCGCGCCGCTGGCGGCGCTCGCGCACCCCCCAGTGGCGCGGAGGAGCGGAGGCCGTAAAAAGACGGCCACCCGGAGAATTAGAACCACTTTGCGGCTGTACAGAGTCGTACAGCCGTCAGCAAGTGGTTAAACAGGATTTATCAATCTTATTGATGTTTATACTATGCACGTTGGATTTGTTGATTTTATAGTAAGAAATTGAGTCAAATAAGCTGAGGGCTTTCACACTGGAGTGTTGCTCTGGACGGTAAAAAAAGTCCTGCTAGCTGCATCTTTGAGGCACTGTAGCCCCAACCCATTGAAATCAATGGGCAGCGCCACCAAAGCGCTGGGGTTAAAAGCACCCCACTAGCGGCCGAATAGCACAAGGAAAACGACGCCGACGCCCCCACTGCCCCAGTGTGAAAAGGCGCTTATTATAATCTACTTGCTGAATGGGCATACAAAGATAAAAATAAATAAAAAATAAAAAAAATAATAAAAAAAAGATTTGACTAAAGAAAATAAAGGTCTGCAGTCACATCAATAAAAAGAAAACGCCTCACAGCAGTGTGCAAGAGGCCTCATTCCCTAAGCAAGATGCAATGTTAATTGCGAAAGATGTGGGTTCAAAGAAAGATGTGCGGTACTGAATAGGAAACAATTGTTCGGAAATAAATACATTTATACAATAATGGGGTATTTTTTGTACATTGTGGCAGATATTTTTGCTTGCAAAAGGGGCTTTTGCAGCAAATCATCAAGACAGCAGTTTTTAAGAGTTTAATTTATCTCTGAGAAGCCACAATAATCATTTCTGAAAACTAAAAACAAGGAAAATGTTATAATATAGGTTTCCTGCTTCATATTTATATGCAAATTAGGTCACACATTTCTTGAGAACTTGGCAGAATTAGTACTCTGTGTTTCCCTAATGATAACTCCTATAACAGGCCTCAGTATTAGATAACATCTTATAAAATTAATGGCAGTTATAAATGAACATTTAATCCTTTAGTTTTAGCTTGTTTTTAAATTATCTAGAAATTAATTTTATTTACATCTTAGATGGACAGGGAATTATTTGCTAAAAAGTACAGGTCCTCCAATATTAAATGTTTGTCCTGAAGTTGAACTCTTAAGCCTCATACACACGATCAGACTTCCATCTGACTTTTCCGTGGATTTTTGTTCGAAGGGCGCTGTCCGTGAACTTGTTGTGCATACACACGGCAAAACATTTTCAACCAACATACACCAAGCCACATAGTTTTTCAGCTCTTTACCACCACCCTTTGGGAAATGTCTGCTATTGTTGTCTGATGTTTAGCATTGGTTCTGAGCATGCATGTTTGTACTTTGGATTTTAGTCCGACGGACAATCGGATAATCCAACAGAACACATTTGTTGTTGGACAATTTGAGAGCATGCACAGTCAACATTTGTTGTGGGAAATTCTGACAACAATTGTCAGATGGAGCATACAGACGGACGGATTGTCCGACAAAACACGTCCGTCAGACAATTATTGTCGGAATATCTGATTGTGTGTATGGGCTGAAATAAAAAAACAGATCACCACCGTGTTCTGGAGAGAAGCTGAAAAGCAGAAAAATTCACAACGCGCTTAAAATGTATCTAAACACCTGTAGCAGGTACTTCTCCAGACTGATGTAATCTATTAGAGAACAGCTGTCTGCTGCAGCAATGTGAGATTTATCACACGGACAATCAGATCTATTCACTATATCTGGTCTCCCACAGTACACTAAACATGGAAATGCAAATATTTTAGTAAATATAAACTGCTAAATACCTTTTCCCATATATAGCAGTCTTGTGACTTCTATCAGTGTCTGGTTAAAGCTTGTAGAAGAAGTTTTCATTCTCCCACGATTGTCCTATGAGGTTAAAAGAACCCCTGACCCTCTGTCTTGACAGTGCTGATTACATGCACCCTCCCAAGAAAAAAAAAAAACTCTCTAGCAATACACACCAAACTGAGCATGTGCAGCTTGTCCCCTGGCTCTGGAAATATCAGGAAATTTACTGAGTGGAAGAAGGGAAGGATCAAAGAAGACAGGATCAAACCCCCTAGGTTCCACAGTGAGTATAACAAGCATTACATATATATGCATTAAGGTGAAAAAACACCTGGCAATCAGCGGCCCCCCCTCCTCTCCACGAAGCTTTGATTGGATAGATTGATAGCAGCTTAGCCATTGGCTCTCGCTGCTGTCAATCAAATCCAATGACGCGGATGCCGGGGGGGGTGGGGCAGAGTCATACACTGTGTATGACTCAGGAGCGCGCCCGCTCGGTAGCCTGGTGCTCAAAATTTTTGGGGGCGCGCAAACGAAAAAAAAACAAAAACAATTGCAGCCTCACTGGGCCCATCAATTATGACCACTGTGCCATGCCATCAAACGCAGCCACTGTGCCATGCCATCAAATGCAGCCACTGTGCCATGCCATCAAATGCAGCCACTGTGCCATCAATTGTCACCACTGTGCCATGCCATCAAACGCAGCCACTGTGCCATGCCATCAAATGCAGCCACTGTGCCATCAATTGTCACCATTGTGCCATGCCATCAAACGCAACCACTGTGCCATGCCATCAAACGCAGCCACTGTGTCATGCCATCAAATGCAGCCACTATGCCATCAATTGTCACCACTATGCCATGCCATCAATTGTCACCACTGTGCCATCAATTGTCACCACTATGCCATCAATTGTCACCACTGTGCCATCAATTGTCACCACTGTGCCCATCAATTGTCACCACTGTGCCCATCAATTGTCACTGTCCAGACATCCATCCACCTCAGAGCTTTATATTATAACCTGCTGGGACTTGTAGTTCCCCATCGTCTCCTGGGCTCACAGTGCATGCAATCCACACCCATCCACCTCAGAGCCCTATTGTATGTATAGCCTGCTGGGACTTGTAGTTCTCCAATCTCCATGAGCCCCAGGAGAAGATGGAGAACTACAAATCCCAGCAGTCTAAATACAATAACAGGCTCCAAGGTGGATGGGTGGGGATCAGGCAGTGCACCGTTGTCCGCTGATGACTTTGAGGGCGATCAAGCAAATCCATTTTGAATTCTGTGGCATCGGCTTACCTTAGCAGCTCCGCTCCGCTCAGGCAGTGTGAAGAGAACTGAGCTGCCGCGTGACGTCACTTCCGGTTTTCGTCTGTAAGACGAATGGCCGGAAGTCACAGTAATAGTAATGCTCCCGGCGCTCATAGAGAGGCACGGGAAGCTTATCAGCGCTTTACAATGTGCCCATATGGCAGGATAAAAGCCCGCAAATGAAGCCACATGTCTGCAATCTAAAGATTGCAGTGACGTGGCGCTTCATAGGGCAATGGTGGCCGGCGCTCAATCCTATTGTATTAAAGAATGTATTTTTTTTTTTTTAAGTTTCTTAAAGGGGCCACTAAATATATATATATATATATTTTTTTTTTTGTGCCTACAGGAGGGGGAGGAGCCGCAAGAGCCGCCGAGGGACCCCAGAAGAGGATGTTTGGGGCCACTATGTGCCAAACAAGCTGCACAGTGGAGGTAAGTATAACATGTTTGTTATTTAAAAAAAAATAAAAAAGGAACCTTTAGTATCACTTTAACATCTTGTTAACCACTTGAGGACCCCTTCACGCCGTTATACGTCGGCAGAATGGCACGGCTGGGCACAGACACGTACAGGTATGTCGCCTTTAAGAGCCCAGCCACCTAGTCCTAAGCTCCGTGACCACGCCCGCGGGACCCGCGGACATGATCGCCGTCTGTGTCCCGTGATCGGGTCACAGGAGCTGAAGAACGGGGAGAGGTGAGTGTAAACAAACCTTCCTCGTTCTTGAAGAAGGGGGTAGGTAGAACCCGCGCTACGGACCTGATATTTTTAAGTGTGCCAGTGGTGTTAATATAGATGTATATGTTATTAAGTGGCTGCCCCTACATGTAATTCCACCGAAGTGGAAAGTGGAAAGTGAATGGGGATGAGATAGTAGGTGATGGCGCCTCTCAATTAATGAATTACAATGTGTAAATAAAATTAAAAAATTAAAATACATAAAGTGCTTATCCAATATATCCTTATAGTGAGGTCCACATAGGACTTGGTATTGGTGTGTGAATCAAACCATGTATTGAACCAAAAGACTTGTAAACAAAGTGACCATAGTAGTGGTTCAGGAAAAAAATTAATTAATAATAAAAATAATAATTATGATAAATAAATAATAAATAAATGAACAGTTAAAGTGCTTTGTGCCGTGAAAAACTGCTACTATTTTTTACAGTCCATGCAAAAGGTGCTTTGTGCTTCATATAGTATATTGCAGGTGACAGTGTTCACTCTGTGATCCCTCTTTTCATGCTCACTCACCAGATTCAGGTACCCAATTAAGGGTAAGAAGCCTTCACAGTATTAGCCCTGTGTTGCTCTCTGGCAAGTATCCACTTGTTTGGACCCCTTCAGTCTGACATATAGCTCAGAAGAGAGAGAATGCCCACATAGTGTAGTATTGTTGATAAAAATGTATTTTACATAAAAGGTCAGGTACTCACATTCCTCGTTCTTCTCTGTGGCTTGTCACTGATCATCTGTTCCCTGTCAAAGGGAACGACGATCAGTGACGTCACACGTCCAGGCACGCCCCCCTACAGTAAGAAACACACAATAGGACACACTTAACCCCTTTAGCACCCCCTAGTGGTTAACGCCTTCACTGCAATTGTCATTTTCACAGTAATCAGTGCATTTTGTTGGAACTTTTTGCTGTGAAAATGACAATGATCCCAAAAATGTGTCAAAAGTGTCCGATGGGTCCGCCATAATGTCAGTCATATACTAAAAATAAGTAGAAGAATACGTATCTGCCTAAACTGAGGGAAAACATTTTTTATATATTTTTTGGGGATATTTATTATAGCAAAAAGTAAAAAAATATAGATATTTTTTTTTAAATTGTCGCTCTATTTTTGTTTATAACGCAAAAAATTAAATCTGCAGAGGTGATCATATACCACCAAAAGAAAGCTCTATTTGTGGGAAAAAAAGGACGTCAATTTTGTTTGGGAGCCACGTCGTACGAGCTGGCAAATGTGATTTAAAGCGACGCATTGCCGAATTGCAAAAAGGGGCCTTTACCTGCATAATGGTCCGGGTCTTAAGTGGTTAAAGAGTGGCTACGTTCATTCTCCATGATCCTACTGTGGGAACGTAGCCACCCTCTCATGCTCCCCCCCAAGATGGACTAGGTACTAGGTACTAGGTTTTTCATTATGCTGGGTAGACTTTAAAGATATCACTCAGATGTGTATGTCAACCTTTGTAATATATGGAGCCTGGGTATGCCCAATAGTCTTGTTTTGTATTTCATTTTTAAAAATGAAGGTCAGCTTTACAGGTATGCGTAACTGAATGGTGTTCAGGCAGGGGCGGACTGACAACTCATGGGGCCCCCTGGCAATAGGAGATTATGGGGCCCCTGGGCAATAGGAGATTATGGGGCCCCCGGGCAATAGGAGATTATGGGGCCCCTGGGAAATAGAAGATTATGGGGCTCCCAAGCAATAGATTATGGGGCCACACAGTATACACACACACAGAATACACATACACATGCTGAAAAGGTACTGGAGAGGCAGGGCATAATCTTGGGATTTAAAAAAAAAAACACAGATTTTTACATACTTTCCCTGGTTTTACTGAGACTGGCAACCCTGATGGGGTCCCCTAGTGGCATGGGGCCCTCGGGCAGTGCCTCAGTGCCCAAATGGTCAGTCCGCCCCTGTGTTCAGGGGAGCTTCTTAGTGGCATGTAAATCCACCTAGGTCGAATGGCATGAGTGTCCCCTCATGCTGGATTTTGGGGTTGGAGTGTTGAAATATAGGACATTAATGGAGGTAGAGTCCAGTCATGCACATATTATGTGCAGACTCAGTTTACATACAAGGAAAAATAATAAAATGTTTATTTTGGAACTGTCATGGCCAGTGGCAGCCCATCTACTAGGGGCGCAGTGGCGCTCCCCCCCCCCCAGATGCATGCGCCTGACCCCTAATCTACATGCGGGGTGCCAGACACATGCATTTCAATGTGTTTTTTTTTTTTTACATATTTTTGGTAAAAAAAAAAAATCCCAATAAGTGTATATAGATTTTTTTGTATATGTATCTGTATATTAATGGAATTTTTATTTATTTATAAACATTTTTTACTTTACTAACCGTCCCTGATCCACGGCGGTGGGTTAGGGGTGGCGGTGGCTATGCAAATCCACTTGGTGTAATGGTAACCTGGACGGTTAGTTTCAGGGCGGACCAAAAGCATACTGCTAGACGTAACTGAGGGACGTTACAAGGCCATCTTTCGACAAAGCCGAAAGGGAAGCCTCCTGAGGGGGATGGAGAACCACTGGGTCTGGGATTGGGTACCTGGCCTTCTGGCCTAGATTTGGTGCCCTCGCCAGTTTTTCGGGAGAGAACGACACCTCCCCCACCCAGTTTCAGGGGGGTTTGGTTAGTACTTCCTGAATATAATTATAATTATAATGGCCACTTTCACTTCTCCCACTTCCTTCTCTCCACTTTCTATTCTACCCTTGTGTTGTCACTTTTTGTTGATTGTTGCACATTTGTCACAGTGTGATTAGTAGGGTGTGGGTCCTAAGGCCTGCCCTGAACGTCTTGGGAGGGGGTGGAAATGGCCTTCTGGCTTGGTTCGCCCTCTCTCATGGGGTCTTCCTTTGGGAGAGTCCCAACAAGTAATTAGGCCGGTCTGTTTCCAGAGAAAGGGGTCCATCTGGTTTCGACCAGACAGGCTAAAGTGAGTACCTCAGTCCCCGTCTGGGGCCTAACACCCCGGGGGATTGTGTAACACCCATTGCACATTTTGTGTCACTCTTTATGTGTGTGCATTTTTTTGGCAGTTTTTGGGTGTGTTTCACACGCCACTGGCTTTTCCAAAAAATTAAGTGTACGTCGGCAGAATGGCACGGATGGACACAAGGGCGTACAGGTACGTCCCCTTTAAGATCCCAGCCGTGGGTCACGCGCGTGCCGCTGGTGGGTCACGCTGGCGACCCAGTCCTGAGGTCTGTGACCGCGCCCGCGGGACTCGCGGACCTGATCGCTGCCGGTGTCCTGTGATCGGGTCACAGAACTGAAGAACAGGGAGAGGTAAACAAACCTCTCCCCATGCTTAGTGAAAGTGTCACTGATCGTCTGTTCCCTGTCATAGGGAACGATGATCAGTGATGTCACACGCCAAGCCACGCCCCCACACAGTAAGAATCACTTCCTAGGGAACACTAGCACCCCCTGCCGGTCAACCCCTTCACTGCCAGTGTAATTTTCACAGTAATCGGTGCATTTTTATAGCACTGATCGCTGTAAAAATGACAATGGTCCCAAAATAGTGTCAAAAGTGTCCGATGTGTCTGCCATAATTTCACAGTCACGATAAAAATCACTATGCCATAAAACTATCCCCATTTGGTTTGCGCAAAAGTTATAGCGTCTACAAATCAATAAACACTTATTGCGATTTTTTTACCAAAAATATGTAGAAGAATACGTATCGGCCTAAGGAAAAAAATGTTTTTTATATATTTTTTGGGAATATTTATTATAGCAAAAAGTAAAAAAATATTGAATTTTTAAAAAAAAATTGTTTATAGCGCAAAAAATAAAAATCACAGAGGTGATCAAATACCACCAAAAGAAAGCTCTATTTGTAGGAAAAAAAGGGTGCCAATTTTGTTTGGGAGCCACGTCGCACGACCACGCAATTTTTAGTTAAAACGACGCAGTGCCGAATTGCAAAATGTGGCCTGATACTTTAGCTACAAAATGGCTCGGGGCTTTAAGTAGTTAAACAGGTCAGCAGCCTGTCTGGGCTGTGTAAATCTCAGGACTGGATGGACAATATTACATTTTTTTGGCAGGTAAAGCAGCCCCTATATATTTATTTCAGCTCTGTGTTTAGTCGTTCACCTGGCGTTCAGCACGAATAGTTGTTCTGCTGTAAAAATTGGAATGGGTTAGAAACCAAACAAGTGCAATCTTTATCCTACAGAGCTGACTCCACTTACACTTCTCTGTTTCAGAAAATAACTGACGTTTTTCAAATGACAATCAAAGGTCTCTTGCTGATAAACGAAACTGATTAAACAAAATCTGCCAGCACCCTTCCTCTGCTAAAACAGACAGCTGACATTTCTACGCTTCAATGAGAGCTAAAAATAGAAACGTGAAAGCAGCAAATTTGCTAAAAATACAAATGGGAGGCTCTAAAATAAGGTCTTTTTTTGTGTTCTGAAACAAGAAAGAAATCACAAGAAATTCTGTTTCTTTGGCAAAAAATAACCGCAGGCTTGTTGTTCCAAAAACTGAACTTTGGTTTTTATTTTCTCTTCTAAGAGTCATCACAAATAGGTTTGTGAATGAAGAAGAAACTTGACAATAGTCTCAAAACTATTTATTTCACAGCTGAATGATCTTCCATTATTTACAAGCCTAATTGCATGTTTAAAAAGCAGTTATTGTCTTTTTTACAGTTATTTTTTTTTAGAATATAATATATATATATATATATATATATATATATATATATATATATATATATATATATATATACAGTACAGACCGAACGTTTGGACACACCTTCTCATTCAAAGAGTTTTCTTTATTTTCATGACTTTGAAAATTGTAGAGTCACAATGAAGGCATCAAAACTACGAATTAACACATGTGGAATTATATACATAACAAAAAAGTGTGAAACAACTGAAAATATATCATATTCTAGGTTCATCAAAGTAGCCACCTTTTTGCTTTGATTTCTGCTTTGCACACTCTTGGCATTCTCTTGATGAGCTTCAAGAGGTAGTCACCTGAAATGGTCTTCCAACAGTCTTGAAGGAGTTCCCAGAGATGCTTAGCACTTGTTGGCCCTTTTGCCTTCACTCTGCTGTCCAGCTCACCCCAAACCATCTCGATTGGGTTCAGGTCCGGTGACTGTGGAGGCCAGGTCATCTGGCGCAGCACCCCATCACTCTCCTTCTTGGTCAAATAGCCCTTACACAGCCTGGAGGTGTGTTTGGGGTCATTGTCCTGTTGAAAAATAAATGATGGTCCAATTAAACACAAACCGGATTGAATAGCATGCTGCTGCAAGATGCTGTGGTAGCCATGCTGGTTCAGTATGCCTTCAATTTTGAATAAATCCCCAACAGTGTCACCAGCAAAGCACCCCCACATCATCACACCTCCTCCTCCATGCTTCACGGTGGGAACCAGGCATGTAGAGTCCATCCGTTCACCTTTTCTGCGTCGCACAAAGACACAGTGGTTGGAACCAAAGATCTCAAGTTTGGACCAAAGCACAGATTTCCACTGGTCTAGTGTCCATTCCTTGTGTTCTTTAGCCCAAACAAGTCTCTTCTGCTTGTTGCCTTTCTTCAGCAGTGGTTTCCTAGCAGATATTCTACCATGAAGGCCTGATTCACACAGTCTCCTCTTAACAGTTCTAGAGATGTGTCTGCTGCAAAAGGTGGCTACTTTGAAGAACCTAGAATATGACATATATTTTCAGTTGTTTCACACTTTTTTGTTATGTATATAATTCCACATGTGTTAATTCATAGTTTTGATGCCTTCAGTGTGACTACAATTTTCATAGTCATGAAAATAAAGAAAACTCTTGGTATGAGAAGGTGTGTCCAAACTTTTGGTCTGTACTGTGTATATATATATATACATACATACATACATTCACTACTAGTCAAAAGTTTTAAAACAACCAAATGCTTCCAGTATTAAATTTTTACATTTACCCGCTTAAAGCGGTTGTATACCTGTACATGTAGAAAGAAAAATCCTGTAAGGCAAAGGCATAATGAGCTAGTATGCACCACATAATAGGTCATTGTGAAATACTTACCTTAGAACGAGGTCCCCATATTGCAGCCCGGTAGATGCAGAGGAAGCTGACATTTTGTCCTCTGTGTTTCTTACAGGTTTGCAGGTTTGGCAGTGAGTGGCCGGAGCCACGATGTCATCACTCCATGCGCGCGGGAGTCTTCTTCCCGGCAAAGGTCCAGCAGCGTCTGCCGGACCTTCAGCCGGGCATTCACAGCGCATGCGCCGCTGACGTCAGCGGCTGCATGCAATGTGAATATATCCTAAACCGTACAAGTTTAGGAGCTAGTCATTTTACCTACAGGTAAACCTTAAAAAAAATGTAAATATGGTATACAACCACTTTAAGGTCTGCCCCACATAATATACTGTGGCAGGGCGGCCCTTAACCCCCCTGTCGGTATTCCAGAGTCTGGCTCGGGATAAGATTTCATTACCAAAAGTAGTATCCCCGAGCCAGACTCTAGATCGCCTCGCAGCACACAGACAAAGTTACTCACCTTGTCCCTGGATCCTGCAATGCCTGCCCGCTGTGTGAGCGAGCGGCGTCCTCACTCGATTCACACAGTGTCCCTGTGTGCCACCGATCTCCATTCCCTGCGACGTTACGACGCACGGGCCGGAGAACGGCGCCAAATTCAAAAAAGTAAATAAACACAGATACAGTATACTGTAATCATGTACTTTTATAAAATAAAAACTGTTCTTTCTGCCTGCAAACTGGAGCATGTCCATAGCAACCAAAAAGTGTCCCTTTATGTCAAAAGTGGATTTAAAGCAGCTAGAAAACAGCGATAATAAATTATAATCACTTGCAGAATTGAGCGATAGCGATTTGTGGGGAAATTCGTCATAAAAAAATAAAAGCAATGACAATTCTGCAACTGAGCAAATTTCAGTGATTTTGAGCTGATTACATTATTGAATAATTTTTATTATAATTACATTATTATTTTTTATAATTATTTATAGTTATTTATTATATTATAATTTATGATTTTGTTTTTCAAATTTTATCATATCAAATATGTCTACTAGACTCTTGTTTGGACAGATTAAAGTGAGTTATTCCTAAGAATTACAGGCCTACAATGTAAAACGTCAAATTTCCTTGCAAAATAATGGTACTGCTTTCAGCACCTAAAACCAGAAAGAATCATACCGCCAGGGAGGTTAAGTGCAAAATCATGTACGTGATTTCTCTTCTCAGCTCTTCTCGCGCGACACTGGAGCCCCACTCCCACTGTGATTGGACGCAGCGGGAGTCTGGTGGCTTTGATTATCGTTCATAGAAGGGGCAGAACAGCAGTCTGCCTATGTACACAAGGCAGACCACCATTCTGTGAGAGGGGAAGATGGAGTTCTTATGTTTCAGAAACATAGATCCCTGTTTTCCTCCAGTCACAGCATCCCCCACAGTTAGAAAGCAGCACCCCCTAGGAGCAAATTTAAACCTTTGATCGCCCTTGATGTTAATCCCTTTCCTGCCAGTGTCATTTATACAGTGAGGCCTCGTACACACGACCATTTTCCTCGACTTGGTGGGAGAGCTTTTTTGCCAAGGAAAACAGTCATGTGTATGCTTTTCATCGAGAAAACTGTCAAGGAACTTGACGAGGGAAAAACAGAACAAGTTCGGTGGGCCTTGATGTTAAACTCACCCGGGTAATGGATAAGTGGAGGGGGGACATTCCAGCTTTGGGGGAGGAGGAATGGGAGGAGTGTGTCTCCACCTACATCCCATCCATGATAGCAGCTAAAGACAGATTCCTCCAGCTCAAGTTCCTACATAGGGCCTACTTCACCCCTCATAGAATGGCCAGCATATACCCACATCTGGATCCGAGCTGTCCCAGGTGTGGGGTTGAGGTGGGTACCTTTTGGCACATGGTCTGGGACTGCCCGAAGCTTCGGCCGTACTGGGCGGTGGTGGCAGAGAGGCTTAGCTTTATAGGGGGGACCAGGGTGCCGTTGGACCCCATGGTGCTCCTTCTGAGTCATTTGGGTGAGGTCGAGGGAGACAGATATACTAAGCTATATAAGCCCAGAGGCGATTTAGTTCGCATGTGCCGCGCTATATAAGTTTTCATTTATTCATTCATTCATTCATTACATTCTCACTGTTTTATGCTAGGAGGGAGATACTGCTACGGTGGAAGTCGGTGGGACCCCCCACCCTTGGTTCCTGGAGGAAGGCGGTGGACTCAGCTTTGCCCCTTTACAAACTCACGTATGAGAGTAGGCAGTGCCCTGCTAAGTACGATAAGGTCTGGTCGGCTTGGGTGGATGCGCGGGGGTGGGGGGCCGGGGGGGTGGGGGACTAGAGATGGACTCCCCCCCGCCCGACATGGGGGCTGTTGCCCCTCCCCTCTCTCCCGGGGCGCCACCTAATTCGATCGACTGCTGAGTTACTTATATGTTCTGGCTGGATACGTGAGGATTTGGCGCAGGGGCGACGGTCATTTACCTGAGTATACTATGGGGAGATTTCCGGTTGGGTCTGAGCCTGGTACTTTACAGTTGGGGGGTGCTGGGGTGAGAGAGCCATGAACCTGCACCTCGTTTGTTTATTTTACTTTTATTATTTCCCCTCTTTTTTTTTTCCTTTGTTTTATTATCTGCGTAAAGTAAAATAAACAAACGAGGTGCAGGTTCTGACTGTTACTGTTTCTCTGCAAATCTGACTGTCGACTAATGTATATCTTGTAATGCTGTTTTTGTGAATAAAAACACCTTTCTGTTAAAAGAAAAAAAACAGAACAAGTTCTCTTTTTCCTCGACGGGAGTCTTAATTTCCTCATCGTGTTCCTCATCGTGTCTATGCTTAGAAACCCGCGCATGCTCAAAATAAAGTATGAGACGGGAGCGCACCTTCGGTAAAAGTAGCGTTTGTAATGGAGATAGCACATTCGTCACTCTGTAACAGACTGAAAAGCGCGAATCGTCTTTTACCAAACATACTTAACACACAGTAACATGAGGTTAGCAAAAGCAGCCCCAAGGGTTGTGCCAGTGGAATCGAACTTCCCCTGCCGCCTTATGTGTTGAAGTCACCGCATTTGAGAACGAGGAGATTTGGTCTTGACTGTGTGTACACAAAGACAGCTTGTCAAGATTCTCGACAAGCCTAACAAGGAACTCGTCGAGAAAAACGATGTGTCTTTTCCGACAAGTTCCTCAGTCGTGTGTACGAGGCCTGACAGTTCATTTTCTTTTTAGCACTGATCACTGTATTGGTGTCACTGGTCCCCAAAAAGTGTCACTTAGGCCGCGTACACACAAGGGGATATGTCCGCTGAAAACGGTCCGATGGACCGTTTCAGCAGACATCTCCGCTCGTGTGTATGGGCTAGCGGACAGATTTCTCCACCCGACAGATTTCAAAGCATGCTTTGAAATCCATCCGGTGGGAATCTGTCCGCCCGACATGTCTGCTGGTTAGTACACTTACCAGCAGACATGTCGTCCCCCACCGCCGCCGCCGAATGGATTCGGCGCATGCGCGGAAGTGTTTTACTTCCTGGTGCGGTGACGTGGCGATGACGCGGCGGCGTCAACGTCACCGCCGCGTCACCGCGCCGTCCGGCGGCGGGGAATTTGATCCGATGGTGTGTACACGCCATCGGATCAAACTCCCGATCGGACATATCCAATGGAAATGGTCCGCGGACCGTTTTCATCGGATATGTCCGATCGTGTGTACGAGGCCTTAGTGTCAGATTTGTCCGCCGCAATGTCACTGATCATCACAATTAATAGTAAGAAACAATAAAAATAAAAAAAGTCCATAAATCTATCCCATAGTTTGTAGACACTATGGGCCAGATTCAGGTACAATTGCCCTGGCGCAGAGTATCAGAGATACACTACGCCGCAGTATTTTACCTGGCTCTAAGACAAATTCAGGTAGATTTCGGCCCGCAAGGTACGGCGGCGTAGTGTATTTCTCACGGCGGAATCGAAATACGCGATTAGGGGGCGTGAAGCATTTAAATTAGGCGCGTCCCCGCGTCGATGGAACTGCGCATGCTCCGTTCAGAAATTTCCCGCCGTGCATTGCGTGAAATAACGTTGTTAGGTCAGTTTTTTTTTTTAGTAGTGTCGTTTACGTACATTCCTATTCCCAGACGACTTACGAAAAAAAATAAAAAAATTGAAATTCGACGCGGGAACGACGGCCATACTTAACATGGGCTGTCTAACTATAGACCAGATTTTTGCTTCCCTAACTTTACGCAGCAAAAAGATGACTACAGATGCCGTAAGAGAATGCGACGGCCGAATGTAACTTCGTGGACCGCCGCAAAATGCTAATTTGCATACCCCGACGCTGAAAACGACACGAACTTCACCCAGCGGGCGGAAAAAGATTGCAGCGTAGATCCGACGGCGTACGAAGGCGTAAGCCTGTCGGATCGAAGCCCGAAGGCGTCGTATCATGGTTTGAGGATTCAAACTAATGATACGACGCGGGTAATTTGAAATTACTCCGGTCTAACAGGAGATAGACCGGAGTAATGGCTCTGTGAATCTGGCCCTATTTGTGTAAACTTTTGTGCAAACCAATCAATATACCCTTATTTAGGATTTTTTATGTAGCAGAATACATATTGGCCTAAATTGATGAAGAAATTTGTTTTAAATGGGTCTTTTTTGTTTATAGTGCAAAAAATAAAAAACGCAGAGGTGATCAAATACCACCAAAAGAAAGCTCTATTTGTGGGAAAAAAAGGTCATCAATTTTATTTGGGTACAACATCGCACAACCGCTGAATTGTCAGTGAGGCCGCGTACACACGATGAGACATGTCCACTCTAACATGTCCGACAGACCGTTTGCAGCGGACGCGTCTCATCGGATTTTGGTCCGATGGCGTGTACACACCATTGGACAAAAAAAACCTCGATCTGAAGACGCGGTGACGTGGCGGTGACGTTGACGCCGCCACGTCACCCAACCCGGAAATAAAATGCTTCCGCGCATGCGTCGAATCCATTAGACGCATGCGCGGACAGTTCTGTCCGCTGGTTAGTGTTCTAACCAGCGGACAGATCCGACGGACAGGTTTGTAGTGGACAAATTTCAAAGCATGCTTTGAAATTTGTCAGATGGACAAACCTGTCCGCTAGCCCGTACACACGATCGGAGATGTCTGCTGAAACGGTTCGTCGGATGCTAAAAATCGCCTCGCAGCATCTATAGGCATGGTTTATCTTGTCCCTAGATCCAGCGATGCATCCCCGCTGTGTGAGCGAGCGGCGTCCTCACTCGATTCACACAGTGTCCCCGTGTGCCGCCGATCTCCGTTCCCTGCGACGTTATGACGCACGGGGGCGGAGAACGGCGCCACATTCAAAAAAGTAAACAAACACAGTACATACAGTATACTGTAATCTTATAGATTACAGTACTGTATGTAAAAAATACACACCCCCTTTGTCCCTAGCGGTCTGCCCAGTGTCCTACATGTTCTTTTGTATAATAAAAACTGTTCTTTCTGCCTGCAAACTGTAGATTGTCCATAGCAACCAAAAGTGTCCCTTTATGTCAAAAATGGTTTCAGAGCAGCTATAAAACAGCGATAATAAATTATAATCACTTGAGAATTGAGCGATAGCGATTTGTGGGGAAATTCATTATAAAAAAAAAAAAAGTAATGACAGCGACAATTCTGCAACTGAGCAAATTTCAGTGATTTTGAGTTCATTACATTATTGAATAATTTTTATTATAAGTATATTATTATTTGTTATAATTATTTAATATATTATAATTTATAATTTTGTTTTTAATAAAAAAAAATCATACCCGGGATGCCTACTAGACTCTTGTTTGGTCAGATTTAACCACTACAGACCCGCGGTATAGCCGAATGACGGCTACAGCGCAGGTCTGAATATCCAACCTGCCGTCAAAAGACGGCTGCCCCTTTGGGCGTTCCCAACGCGCGCTCTAGAGCATGCTGCGGGGAAGCCCTGTGTTGGCTGTGTCCCTTGGACACAGCCAATCACAGATCACGGCGAACGGCCAATCAGAGTGGCCGTTTGCGATGCGATCTGTGCGGCGAATGAGAGATGATCTCACAGATCATCTCTCATTGCCGTTTTTACACAGAGACAGCGTCCTGTCTCTGGAGAGGAGGAGACCGATCTGTGTTCCTTGTACATAGGGACACAGATCGGTCACCCCCCCTCCCCCCGCAGTTAGAACACACCTAGGATACATTTAACCCCTTTCCTCACCCCCTAGTGTTAACCCCTTCAATGCCAGTCACATTTATACAGTAATTCGTGCATATTTATAGCACTGATCGCAGTATAAATGTGAATGGCGCCAAAAATGTGTCAAAAGTGTCCGATGTGTCCGCCATAACGTCGCAGTACCAATAAAAATCGCAGATCATCGCCATTTCTAGTAAAAAAAAAAATAATAAAAAATAATAATTCTGTCCCCTATTTTGTAAGCGCTATAACTTTTTTTTTACCAAAAATATGTAGAAGAATACGTATTGCCCTAAATTGAGAAAAAAAAATGTTTATTTTATTTTTTTTAAATTGGGATATTTATTATAGCAACAAGTAAAAAATATTGTATTTTTTTTCAAAATTGTCGCTCTTTTTTGTTTATAGCGCAAAAAATAAAAACCGCACAGGCGATCAAATACCACCAAAAGAAAGCTCTACTTGTGGGGAAAAAAGGACGTCAATTTTTTTTGGGAGCCACGTCGCACGACCGCGCAATTGTCAGTTAAAGCGACGCAGTGCTGGAAGCTGAAATTTCACCTGGGCAGGAGGGGGGTATATGTGCCCAGTAAGCAAGTGGTTAAGTGATTTATTCCTAAGAATTACAGGCCTACAATATAAAACGCCAAATTTCCTTGCAAATAATGGTACCACTTTCAGCACCTAAAATCTGAAATAATCATACCGCCAGGGAGGTTAATTATAAATGGCTTCAGCCAAACACTAACCATAAGTGAAAAAAAAGTTTTTGTGTTATCATTCATAATGGCCAAGAAATCATAAATTCTGCCAGGGTATGTAAACTTATGAGCACAACTGTAAGAGACCGACAGCTTTCGAAAACAGCGTATTTTTCACGTACAATCCCCGTAATTGAAGCTAGCAGCCTGGCACTCTTTAGCAAAGTTATCAAATTCAATTTTGCATCCACTTTATTCAACATGCTACAGGTCTGAATCTGTATAACCCACTTAAATACACTTTCCACCTATGAAACAGCCATTGTTTTGCCAAGCATTTTTTTTCACGCAAACACAGTTATTAAAAGCCTTGAAAGAGCGCAAAAAAGCGAAAGTCTCCGCTGAAGTGTGCATTACTGTAATGACTGAATCTGATTCTGAAGAGCGTACAATCTAATTGTATCTATAGTATCTGTGTAGCTGATCTCTGAAAAGACTCGGCAAGAAAGATATTTCTATTGATGCAAAAGAAAAAGCATCCAATTTCTCCCACTTTTCACTTTGTCCTGTGAGAAAATAAAATCAATTCCCAGCTTATAAATGGCAATTTAGAAATATGTAATTCTGTGCTGAAATATGAAATGAAGAAAACTCGTTCTCTTTTTTTTTTTTTTTTTCACTCAAATCAATCTTACTTTCCATCAATTTTTTTATTTTTTTCTTGGTGCTAAAATTAAGAATTGATGGTAGGCAGTAAGTGGATTTTTTTTTGTCCTTTTCTTTCAGAATACTTGCTGGATTTTTCAGCTGCTCAGAAAAAAAAAAAAAGCTTTTGTGAAAAGCTTTTCTGCATTATCTCGTAAATTATAGATACGGTAGAGCTGTTCCGATTTACATACATCCTCTGTTTAAACATACACCGTCAGAACAGAATTTGCACCCAAAGCAATTATTTTCTTAATAAAAGCAAGGCTACATATTAACCCCTTATTCACTGTAAACAAGATTTTTCAAGCAATTGCATTTTTAGGCTTAAAGCGATACTAAAGGTACATTTTTTATTTATTTTTTATCTCCTTATCTCCTGTGTGCAACATTACTGCACAGAAAGGTCCCTTACCTCCTCTTCTGGCATTCCTCAGCTTCTCCCCACTTTGGGTGCCTCCTTAGCAAGCTGGGTGCCTATGGCTCCCACTGCCCTCAGTGACTCCTGTAAAGGCAAGAAGTGAGGGGGTGGTGCTGGAGCCTGAGATAGTGCTAAAGCAGTGACATGGAGCCAGGTAAGTGTTTAGGGATGTGGTTGGCTAGAAGAGGTAGCTGGGAGTTTTTTACTTTAATGCAGAGAATGCATTAAAGTGATAGTAAAGGTTCAATTTTTTTGGTCTTAACCCTAGGTGTGCACAGCCTATTGCATTAGGGTGTGCACCATTAACCTCAAACTTACATACATGTGTATGTGTCTACATGTATATGACCTCCGGCACATTGATCTCCCTGCCGGCAGAGTGAAAGAGAAGAGCATAAACACTTCTCTTATGGCAGAGCCAGTTAGGCCGCGTACACACGATCGAATTTATCTGCTGAAACCGGTCCGACGGACCGTTTCAGCAGACAAATCCGATCGTGTGTACGGGCGAGCAGACAGGTTTGTCCATCGGACAAATTTCAAAGCATGCTTTGAAATTTGTTCGCTACAAACCTGTCCGTCGGATTTGTCCACGCATGCGTCGAATGGATTTGACGCATGCGCGGAAGCATTTTATTTCCGGGTTTGGTGACGAGGTGGCGTCAACGTCACCGCCACGTCACCGCGTTCCCTGGCCGAGGGGATTTTCATCCAATGGTGTGTGCACATCGTCGGACGAAAATCCGGAGGAGGCTGGAAACGGTCCGTCGGACATGTTTCAGCGGACATGTCCCTCCGTGTGTACGCAGCCTACGATGGAGATCTTTCCCATGTCTATGTGGCTACACAGAGCAATAACACTAATGCACATGGAGTTATAAGGGTGTGCCTAGGCACACCCGGCAGGCCTGTCGCGACATGGCTAGCAAACCAAGCAATTGCTAAGGACCCACAACTGGCCTGGGGCCCCAAGCAGGACCCTTGCTGCGCTTCCTATAAATGCAGCAGCGCCTGAGCGCTCTATAGAGAGCCTCAGGCACTTGCAGCACTGCTGCCTCTCTTGTCACTTTTTCCCCTTCCCTGTAGCGTGGCCAAGCTCCTTTTCCTTCCTCCTGTCAGTCCGGCCGGGAACAGGAAACTGAATCTTCTGCGGCGCGGTATGGTAGGGAGGGTGGAGTAAAAATAACATAGGGAGTGAGGGAGGGGGGAGTAAAAATAACATAGGGAGTGAGGGAGGGGGGAGTAACAAGAACATGAGGGGAGCAAAAAAAACATAGAGGAGGTTATGCTGAGGTTCCTGTAAGCTTAGCGTGCGTGCGCGCGTGCGGGGGGGGGGGTTTGGGGGCCTCCATGTCCATTTTGCTTGGGGCCCCCCAAATTCCTTCAAACGGCCCTGACACCCGGCACGCCCTGTGCGCACGCCTATGGTCTTAACATAAAAATACTCTGAGTAACAGAAGATTTCAAATTTAGCATCTTTGGTCCATAAAAACCTTCTTTCAGACTTCAGTAGTCTAACAAAATGTGTTTCTAGCCCGTCAATCCTCGTTTTCATTTTGTAATTTTACCAATGCCTTTTTGTCACTGAACCTGTAATATATGCAGCTTGAGGTCTTCCCTTCACAGTTGACTACTTGGACCACTGTTAAGCTGTATATGAAGCTGTTGCAATAAGCAGAACACACTGTTGACTTTCAGAGACTTATTTCTGATTCTGTTATGGCTTTGGTTCTGCCCTACCTGTTCATGCCAGAGTTTTCTCTAGTTTCCAAGTGTCTTTGACAACATAAAAAATAATTCATGGGCTACTCTCCCCTCTTAGTGTGGTTTATTTACTAATGGAAAATAGGCTGTGCACTTTGCAAGGGGAATCTGTGCCAAAGCTTAGTGAATGTGGTGGCTTCACTTTGCAAAGATCTCCAGATCTCCAGACTCCAGATCAACTTTCTTTGCAAACATTCTGCAAGCAGGGGCGGACTGACAACTCATGGGGCCCCCAGGCAATAGGAGATTATGGGGCCCCCTCAGGCAATAGAAGATTATGGGGCCCCTGGGCAATAGGAGATTATGGGGCCCCAGGCAATAGATTATGGGGCCACACAGTATACACACACACATACAGTATACACAGTATACACACACAGACACACAATATACACAAACAGTATAAATACACACAATATACACATACACACACTGAAAAGGTACTGGAGAGGCGGGGCAGCTATAATCCTGGGATTCTTTTTAAAAACAGATTTTTACATTCTGTACCTGGTTTTGCTGAGGCTGGCCACCCTGATGGGGCCCCCTAGTGGCATGGGCCCCTCAGGCAGTGCCTGAGTGCCCAGATGGGGTTGGTTTACTAAAACTGGAAAATATAACATCTGATACAGCTCTGCATAGAAACAAATCAGCTTCCAGGTTTTATTGTCTAAGCTTAATTGAATTGAAAACTGAAGTTAGAAGCTGGTTACCATGCAGAGCTGCACCAGATTCTGAGTGCTCCAGTTTTAGTACATCTCTCCCACAGTGTCCCAAGAGCTGTCATTGTATATCTTGGACCCTACAGCAGCAATATACCATATAGCCACTACTGGCACTTAGTTCCCTTTTGGCACTTGAACAACTAATAGTCCACAGCGAGGTCTTTACTCACAGGAGGAGATTTCCTAAAACCTCTTCTCCAGAAGAGGTGCCTCCTGTAGCAAGCTAGGCACACCTGCATGTATGCTCCTGTTGGGTTCTGAGCCAGGCTGCGTGAGTCTACAGACACACAAAGCTCCAGTAAGCCATGCCCCCACCCCTCCTCACTGGAGGTTAACTGACAGCAGCAGGAGCCTCTGCTGGCCTCGGGTTTTCCTGTAAAAGCAGTAAGTGAGGAGGGCAGCAGTAATGGAACCAGAAGACAGCACTGGAGCGGTGACCTGATGTTAAGTAAGTGTTTAGGAACGGGAGATAGGACAGATAGTAGGGTGTTTTTTACCTTTAAAGTATGTTACCCCAACAGTTTATATTCCTAATATGTGTGTGTTGTACCATGTACATGTGTTAAAAAGTATCCTGTTTTCCTATTTCAAACTGACCTAACTAGACAAAAGAGCACATCCAGCACACCTATGTGGTTCACGGTCAAAGCTATAAACAATAAGAAAATAGTGTTTAAAAAATATAAAAATGAAGGAACACTAGTGTCGTTTAAATGTTACAAAGAATATAATAGAATATGTAAAAAGAAAATCAAGGATGCAAAAATTCAAAATGAAAGACATATTGCAAAAGATAGTAGGACAAACCCCAAAAAATTCTTTAAATATATTAATAGTAAAAAGGTGAAGTCTGAGCATGTAGGCCCTTTACAAAATAATCTACAGTGGGTGACTGAGGACAAAGAAAAGGCAAATGTATTAAATGCTTTCTTCAGCTCTGTGTATACAATGGAGCATGGGGGAGATCATGTCCATAATGGGGGTGGGAGTGACACAGCCCCAAATCCACAATGGCTCAAAAGTGATATGGTCCAGAAATAGTTAGACAGAACAAAGGTGGATAAAGCACCTGGACTAGATGACATCCACCCACGGATCCTAAAAGAATTGAGCTCGGTAATTTTGTTTCAAAGCCACTGTATCTAATATTTAGGGACTCATTAATGACAGGAATAGTACCACTGGATTGGCGTAAAGCCAATGTGGTGCCTATATTTAAAAAGGGAACAAAGTCTTTACCAAGTAACTATAGACCTGTTAGTTTAACTTCTATAGTTGGGAAGATACTGGAACGTTTAATAAAAGACCACATGGATGAGTTCTTGCTGGAAACAAACTATTTAAGCAACAGACAGCATGGATTCATGAAAGACAGAAGTTGCCAGACAAACCTGATTTCCTTTTATGAAGAGGTAAGTAAAACCCTGGACAGAGGCGTGGCAGTGGACGTGGTATACTTGGATTTTGCAAAAGCATTCGATACAGTTCCCCACACACGGCTCATGTGTAAGGTAAGGTCTACAGGATTAGATATATCAGTTTGTAAATGGATAGAAAACTGGCTGAAAGACAGGATTCAGAGAGTTGTGGTTAATGATTCTTACTCTGAATGGTCCAAGGTTATCAGCGGTGTACCCCAAGGTTCAGTGTTGGGACCCTTACTTTTTAATATATTTATAAATTATATTGGGTCTGAGATCAAAAGCAACATTTCTGTTTTTGCAGATGACACCAAGCTATGCAGCGGAATAATGTCCTTGCAGGATATTTCCACTTTACAAGCCGACCTCAATGATCTGTCTAATTGGGCGACTATGTGGCAGAGGAGGTTTAATGTTGATAAATGTAAAGTTATGCACTTGGGGGCTAAGAATATGCATGCATCATACATACTAGGGGGAGAACAACTGGGGAATCTGTAGTGGAGAAGGATCTGGGTGTTTTAGTTGATCATAAGCTTAATAATGGCATGCAATGCCAAGCTGCGGTTTCCAAAGCGAGCAAAGTCCTTTCTTGTATTAAGAGAGGTATGGACTCCAGAGATAGAGATATCATTTTGCCCCTGTACAAATCATTAGTAAGACCTCATCTGGAATATGAAGTCCAGTTTTGGGCACCAGTTCTCAAAAAGGATATCGGAGAACTGGAGAAAGTGCAGAGAAGGGCAACCAAACTGATAAGAGGCATGGAGGAGCTCAGCTATGAGGAAAGATTAGAAGAAATAAATGTATTCACTCTTGAGAAGAGGAGAATAAGGGGGGATATGATCAACATGTACAAATATATAAGAGGTCCATATAGTGAACTTGGTGTTGAGTTATTAACTTTACGGTCAACACTGAAGACAAGGGGGCACTCTTTACGTCTGGAGGAAAAGAGATTTCACCTCCAAATACGGAAAGGTTTCTTCACAGTAAGAGCTGTGAAAATGTGGAACAGACTCCCTCCAGACGTGGTTCTGGCCAGCTCAATAGATTGCTTTTAAGAAAGGCCCAGATTCTTTCCTAAATGTACATAATATAACTGAGTACTAATATGTGTAGGTAAGTTGATCCAGGGTAAAAAAAATTCTCTGCTGTAGCAAATTGGATCATGCTCTGCTGGGGTTTTTTGCCTTCCTCTGGATCAACTGTGGGTATGGAGTTGGGTATATGTGATGTACTGTGTTTTTTTTATTTTGTTTGTTTATTTTTTTTTATGGTTGAACTGGATGGACTTGTGTCTTTTTTTAACCTGACTAACTATGTACAGTGCGGAAAATAAGTATTTGAACACCCTGCTATTTTGCAAGTTCTCCCACTTGGAAATCATGGAGGGGTCTGAAATTGCCATCGTAGGTGCATGTCCACTGTGAGAGACATAATAAAAAAAAAAATTCCAGAAATCACAATGTATGATTTTTTTAACTATTTATTTGTATGATACAGCTGCAAAGAAGTATTTGAACACCTGAGAAAATCAATGTTAATATTTGGTACAGTAGCCTTTGTTTGCAATTACAGAGGTCAAACGTTTCTTGTAGTTTTTCACCAGGTTTGCACACACTGGAGGAGGGATTTTGGCCCACTCCTCCACACAGATCTTCTCTAGATCAGTCAGGTTTCTGGGCTGTCGCTGAGAAACACAGAGTTTGAGCTCCCTCCAAAGATTCTCTATTGGGTTTAGGTCTGGAGACTGGCTAGGCTACTCCAGAACCTTGATATGCTTCTTACAGAGCCACTCCATGGTTATCCTGGCTGTGTGCTTCGGGTCATTGTCATGTTGGAAGACCCAGCCTTGACCCATCTTCAAAGCTCTAACTGAGGGAAGGAGGTTGTTGCCCAAAATCTCGCAATACATGGCCCCGGTCATCCTCTCCTTAATACAGTGCAGTCGCCCTGTCCCATGTGCAGAAAAACACCCCCAAAGCATGATGCTACCACCCCCATGCTTCACAGTAGGGATGGTGTTCTTGGGATGGTACTCATCATTCTTCTTCCTCCAAACACGGTTAGTGGAATTATGACCAAAAAGTTCTATTTTGATCTCATCTGACCGCATGACTTTCTCCCATGACTCCTCTGGATCATCCAAATAGTCATTGGAAAACTTAAAACAGGCCTTGACATGTGCTGGTTTAAGCAGGGGAACCTTCTGTGCCATGCATGATTTCAAACCATGACGTCTTAGTGTATTACCAACAGTAACCTTGGAAACGGTGGTCCCAGCTCTTTTCAGGTCATTGACCAGCTCCTCCCGTGTAGTCCTGGGCTGATTTCTCACCTTTCTTAGGATCATTGAGACCCCACAAGGTGAGATTTTGCATGGAGCCCCAGTCCGAGGGAGATTGACAGTCATGTTTAGCTTCTTCCATTTTCTAATGATTGCTCCAACAGTGGACCTTTTTTCACCAAGCAGCTTGGCAATTTCCCCGTAGCCCTTTCCAGCCTTGTGGAGGTGTACAATTTTGTCTCTAGTGTCTTTGGACAGCTCTTTGGTCTTGGCCATGTCAGTAGTTAGATTCTTACTGATTGTATGGGGTGGACAGGTGTCTTTATGCAGCTAATGACCTCAAACAGGTGCATCTAATTTAGGATAATAAATGGAGTGGAGGTGGACATTTTAAAGGCAGACTAACAGGTCTTTGAGGGTCAGAATTCTAGCTGATAGACAGGTGTTCAAATACTTCTTTGCAGCTGTATCATACAAATAAATAGTTAAAAATTCATAAATTGTGATTTCTGTACTGTGTTTTTTTTATTTTGTTTGTTTATTTTTTTTTTATGGTTGAACTGGATGGACTTGTGTCTTTTTTTAACCTGACTAACTATGTACAGTAACTATATCCATCTCAGCCTGTTAGTTTCCTGGCTGTGTTGGTAGAACAAATAAAATAAATAAAAAACATGGTGTTGTGCTGTCCCCTAAAAGAACCACCTATATAATACTGTGCAAATTGAATAACAAGTGCCACAAAAAGAACACTATTCATAGAAATGTAAAATAAGTGCTCAAACAAGTCAAATAAAGTTCGCTCCACAGGTGCAGGCAGTGATCTTCACATCAAATGTGTTTCCTTGTTCCACCACACAAGTGTTACAAAGCAACTTACCACAAAATCAGATCCCAATGATAAGGAGGTATGAATGCACTAAATGCAGCCCTCTGTTCAATATTGCATCTCCAAAAGCACTTTACACTAACGCCAATCCCACAATGTTAAGCATTAGAAACAGAGAAGAAACCCCACGGTGTAGTAATAAAATACTTACATTTATTGCATTAAATAGAAATGTACTCACAAGAAGCAAAAGCAAACAGAACGGTGCTTTGTTCCAGCTAATGAACGAGTGTGAAAACGTCAATAGCTTTAGGGCGGAGCGATAGTGGTGAAGTTTTCACATTGCTTATCGGCCGGAGTGAAGTGCTGTTCCGTTTTCTTTTGCTTCTTGTGAGTACATTTCTACAGTAAAACCTTGGTTTGCGTGCAAAATTCGTTCCAGAAAAATGCTTGTAATCCAAAGCGCTTGTATATTAAAGCATTTTTTTACAGGGTATAAAAGAGAAGAGAGGCACCTCTAAGTGTAGCAATAAGTTGCTAAATGTTGTACCTTCATTAAATGTAACAATATTGCTACACTGAGGCCCCGAGAAACTCGTCCTAAAAGAAACATTGTTAACTCCTGACGGCCAAAGATCGGGAGAGTGCTAAAGCACACGCAGACTCTCCATCGGAGGCCAACTATGTGTCCCTACTGGAGGCTAGGCGCGCAGTTTCCTTGCATTTCTCAGACCTAGCACACACTGAGGCAAAAAGGACGGCGGAGACTATCTTTGCAGAAGGGGACAAAAATGGTAAGCTTCTGGCCAATCTTGCTGCGGACCCAAAAACGACAGTCAGTGTACCTGTGGTGAGGGGGAGGGGGGGGGGGCCTTGGTTACTGATCCCGCGGAGGTTTTAGATGAATTTGTGAGTTATTACTCAGCTCTTTACCTGCCCATCCCGGCATATGATTCAGCTATGTTGGACGAGTTATTGAAGGGCGTAGCCATGCCCCGTCTGTCGAACGAGGATGCTGAGTCTTTAGATAAGCCCATCTCAGTTCTCGAGATAGAGGCAGCACTGCAGGCTTTCCCTCCGCAGAAGGCGCCGGGTCCGGACGGTTTCCCGGCGGATTTCTACAGGACTAATAAATCACAATTGGCACCTAGACTAAACAGGTTCTTTAGACATTGCTGGGAGACGGGGGCTTTACCAGAGTCCATGATGGAGGCATACATGGTGCTCCTATTAAAACCAGGCAAGGACCCGATGGAGTGCTCATCCTATAGGCCTATTGCTTTGCTCAACATGGACCTCAAGATCCTTACTAAGGTCTTGGCGTCGAGATTGGCTGGGGTCATTTCGACCCTAGTGGATGTTGACCAAACAGGGTTTATGCCTGGTATGTCGACGGACACAAACTTAAGAAGGCTATTCACGCATCTCCAATTGGATAATGCTGATTGCCCGGCTAGAGTGATTGTCTCCATCGACATCGAAAAAGCTTTTGATTCCGTTGATTGGCAGTACATGCACAAAGTCTTAGAGGAAATGGGGTTTGGTCCCGGCTACCAAAAGTGGATTAGTTTGCTATATGCTTACCCTCGAACGGCTGTTCGGCTGGGTTTTAAGGTATCTCCATTCTTCCTAATTGGTAGGGGTACAAGGCAGGGATGCCCACTCTCTTCGTTCCTTTTTGCGTTAATGATGGAGCCTATTGCTAGGGAACATAGGGGGGGGGGGGTCCGAATTGGAACAATTATAGAAAGTGTGGCACTCTATGCAGACGACCTGCTTCTATTCCTTAAAGATCCGGGGATGTCGCTTAAGGCAGCCTTGCAGATCCTGGATACGTTTGCCTCCTTTTCGGGCTTGCGTGTGAATTGGAGCAAGTCTTCTATATTACCTCTGGGTCCTGAGGCCCCGCTGCAGCGGGATGATGCACTGCCGTTGCTGTGGGTTTCCTCTATTACTTATTTGGGGGTTAAAATTACTGCCGATATTGCTGATTATAAGACTTTAAATCTTCTCCCGCTAGTGGTCACTCTGAAACAACGGGTTCAGGCCTGGAAGAAATTACCCCTTTCACTACTTGGAAGAGTTAATCTGCTTAAAATGAAATTTCTACCTGTTCTCCTATACTATCTGCGCCATTCCCCGGTGTGGATTCCTAAATCGTTCTACACATCATTGAATGGTATAATAGGGGCTTTTATTTGGTCACCACAGTCACCCCGAATAGGTGTTAAGGTCCTACAGGAACCTTGGGGTCAGGGGGGGCTGGCACTCCCGGATTGTCAGAAGTATTATCTGGCGGGCCAGATGGTGTTCGCCAGACGCTGGTTGCTAGCGGATGAGGGGGACACGGCCACTATTCTGGAGGCGGCGCTCTTGGGTTCATATGAAAGTCTTAGGTTAGCTCTGTTTAGAGGCCCTAAACCTACCTTACCTTTGACTGCCACTATGAAAGCTACCATCAGGGCGTGGAAGGTTGCAACCACCATGGTGTCACCTTCATATTTGGGAGTCTCGCCCCCTCTGTGGTTAAACCCAAATTTGCCGGACTTTTGCTCCCTTCCGGACCCAATGATCTGGGCCTGTAGGGGGGTCAAACTGCTGGAACATATTACCAGGGAGGGAGACCTTATTTCATTTGACCAGCTAAAGGCCAGGCATAACCTGCCTAATTCCCTTTTCTTTAGATATCTGCAGCTGCGTCACGCTTTTCAGGCGCAGTTCGGGAGCCGCAGGGTGGAGTTTCTTCCCTCGGCACTGGAGAATTTATTAACAAGTGAGGATTTGCCTAAAACTCTGTCCACAGTATACAAGGCTATGTTTACCAAAGTGCCTATTGGGGTGTCTCGGTGTAGGGAGAGGTGGGAGAGTGAGATTCCTGACATTCAAGGTGAGGACTGGGAGGATATGTGGGATCACCCCTTCAAGCATCTGGTATCTGCTAGGGATCGCCTTATTCAATTAAAATGTTTACATCGCATTTACTACACCCCGGCCAGATTATCTTGTATTTACCCTTCTAGTACTGGTCAGTGTTGGCGGTGTAATTTTTCCCCAGCAGGCTCGGAGCACATTTTTGGACGTGTCCTCACGTCCAGCACTTCTGGGCAGGGGTGGTCGAGTGTCTGTCCGGGGTGCTATGTGTTCCAGTTCCCCTGACAGCTAGGGTCTGCCTTATTGGGTTGGTTGAGGAGGTAGTTCCCTCACTGGCACATCGTACCCTTCTGAATATTGGGTTGTTTTATGGCAGGAAGGCTATTCTATTAAAATGGAAAAACTCCAATGCCCCAACATTATCATTTTGGAAAGGGTTGGTTAACTCTGTAATTCACATGTACAAGGCCACCTACAGGTCAAGGGGTTGTGATAAGAAATTTAAGAGGGTGTGGCAGGCTTGGTTAGACTCCTCTGTCACGATGGGTTAGGGCTACAGTTTAATTTTCTGGAGGTTTCCGCCACATACTGAAGACTATGCTAAATGGATGTGCTTTATTACGACTTATACACCTCCGGTGCTTAGGGAAGGTTTCCGTTTATTTTATTGTATTTCTATCTTTACATTTCTGATAAGGGATCTTGATATGACCTAATCCTGAAGTCATTGAGCTGAAACTACCTGGGGTCATTATGTTTTCTGGATCTCACATGGTGCTTTACGGTTTAGCTGCTATGGGGTGGTGGTTGGTCAGGGTGGGGAGGGTTTACGGTGGTAGGTTGTAAATGTTACTTGTAGGTGTGTCGGCCCTGCGTGGCCTCTGTTGGGGTGGGCATGTTGCCTACCTTGTATGTGTGTTTGTTTTCGGTGTAAAAAAAATCAATAAAAAGAATAAAAAAAAAAAAAAAGAAACATTGTTTTCCTCGAAGGGTTTCTTGACAGGCTTGTCGAGAATCTTGTCAAGCTTTCTTTGCGTACACACTGTCAAGACAAAATCTCGTCGTTCTCAAACGTGGTGACGTACAACACGTACAACGGCACTATAAAGCCGATTTGTACTTTTCAGTCTGTTACAGCGTGACGAATGTGTTATCTCCATTACGAACACTACTTTTACTGAAGGTGCGCTCCCGTCTCATACTTTATTCTGAGAATGCGCGGGTTTCAAAGCATACACACAAATGTGTTTCTCATTGTAAACCAGCCCGATGTGAAACACGACGAGGAAATTGGGACTCCCGACAAGAAAAAAGAGAACTTGTTCTCTTTTTTTTCTCGCCATGAACCACAACAGTTTTCTCTACGAAAAACATACACACGACCAAGTTTCTTGATGGATTTTGTCGAGGAAAACGCTTGTGTGTACGAGGCCTTAGGCCCCATACACACGAGCAGACAGATTTGTTCAAATCGGTCGGGCCGACCGATTTGAACAAATCTGTCTGCTGGGGACATATTGGTTTGATCGTGTACACACGATCAAACCAAAATCCCCACCGCCAGACGGCGCGGTGATGTGGCGGTGACGTTGACGCCGCCACGTCACCGCACCAGGAAGTAAAACACTTCCGCACATGCGTCGAAACCATTCGGCGCGTGTGCGAGAAGACATGTCTGCTGGTTAGCGTACTAACCAGCAGACATGTCGGGCGGACGGGTTCCCAGCTGACAGATTGGTAAGCATGCTTTCCAATCTGTCGGGTGGCCAAATCCGTCTGTTTGCCCGTACACACGATCGAATCTGTCTGCTGAAACGGTCTAGCAGACTGTTTCCAGCAGACAGATTTGATCGTGTGTACGAGGCCTTAGAGTCTCGACTCTTCTTTTTTATACTCAGTTGTGACAAGACGCTACTCTTATATCAAGACATCGCTTGTATATCAAGGCAAAATGTATTAAAACATTTTCCTTGTCTTGCAAAACGCTCTCAATCCAAGTTACTCTCAAACCAAGGTTTTACTGTATTTGATGCAATAAATTCAAGTAATTTGATACTACACCATGGAGTTGCTCTCCAATGCTTACCATTCATTTTGAATGGGTCTCAACGTAAAAAAATAAGGTAAAATACTTTCCTTAAAGCATTTGCCCCATGAGTGGTAATTGTAAGGGGAGTTGTACTGAATTTGAACACTGTAAACTAATGTACAAGTTTGTGTCTAAAAAGTTTGATGAATGGTATCAGAAAACAAGCAAAGCAGAAGATACAAACAAATGACCTTTATTGGCCTCCAAAATAATCGCCATCCTTCACAACACACTTTTGGCAACATTCATTAAGCTTCTTGAAACTGTCAGCAAAGGCCTTTTTAGGAATCGATCACAGAACTGCTGTCATACATTCTTGGATTACCACCACGTCCTCAAAACATGCGCCCTTCATGACGCTCTTCATCTTCAGGCAGGGAAACAGAAAGAAGTCCCCTGGCACCAGATCAAGCTAGTATGGTGGAGGATTGAGAGCAGGTACACCACACTGAGCTGAAATGTTCCCACACAGATTGTACGGTGCGCAGGCGCCTTATCTTGCAGCAACAACCGTTTCAAAACCTCCCAGTAGAATGCAGCGTTTATGGTTTGACCCGCAAGAATGAACTCCTTATGAATGATGCCATTGTTGTCAAAGAACGCAATCGACATTGTCTTAAACTTGGACTTTTGAATGCTACTCTTTTTGGGTCACAGGGAAGACGGTTAACGCCATTGCTTCGATTGCCACTTGGTTACCAAATGTGACTCCTTTATTTTCCTTCGGGAAAGCATTTGAATCACATTTTCTGCTTACAGCTTCCATCCACTTACACCAACATTTCATGTGTCTTGGTCTTCTTTTTTCCCACTTGTACTTCATGTTCACTCTTTGCTCCATTGCACTGTGACCCTACCTTTCACACTGACTATGTTCGACTGCCCACAGCGTGTTTACCCTGACGGTCACGTGTATGATTCTCGATGTGTACCTGGATAGCAATGTGCATGCGCACACACCTGGCCCATGTTGCCATTGAGATATCGGATTTCAGATATCTACCTGCATGTATATTTTTTCCTATGAGCCCTAGGATGCTCTGCTATGTAAAAGTTACCTAGATTTCTTAGTCAGTGGCCTGGCTCTACCTTGTTGTGCCTTTCAGACCACAATGCGCCTATAAAGTAGCATCATGAACCCCTAGTAAAAGATTCATGGCTCTTTTATTCCCAGGAACCCCCATCCCTTGCGTGTATTTGGTATATTTGGTTGGGTAGGGGAAGATAGGGTCTTTGGCATGTTGCATCTTCTTCACAATCAGCCACCAGCACGTCCAAGACCCCAATTTTCTTTTTCCTAAATTCGCTTTAGGGGAAAATGAGACTGAAGAGCTGCAAGCAGAACAGTGACAGCTCTAGCTGCAGATGGAATGGCCTGGGCCTAGCGTTGCCACTTACCCCTCTAAAGACCAACTCAAAGCAGTTTTGAACAGAACGGGAAAAGTGTAAGGCCTCGTACACACGACCGGGTTTCTTGGCAAAAACCAGCAAGAAAACTGCTTCTTGCCGAGATTCCCGTTCGTGTGTACGAGGCATTCAGGTTTCTCATCTGAAAATCTGGCCAGAATCTCAACGAGTAAAAAAGAGAACCTGATCTATTTTTTCTCGTCGAGATTCTTGTCGGCCTGTTTACCGACGAGAAACACGAGAGTGTGTATACTTACCTGTCGCCATGGAAACCTGTGCATGCATTTGATGCATGCACGGTAGCATCCTAGGCATATGTAGGGTGAAGCTCTTGCATCGACTGTGACAAGCGCATGCTCGTTGTACACAATGACGTCACCGCGTTCTTGCGCAACTGCCCTTTGCAAAGTGCACAGTCTATTTGCCTTTAGTAAATCAACCTCTAAAGCCTCGTACACATGCTTGCTTAACTCGGCAAGAACCAGCAAGAAAACTGCTGGCAGAGCTTTCTTGCCGCGTATACCGAGCGTGTGTACAAAGCTTTCAGGTTTCTTGTCTAGAAAAATGCCTAAAATCTCGACGAGAAAAATAGAGAACCTGCTCTCTATTTTCTCGTTGTGATTTTCGGCAACTCGAGAAACCCGAGAATGTTTAGCCATTGAAACCCGCGCATGCTTGAAATGACTTTGACGCATGCGTGGTAGCTTCCTAGGCCTAGGTAGGGTGCAGCAAGATGCAGGTGACGTTGCACGCGATGACATCAACGCGTTCTTGCCATTCAAAAGAACCGTGTTTTTTTGAATGGAGTGTCTTCCTGACGAGATTCTGGCCCGTGTGTACAGGGCTTAAGAGTCTCCTTTTGCAAGCAGTATTTTTTGGATTCCATTTTTCTTTTTTCTTTTTTTTTTTTAACTGGTGTGCAGTTTGTGATCTTGGTTTCTTTTTTTTTTTTTTTTTTTTTTTAACAATAGATTTTTATTGGATTCCATTTTTCATACAACCGAGTTGCTTTAAATGACAAAATAGCTGGCATGGCAGTGAGATATATATTTTATAGAGAAATATAATGAACCGGGAGTTCTTCTTTAACATTTTGATCTATACCGGCGTACTGAATAAAATTGCGCCTCCTTCCTTTAATGTCTAATCCTCTGGAAAGGCACCCATAGTTAGGCTTTGCTGGGTTTTTAACATCAATAGTCTTCTACGGCAGAGCAACTGCTTCTTAATGCACTTTGAGGAAAGCAACGAATCAGTTTCCAAATACTTGGGTTAACTTCACCATCTCAATAGCTCTGCTTCAAAAGAGAGAGATTGTTGTTCTAGCATCAGGTAATAAATTACTTTGGAATGCCACACTCTTCAATTTCAAGTCGAGAGAAGCAACTTTAATAAAATGTACTCTGGTAATACACTGAGAGTTGTTTCCTCCAAATCGAGACCAGTTTTTTTATTTTTTTATTTCGGGCTCTCAGTGGAGCACGGGGAAATATAACATGCAGCCTTGAGCGATGGAATGGTAAAACAGACAGTTTTATGATAAATGGCCTTGGAAAGTGAAATTACAACTTCAGCAAATGAACAATATGTAGAAATGATTCTACATTTTATTTTATTTTTTTTCTTTCTGTTTTTTTTATTTGGAAATGCAGCTGAGAGTATTGGACAATAGAGGGGCTCTAATAGAATGTAATGCAGTGCAACAGTGCCCCCAGGTGGTAGAACAGTGGTACCAGATATCATTAAACTGGCAGCTTGGCTATCTGCTAATAGGCCACACACTTTAGATGTAATCAGCGTCTTTTGTTTAAACCGTTGTCTGTGTAAGACTGTTATTATGATAGCCTGTAATACTAAAGGAAAGACATCATCATAAAAATATCTGCTAAATGTTGAAAAAATGGACACGCTCCATAAGTATTTTATGATATATGTCAATCGTTTTCTGAATAGGCGCAGATGTTTGGCATTCAAGGAGAGGTTTGTTTGCATTTTAAAGGGAGCCTGTCATAAAGGGAGCTGCTATAGCTGTCATCATCAGTTTTGCTTCACTACTAGGGGGCTTGAGTATGAAAATATTCCCAAAAGAAATCAGAAATTCAGTAATCATTTTTGAAGTGTAATTCTAATGCCTACATAGGTGAGTCACTGATCGAAATTTGGCCAGTTCAGAAGAGATCAGTTGAATTTCAGTCCATGTATGGGCAGGGTGGTTGTACAGAAGATGATCTTCCAATCAACTTCTGTACAATACAATACAGCAGGGCTCAAAATTTCAAGTCTTCAGCCACTAGCCAGGCCTCAAGCGTTACTCGCCACCAGTTTCCCAACCCCTACCATGCCTTAATTCTGCCGTTAATCACGCTCTCATAAATTATCTCCTGAAATGACACTTAAATGTTTTATGCAGAATTAAGTTACAAAAATAAATATTAACAACGTTATCAGTTCCCCTCAGTACAGCCTCACATGTGCCTATCAATGCAGGCTTACCTGTGCCCATAATTGCAGCCTCACCTGTGCCCACCATTGCAGCCTTACCATGCCCACCATTGCAGCCTCACCGTGCCCACCATTGCAGCCTCACCGTGCCCACCATTGCAGCCTCACTGTGCCCACCATTGCAGCCTCATTGTGCCCCAAATTGCAGCCTCACTGTGCCCCACATTGTAGCCTCACTGGGCCCCACATTGCAGCCTTACTGTGCCCCACATTGCAGCCTCATTGTGCCCCCCATTGCAGCCTCATTGTGCCTCCACTGCAGACTCACTGTGCCCCCATTGGTGGCCAGATCATGACAGGAGAAAGAGGAGAGCTGCGTGATCACTAAGCGGTATAACCCACTGTCAATTAACACCTACACATTTCCCTTTAAATGGAAGAGCAGATAATTAGCCACCCTTTACCTGACAACCTTAAATATTAAATGTGCCTCACCGCTTCATTGCATGATGTGGAGAGTGGGGGCGAGCACCGCCGACGGCCATTGTTGATTGGGAGCTGTTCTCCCAGCGATCGCCTATGGCAGAGAGCATTGAGGTAGAGGAGGACCGCGGTATCACCGAGTGGTTTAACCTGCTGTAATAGCATAGCATTGAACTTTGCTCTGCTTGTTCTCACACACAGCCCTGCCTCCTTCTAACCCTTACGCCTATAATAGACAGAATGCGGGTCCAATGCTGGGACACGTTCTGTCATACAGGCGCGGGGTTAGGAGGAGGCGGGGCTGTGTGTGAGAACAAGCAGAGCAGAGAAAAGTTCAATGTTATGCTATTACAGCGGGCTATACGCCTCAGTGATAATCCGGTCCCCCTCTACCTCAATGCTCTCTGCCATAGGAGATCGCTGGGAGAACAGCTCCCGATCAACAACAGCCGCTGGCAGGGCTCGCCCCCCCCCCCCCCCCCATTCCCAGGCAGCCCATCTCCTTGCCAGACCTCATTTTCCACTCGCAAAATGCGAGTAGGCGAGTGGAAAATTTGAGGTCTGCAATACAGTACATAGGATGCATAAAGGTGAAAAAAATAAGAACCATTACAACTCCTTTAAGCAGAGCTCTGCAAATGGGTGTGCCAGATCCTATGCCACCTTCACTTAATCATGTAAAAAAGTATTCTTGCAGACAGATATATTGAGCAATTTCAAATAGAATTATAAGTTTACTGGATGTTTTATTGCATGATCACAACACAAAGAGGGTGCAACGTTTCGGAGCCACATGGGGCCCCTTCACTACATCACATGCCTGACAAAGGGGCCCCACCTGGCTCCAAAACTGACAATTGTGTTGCTTTTTTATGGGTTTTTTTTAGAGTTAATTTATCAAGACTGGACCAAGTAAGGGAGGTTTTAATTGGCCAATTGTTGGTGCCAAATTTCCCAAGCTCCTGCCCCATTCCTGCTGCCATCTTGTGCCTAACTCCTTGCCGTAGGCCTACCTATGACATCCCCGGCCATTCACCTTTATATTCATAAGAAAGGACAGTCCATACAAAAGCTATAGTTTCTGCGCTTTACTGTCCTTCTTGGCATTGACATTAACATCACATAGACATGGTGTCTTCGGCATACATCGCCATACACAAAGGTGGACAAGCTGTCGCAGTCATTTGTGAAAGTTGAACATTGCACATCATTTATAAGCCCTCTTCCACTTATACCTCCTCTCTTTGGGAGCACCAGAGGTTTGGGGCCAATTTCCCTGGATACTAGATACTGTAGCATTCTTAGGGTTGCCACCTTTTCTTCAAGCCAAACCCAAACACTTTAGCAGCGCACAGCAAAATATATATATTTTTTGTCATACGTTATATTCATTACCTCTATACAATGCAATGCACAGCAATTTATTTATGTAGTATACACTATACATATAGGTTTGTGATAAAATAACATTTCTGATCATATGGATTTAATCACAAGAGTCCCCCTTTACATCAGAGTCAATAGAGTTCCCCTTTAGATCTGAATCAACAGAGTTCCCTTTTACATCTGAATCCACATGGTTTGTTCCCCTTTACATCTAACTCTGCAGTTTCCTTTAACATCTGAATCCAAAGAGTTTTGCTTTACATCTGAATCTGCAAGAGAGGAGTGTCGTGGAGGCATGTGAAGGGTATGACGGGGGGGCAGTATTGCAGGAGAGGAGTGTGGAGGGTATGACAGGGACAGTATGTACAAAAGAGGAGTGTGGAGGGTATGACTGGGGGCAGTATGTACAGGAGAGGAGTGCAGAAGGTATGATGAGGCAGCATGTACAGGAGAGGAGTGCAGAGGGTATTATGAGGACAGTATGTACAGGAGAGGAGTGCAGAGAGTATGACAGGGACAGTATGTACAGTAGAGAAGTGTGGAGGGTATAAGAGGGAGAGTATGTACTGGAGAGGAGTGAATAGGGTTTGACAGGGACAATATGTACAGGAGAGGAGTGTGGAGGGTATGATGTGTGCAGTATGTACAGGAGAGGAGCGTGGAGGGCAGGGCCATCTTTAATATGGTTTGGGCCCTGGACAAACATTTTTTTTGGGCCCCCCTCCAGCTTATTTTGGAGGGTATGATGGGGCAGTATGTACAGGTGAGGAGTGTGAAGGGTATGATGGGGACAGTATGTGCAGGAGAGGAGTGTGAAGGGTATGACAGTGGGAAGTATGTATGTACAGGAGAGGAGTGCGGAGGGTATGACGGGGCAGTATGTACAGGAGAGGAGTGCAGAGGGTATGACGGGGCAGTATGTACAGGAGAGGAGTGCAGAGGGTATTATGAGGACAGTATGTACAGGAGAGGAGTGCAGAGAGTATGACAGGGACAGTATGTACAGTAGAGAAGTGTGGAGGGTATGACAGGGACAATATGTACAGGAGAGGAGTGTGGAGGGTATGTTGTGTGCAGTATGTACAGGAGAGGAGTGTGGAGGGCAGGGCCATCTTTAATATGGTTTGGGCCCTGGGCAAACATTTTTTTTGGGCCCCCCTCGAGCTTATTTTGGGCCTGGCTGGTTCACATGTATGTGTTTTGGCGGCCTTCATTTGTGCAGGCACAGCAGCCCATTGATTTGAATGGGCTGCCATGCCTTTGTTTCCTGCAGAAAAAAGGTGCATTCAGCATTTTAAAAATACAGTTGCCTTGAAATCCATTCTGCTTTTGCACCATGCTACTTACCTGCAGTTCTTGCACACACAAACGCACTGTGTTTTTAAAAGCGTGACCTAAACGTCTAAAAATGCAGCAAGTTTGACAGTGCAGGAACTGCAGATAAGTCACAGCAGACAGCAGAATGGACAGACAGTGCTGTATTTCATTGCTTGATGGGCATAGGTGTGCCGTGTGCCCAGCCTATTACATGAGGCATGCGCTTTTCTTTGCAGGAAACGCAGGCATGGCGGCCCATTCAAATGAATCGGCTGCTATGCCTGCGCAAATGTGGGCCGCCAAAACACATACATGTGAACCAGCCAGGCCCAAAATAAGCCCATGAAGCAGTTAAATACAGACAGTAATGCCATGTGCTCTGAGGCCTTACTCAGCCTGGACTGCAGGTCTGGTCTGTGATTTAAAGAGTTCCTCTATTTTACACATGGCATGGCCTGGGGTCCCATGGTGCTAAAGCAGAATGAACAGACGGTGCTGTGATCCCATGCCATTTCATGTGTAAAATACAGGAACTTTTTAAAACACTGACCAGGCTTGCAGTGAATCATCAAAAATTATAAAGACTTTGGGCACACTCTACAGAAAACTTCTATTTACACTATAGTTTAGCAAACAGTGACATACCTTCAGGAGCAGGAAGAAGTCAGCCTCGGGAAGATCAAACTGGGGATGCTATAAAATCACATTCTAATTCACTTTTATATACAAGCAGCACCCAGTGGCAGGAAGAGAGAAGTGCATGTCTAAAGGGAAGCCAGGGGTGCTGTACATTTTAAACCACTGGGAAGGGAAGCAGTACTACGTGGAGTGTGGAGGGTATAATGGGGACAGCATGTACCGGAGAGGAGTGCGGAGGGTATGATGGGGACAGTATGTACAGGAAAGGAGTGCAGAGGGTATGACAGGGACACTATGTACAGTAGAGGAGTGCAGAGGGTATAACAGGGACAGTATGTATGGGAGAGGAGTGTGGAGGGTATGATGGGTGCAGTATGTACAGGAAAGGAGTGTGGAGGGTTTGATAGGGACAGTATGTACAGGAGAAGAGTGCAGAGGGTATGATGGGGACAGTATGTACAAAAGAGGAGTGTGGAGGGTATGATGGGTGCAGTATATACAGGAGAGGAGTATGGAGGGTATGATGGTGGCAAAATGTGGAAGGATTTCTTGCAGTATCTTTGGGGTAACCAGGGAGCGATGTTGGGAAAATACAGGAAGGATGTCCCTCAGCAGGGGGGTAGAAAGCAGCTCTAAGTGATGTGTGCCATCTGCATGTATATAGTGGTCTGGGGGTTGATGCAGGCTGGGGGGAGTTGGGTGCTGAGAAGTGGTCAGATGGTGATGTATGTAATCAAATAAAGCTCTTGTGCTCATCTACTAATATATACAACAGTAAATTATACAACAGCACTGCTCAATTAAAACAATCTCCTGTTATAAGATGCCAGCCCCTAGCACTCTATGTCCAGATGATGTGAAGGTAATTGATGACCATCCATGTAACCTTGTGTTATTCAAGCTCTCAGTCTGTACAATCAGAATTCTAGACTCATGACATGAACACAGGGTTAAGTGAATGATAAATTGCTTTCACATTATCTGGACTGAGCAATTGGGGGATGTTTGCATAGACAGCTTAGGAGATATCTGTCAGATGTGATTGGGCTGCAGACTCCCTCCTCCCCCCACACACTCACTCACTGTCTCTTCAGATTCTTCTTAGCTTAACCCATCAATGCAATTGAAGCAAAATAAATCCTCCTGAAGCTTTGCAACTTTCCACCCATGGAGACTTTCCTTTGGAAAAAAAAACTCTGCTCACCTCCTCCCTGCCTGCAGTGTGAGCAGCGGCCAGCCCGACAGTAGCTACAGTGGGCTCCGCCTCCCGGTTCTCTTAGCACACTGCACTGGTGATGGAGGGGGGTGTTTGAGTCAGAGATAACAGCAAGTGCAGGAGACTGGATGGGGGGGAGCAGAAAGGAGCTTCTGAGATTCCCAACATGCTCTGTCAAGATAGTGTATTTCTTTAGATGCAATGACACTGCTTCTGTCTCCACAGTGGCTAGTATGCTAAAGGACACCCTCCTGCCTGAATGGTCTGCCCTTTGTCTGAGCTGAATAATGTGCCCGTGGTCTCAGGCAGTACAAACCCGGGGACATTATTCAAGACCCGGACTGTCAGGACGGCAGCCTCCTTTTCCTTCTCCCCTGATCTGCTGCTGGGAAGTGACCATCTTCTTCTCACCCTGGACCTTAGGAGCAGAGGCCTTGGACCCTCTGTCTGGTTGCCAGTGCTTCAGCTGGAGAAATTTCTCGTAACTCCACAGATGCTGCCGGCAGAAAATCTCATGTCCCTGTCAGTGGTGTGGGAGAAAGGCTTATTGCCTCTTCTCTCAGAAAGGCCGAAGCCACTGTTGGTGCTGGGCAGAGTGATGTTTGGCCTTGATGCCAGCTCTTCTGCTGGAGGCTCGCCAGATTGTTCTTCCTCAGCAGAAAAGTCAAGGAAATCCCCAGTCTATGAAACTGGTGTCTAAGGATAGAGGTTCATCATCTCCTGCCTGTAGAACGAAGAAGATGTTACCGGTGCTAGGCAGAGGTTAGCAGAGCCCTGCCCTGTTGTCAACACTTCAGCTTTGGGGACCGCAATCTCCAGAGTTTCTGCTGAACGTGTTCTAGCAGTTCCCTGTATGCCCTTTCCAGATGCTGTTTATTCCAGATCAGGTTTAAACTCTGAGACCCCTAGCAGAGGCAGCTCTAGGCTTTGTGAGGTCTTAGGCAAAACGTAGACATGAGGCCCCACTTCCAGGACACTCTCCTCACCCATCAGAAATATTCAACCAATGCAAGAGAGGAGAGAGAGGGGGAGGTGAAAAAGAGAGAGGGGAATAGAGAGATCCGATGATGCTGACATTAGTATTGATCACAGGCAAATTATGCGGGCGCACGGCCCCTGTAAATGAGAGGCCTTAGGCGACCGCCTAATTTGCCTAATTGGAGATCCGCCTCTGCCTACAAGACCAAGCATAGCCTCTCTGTATTCTTGTTGGTCCTCAAGGGTCCTCAAGGGTAGGTTCCCCTTCATTTCAAAACACAAAACATTTGTAAGGCTCTCCCACAGCAATCCAGGGCCGCCTAAGTCATATCCTTCCGGAGAGCATTCTGTTCTCCCCTAAATATCCCTGCTCTGCGTGCCATTGCAAAACCCGATATCGATCGTCCAGTGGTGGAGCGCACCTTTGGCCTCCTGAAGTCACGTTTCCGATGCCTGGATAAGTCTGGGGGGACCCTGTTGTATTCCCGAAACTTTGTGTGCCAGATCATCGGTGCATGTTGCCTGCTGCACAACTTCGCAGTGAGAAAGGGCCTGCAGATTGACCTACGTGATGACCTGACCCCTGAACCAGACAATCCCCCCCTAACCGAGGCTACCCCGACTTCTGAGGGAAGAGCAGCCAGGAGACAGCTCACATTAGGCATCTTTGCACGTTAAACACACACATTAATCATGGCACAATGAGAATGCATGCATGCACACCACTGTGGTCCCTAGCACAGACACATCACATCCTCATCAAATTGGATTAGCACAAGCCCACAATGCTGGACTTGTGAGCAGCAATGCCACACCACGGCTCCAATTATGTCACTGTACATTCATACACCATTCACACGGACCTGGGCATCACTTCTCCCTGGTCCTGGGGAACCCTACTCCACCAAAACTGAGGGTGACTGAGGTTTTCCGGCAGGAATATTACCCCCACATTCAGGGCTGGACTGGGACAAAAATTTGCCTCTGGACTTCATCCAGACTGGCCCACTTTGACAGGTCTCTCCCATGGGGGCCGGACACCTCCCGCACCCCCCCAGCCACCCAAGCCCCCTCTCCCCCTTCACTAGCCACTAGCCATTCTACTTTATTAGAGTAGAACGGCTGGTACTGGTACTCTTATAGGCAGTACCAGTGGGGAAGCTAGACATTATTTCACCCGGGGCAAAGAATCAGTTTGGTGCCCCCCCCTTATGGGACAAGATTAGGCAGAAGTGAAAAACTCCCAGGCCATAGCTGTTGAGTTAGCTGTCATTCCTCTCCCCCATGCTCCTCTGTCGTCCCCCCTGCTCCTCTGGTCCTCCTCCTGCTCCTCTGCTCCCCCCAGGTGAGCGCTGCGGGGAGGAAGAGGAGGTGAGCGCTGCGGGAAGGGAGAGACAAAGGAGCGGTGGTCTGCTGTAACTGAAGCCGGCCCACTGGGCCATCGGCCCACCGGGAAACTCCCTGTAGTCCCAATGGCCAGTCCATCCCTGCCCACATTCCAAAATCATTCACAACACAAAAAAAAAAAAAATGTCCAGCAAAAAAAAAACTGAAAAAAAAGGGGGAAAACAAATTAATGCCGCTGGCGTGAGCCACGCCTGGGGCGCCCACGGCCACGGTCCCGGCTCCTCAGGGGATACTCATGGGGAGGGGAGGGGGTAATCTGGGGAAGGAGGAGCAGCCCCTGGTCTCTGCCCACCTGGCGGCCTGCCCTCCAAGGCCACGGCAATTCTGTTCAGGCCAGCACCTAGTGTTGCCGTGTTGGCCTGGATAGCCTGGGTGAGGGCCCTCACATCCTGCCCAACGTCTGCTGTTGTAGTCTGCAGTACGTTTAGGCAGTTTGTAAAAGCCCGGGAGTGGCAGTCCAGGTCCCCAAGCGTATCCTTTATGGAGGACAGGCTCTCCTCCATCCGCCCCAAAGTCTGGCTGACCTGTCCAAGATGGTGGGTCTGAAGGGCCTGCTCCCTTCTCAGATTGGCGGGCAGAACCTCGGCCACCCCCCTGGTCTTCTGGGATGACTTCCTGCCTCCAGCTGAGGCTTGTGGCCGGTGAGAAGGGATGGCCCTTGGGAGAGGAGCCCTGTTGGGGGAGGAGTGGGAGGGGCTAGCCCTTATGGAGGGCTGGTTGCTGCCAGCCAGAGAGGAAGACTCCTCCAAAAACAGCAATCCACTGGCTGACATGACATCCTCCTCCTCCTCCTCAAACTCCTCCTCCTAAACCTCCTCCTCTTCAACCTCCTCCGAGGACTCCGGCATTGTCTGGGGGGCCTCATCAGGCTGTTGTCCCTGGGATGGTGCGGTCAGCCCAGATGGCCCAGCACCCTCCTGCACATCTGTGGATGACACAAAACATTCACAGGTTGGAGAATCCACACACTTGCCACATATTCCCTTTTACCCCCCCCCCACATGCTACACACCTGATAGGGCAACAAAAACATTACCTGGCATCACGCCTTCATGACTGGAGTCATAGCCAGGCAGGCCCTCCACCTGTTGTCTATGAAAGGTGTGGGCCACCGCACGCTCCTCCGCTGTCAGCCTAACAGGGCATGGTGGGCCCCCTCCTGTGCCCCTGTCATGGGCTGCCATTTTGGCCAGCTTCTTTCTGACCAGACGCCGGAGGTCATTGATTTTCTTTTCAATCCCCGGCCGTGTCCGGGTCTCCCCCCCCCCCCCCCCAGCTGAATTCACCTGGTCAGTAATGTGCTGCAAAATCTCACGCCTCCTGGCCGGGGTGGTGTTGGCACTCTCCGGGCCGTGGAGAAAACGCCCATATTGGGTAATGGCCCGGGCAATTATTTGTTTCTCCCCCAAAGTAAAATTCAACTACCTCTTCCTCTCAGTCATACTCATACAAAAACTCTCTCCCAAACAATCAGCAAAAATCACTCACAAAAACAAGCAGGAAAAATCAAGCAACAAAACAAACAAACAAAAATCTATCAACCAAAAAGTCTCACAAGCAGTCACCAAAAAACACTTTCAAATATCTTTTACCAAACACTAGATCACACAGTCCACAAATATCACAAAGACAAGTCACAACGCAACAAACAACAGAACAAAAGCACCTTGCTGTATAGGGAGGGATACAAAGGGATGTACTTTTGCAAAGAAAGTGCGTTTGTGTCTGTCTATTTATGCTGTCTGCGTAGTTCACAAAGTTGCCCGGGTCCACTTCCAATTTCACTAATTGCGCCGTATCCGAGTTGTGAGCATGCGCACAGAGGTGCTGACCATGGTCTGCTTCATGCGCGCATGCGCGAGCCGGCCGGCCCTTCATTTGCATGGGGTCACGGCTCATTTCAATGTAACACGCCCACGTCCTTCCCAATTTGAATTACTCCGCCTTACGCCTCTGAAATTACGTTGCACAGGCGCTAATTTCTGCGCAAATCAATCGAGAATACGGTGATTGCGCCGCTACATTGCGGCAGTCTAACATAAAGGAGGTGCGCTACGCCAGTCAAAAAATGCGCCGATGTACGTGAATCTGGCCCGGAGTATTTACCCAGAGGGGACCTGTGGCAGAGGTAACTTCTGAGGCTCTTTGAGAGGGGTCTGTGGCAGAGACTTTCTCCCAAGTTAAAGTTCACCAAGGAGGGTCTGTGGCAGAGACTTATTCCTGTAATTGTCCGAGTGATACTCCGGCTGCCAGGTCAGTGAGAGAGGCCTGTCCAAAAGAGCAGCAGCTCCAATGGGGGTAATGCTACATGTGTATTCCAGAAAGTTTAACAATCAGCAGCTAAAGATACTCCAAACACCTGGTGCTAGCGCTTCAATCATCCTGGCACCAAGGTTGTTAAGGTGTCAGGATAATTGAAGCACATCAGGTGCCCCCCAGCAGAGTCTGTCCTTACATCAGGTGCCCCCAACGAAGTCCCTCCTTACATTAGGTGCCCCCAGCAGAGTTCATTCCTACATCTGGTGTCCCCAGCGAAATCCCAGTGCTTACATCAGTGTCCCCAGCAGGTCCACCCAGCAGAGTCCGTCCTTACATCAGGTGCCCCCAGCAGAGTCTGTCCTTACATCGGGAGCCCCCAGCAGAGTCCATCCTTACACCAGTTGCCCCCAGCAGAGTCTGTCCTTACATCGGGTGCCCTCAACAGTGTCTGTCCTTACATTAGGTGCCCCTAGCGAAGTCCCCCTTACATTAGGTACCCCAGCAGAGTCCGTTCTTGCATCTGGTGTCCCCAGTGGAGCCCCAGTCCTTACATCAGTGTCCCCAGCGGATCCCTGGTCCTTCCTCACATCAGTGTCCCAGCAGGCATTTAACACAGAGCTCTGTACACAGAGAACAACCTCTGTGTTTCGGCTTTGCAGGGATGAGAAACTTAGAGATCGGTTAGTAAAAGTAGTACACTTTACACATAGTTAGGCACACTTTTAACCCCTTGATTGCCCTAGATGCTAACCTTTCCCAGCCAGTGTCATTAGTACAGTGACAGTGTATAGCATATATTTTTATCAATTTCTATTACATTGTATTTAGTGCCTTTAAAGTCCCACCTCTAGGGAAAATCGTGTTCTATATTACTTAGGCATGTGGTACTCTTTGGAGTCAATCACTGAAACTCTTTAAACTATTGGGATTTTATTTATCAAAAACATGTAGCAGAATAAATGTGGCCTTTTTTTAATTTTATTTTTTTATTGGATGTGTTTTATGGCAAAAAGGAAATAATATTGTTTTTTTTAAATAGAATGTTCCACCTTTTTTTTATTTATGGCGCAAAAAAAAAACCCCAAAAAAAACAGTGGTGATCAAATACCACCAAAAGAAAGCTCTTTTTGTGTGAAAAAAAAAATGATATAAATTTAGTTTGGTTACAGCGCTGAATGACTGCGCAATTATCAGTTGAAGTAAGGCAGCGCCAAATAGAAAAAATGGCCTGGTCATGAAAGGAGCTAAAGTGGTTAGTGGTACCATATAGCAACTGATTACCAGTCAAATTTAAAAAAATATAAAGAATTTTTTTTTTTACAAAAGACATACAATTATTACATATTCATAGAATACACTAGTCATGACAACTATAAAGTGCCTAAAAAACATCCCATCATAATAGATAAAATATCAACACCATACATATTATATTAAAAAAACGCTCAACATGTTTGTCAGAGGGTGTATAAAAAGTTGTCATGCGACTATGAATAAAGATATTTCTTTATTCATAGTTGCATAACAATAATATTTCTTTATTTATAGTGTAACCTGGGGGATAGGTAGCAGGTACAAAAGCTCCCTGGGATGAGCAGGCACAGATACCAAGTCTAGTGGCGGTGCATCTATAGAGGGCGGCGGAGCACCGCCCCCTCTGGCTCTCGCACCGCCACTGAAATAACATAGATTCATGCACTGCATGAATCTATGTTATTCTTGCTGGCCGCTGGTCTATTCAGATGGCCGGACCTTGAGCGCCGGCCACGAGGCTCTGATAGGCTTTCCGAGTACAGCCCTCAGCCTTTCCGGATGGTTATCCAGGGAACGTACGGGGGTTGCGTTCCTTGGATAAGACTGACAGGCGTGTCAGCCAATCAGGTTCATCGGTTCTGGTTATCCGTAACCTGATTGGCTGAAGCGTCACCGAGGGCGGGAGAAGACATTGAGGGACGTGGAAGGACTAGGAGGATGGCTGACTTCCAGAAAAGTAAGTGCCGGGCGGGGGGGGGGGGCATTTTACAGGGCACAGTGGCGACAATGGGCACAGTAGTGACAATGGGCACAGTGGTGACAATGGGCACAGTGGGGACAATTGGCACAGTGGGGACAATGGGCACAGTGGTGACAATGGGCACAGTAGGGACAATTGGCACAGTGGGGACAATGGGCACAGTGACATCAATGGGCACAGTGGCGACAATGGGCACAGTGTCGACAATTAAAGGTCACAGTGGCGACAATTGATGAGCACAGTGGCTGCGTTTGATGGCATGGCAAAGTGGTGACAATTGATGGCACAGTGGCTGCGTTTGATGGCATGGCACAGTGGAGCAAATTGATGGCACAGTGGCTGCGTTTGATGGCATGGCATAATGACTGCATTTGATGGCATGGAACAATGGTGACAATTGATGGCACAGTGCTGCGTTTGATGGCATGGCACAGTGGTGCGAATTGATAGCACAGTGGCTGCGTTTGATGGCATGACACAGTGACTGCATTTGATGGCATGGCACAGTGGTGACAATTGATGGCACAGTGGCTGCATTTGATGGGCACAGTGAGGCTGCAATTTTTTTCTTTTTTTTTTTTTCGTTTGCGCCCCGCCAAAAACTTTGAGCACCAGCCCCCACTGACCAAATCCATAGGATAAGTGAAAAACAGTGCATTTTTTATTGGTGCTATATACAAAGTCTATTTACAGGTGCTGTACAGTGTGCAGAAAAGCAAACAGAACAAAAATAGTTAAACAAAAACCTAGCCGTGTCTCGGCTCTAACTATACTATATATAAAAGCCCTAACTACCAGGCTGAACAAGCCTACAGCCTGTCAGCTACCACATCAACTGCTCCAAAAGTATTCACCAACCTTTCTTGCTCTCACAGACAGGCATGGACTGTGTTTCCCAGGCAGAGCAAAGGCTGTCTGCTCAGGTGCGCTTAATTTGGCCTGGGGGAAGAGGGCCAACACCTGAACTGGATCCTGGATCAGAGATCCTTGAACGTGTAAGGGCTCTTTCACACGTCCGTTCCGTTCGTCCATTTTTTGGACGTCTGGTAACGGACCTCACTGCTTCCCTATGGGAGCGGATCCGTTAGCGGATGATGCATCCCCTAACGACCGCCAGATCCGCATCCGTTTTTTCGGACGGAAGAATGTCCTATTTTTCTTCCGTCCAGCCAAACGGATCGGATGCAAACGGACAGACGGTCCGTTTCCATCCGATTCCCCATAGGGGATAGCGGAGGAGAGACAGGGCGGTCCCTGCACAGTGTGCGGGGACCGCCCTGTCCGCCCGACAGCTCAGCGGAGACCCCCCCCCGCTGAGCTGACGGACACACGGAGCGGACCCAAAAACGGAACGCACGTGTGAAAGAGCCCTAAGAGAGGAGCCTGGGAGAGGTATAAACCCCGAACAGGACTTTCCCAGGCTCTCTCTGGAATGCTCTGCTACAATAGTCACATGACAACTTTTTATACACCATCTGACAAATTGTATGTATGGGCAATGCTCCTGAAGAAGCAGGTGATATAAGAAACCGTGAAACATGTTGAGCGTTTTTTTTAATATAACATGTATGGTGCTGATATTCTATCTATTATGATGGGATGTTTTCTAGGCACTTTATAGTTGTCATGACTAGAGAACTGTATTCTATGAATATGTAATAATTGTATATGTCTTTTGTAATAAATAAAAAAAACTTTATATTTTTCTAAATTTGACTGGTAATCAGTTGATATATTGTACCACTAAAGTCCAAACCCCAGCCTCCTCCCAAATATATGCTCTAAACGTTGATGGGACGAAGGTACCGTTTTGTATAAATCTATATTCAGCACTTCTTTGGGTGGGTATGGAGTTGGGTGTATGGGATTGTACTGTGTTTTTTAATTTGTTTGTTTATTTTTTTATGGTTGAACTGGATGGACTTGTGTCTTTTTTCAACCTGACTAACTATGTAACTATGTAACTTCTCTATAAAGTGGTTAATGATATTGAAGATGGAATTATCGTCTCATTTTCAGTTTTTGCTTATAACACCAAGCTATACAGTAAAAAAAAATCTACATAGGGTGCAACATTGCAGAAAGACCTTGATAACATAGGGGGATGGGCAGCTATAAGGCAGACAAGGTTCAATATTGAGAAATTTAAAGTTATACACTTGGGTAACAAAAATACACATGCAAATTACACATTAGGAGGAGTTCCCCTGGGAGAATCAGTGATATAAAAAGTTCTGGGGGTGCTTGTAGATCAAAGACTTAGCAATAGCAAGCAATATCAAGCTGCAGCTAACAAAGCAGGCAAAATACTATCATGCATGTAAAAAAAAAAAAAAAAAAAGGGCATACGTTCCAAACATAAATCCATAATTCCACCCCTTTGTAAAATATTCGTTCAGCCTCATCATGAATATGCAGTTTAGTTTTGATCACCAATCCACAGGAAAGATGTCCTTGAGCTGGAAAAAAATTCAGCGAAGGACAACAAAATTAATAAGGGGAATGGAGGACCTCAGCTATGAGGAATAGTTTGATAGATTGCACTTATTCATTTTGTAGATCACAATCTACAAATGTATCCAAGGTGATTATAATAAATGTATGTAGCACTCTCTAGTGCTAGAAGTGTAAATAGTTTTTTTTCTAGTACTGTACAGGTACATTTATGCAAGCTTGGCTGGTATGTACTGGAGCCTTCTAGAAAGATGGGAGGTGAAGTAAGGTGGAGCTGTCAAAAGTATTCTGAGGGCGCTAACCAATCCCCAACGTGAGTTGACAGGGGTCAGGCCCCCCAAGTACTCTGGGTCAACCCAGCTGGGGAGGAGCGTTCGGGAAGCTGGAGACACAGTGATAGGCTGTCATGGCCTTTAAGGGAGCTCCTCAGTCTGGGGAGTGACCTTGGGCCTCGTGTGTACAGGACAGGACCCTCTCAGAACCCATGAGGCGATGGGAGCCAGGAGGACAGCGGGAGAACATTGCCGGGCAAGTCTCCAGGAACAACAGGAACAGCCAGGTGGGTTGGTGAGTGACACACAGTCAGGAGGACTAGGAGGCACACCTGAGAGGAATGAGATGTAGCAGTCTGGGATGGGTGCAGAGCCAGTCAGGAGGACTGTGGTGGCAGTGGAAAGGGGAAGCTGCAGCCAGGAGGGCTGGCAGCACCTGAAAATGTGGTACTGGGAGCAGTAGCCACATGTGGGAAAGCTAGCACAAAGAACTACCATTTTTGCTACACCAGGGGGCCTGCGGTCCCTGCCTGCAAAGGGCATTTGCTTTGGGCCCGACTGAGTCAGTGTTAGGTTCCCACATCAGTGCTAGCTGGTCCTGAGAGTGAGAGTCTGTAAGCAAGTGTGTGTGCTGGGTGTAAAAGAGAACAGATTATATATACCAGAGTGTATATACAGTGGGGCAAAAAAGTTCTCCCACTTAAAAAGATGAGAGAGGCCTGTAATTCTCATCATAGGTATACCTCAACTATGAGAGACAAAATGTGGAAACAAATCCAGACAATCACATTGGAAAGAATTTAATTGCAAATTATGGTGGGAAATAAGTATTTGGTCACCTACAAACAAGCAAGATTTCTGGCTCTCACAGACCTGTATCTTCTTCTTTAACCACTTAAGGACCGCCTCCTGCACATATACGTCGGCAGAATGGCACGGCTGGGCACATGTACGTACAGGTACGTCCTATACTAGTACCCAGCAGGGGGTCGCGGGCGCACCCGGTCTGAACTTCAGAGACCGGGACCGCGGGACTCGTGGACCCGATCGCCGCTGGAGTGCGGCGATCGGTCCCTGAAGCTGAAAAACGGGGCTTCCCCATGCTTCATTGTGGCGGCAGCATCGATCGTGTCATCCCTTTTATAGGGGGACACAATCGATGATGTCACACCTACAGCCACACCCCCTACAGTTGTAAACACACTTCAGGTCACACATAACCCCATCAGCGCCCCCTGTGGTTAACTCCCAAACTGCAACTGTCAAGTGTCCGCCATAATGTCGCAGTCACGAAAAAAATCGCTGATCGCCGCCATTAGTAGTAAAAAAAATTATAAAAATGCAATAAAACTATCCCCTATTTTGTAAACGCTATAAATTTTGCGCAAACCAACCGATAAATGCTTATTGCGATTTTTTTAACCAAAAATAGGTAGAAGAATACGTATCGGCCTAAACTGAGGGAAACTATTTTTTTTATATATTTTTGGGGGATATTTATTATAGCAAAAAGTAAAAAATTGGATTTTTTTTTTTTAAAGTCAGCAGCTACTAACAGTGTAGCTGCTGACTTTTAATAAGGACACTTACCTGTCCTACTTGCCCGCGCTGATGGCCCCCCCGATGCCGATCCCACGACTGATGCAGGTCCTGCGCCGTCATTCACACTAGGGGAAACATTTCCTACTGCGCCTGCGTCAGTCTTGTGCCGGCTTGTGAATGGGCGGCTGCTCTCTGAGAACACAGTTCCCAGAAAGCAGCGCGCCCCATTCACCAGGAGAAGGAGAAGAAGAAAACACTCTGCGGTGCGGATGAGGCAGATTACGGACTTCCGCATAGCAACAGGTATTTCGGGTGAGTATAAAAAAAAAGGACTTTTGGCCAAGTGTTTTTTTCCTGGGTGGAACTCCGCTTTAAGTGGTTAAGAGGCTCCTCTGTCCTCCACTCATTACCTGTATTAATGGCACCTGTTTGAACTTGTTATCAGTATAAAAGACACCTGTCTACAACCTCAAACAGTCACACTCCAAACTCCACTATGGTGAAGACCAAAGAGCTGTCGAAGGACACCAGAAACAAAATTGTAGACCTGCACCAGGCTGAGAAGACTGAATCTGCAATAGGCAAGCAGCTTGGTGTGAAGAAATCAACTGTGGGAGCAATAATTAGAAAATGGAAGACATACAAGACCACTGATAATCTCCCTCAATCTGGGGCTCCATGCAAGATCTCACCCCATGGGGTCAAAATAATCACAAGAACGGTGAGCAAAAATCCCAGAACCACAAGGTGGGACCTAGTGAATGACCTGCAGAGAGCTGGGACCAACGTAACAAAGGCTACCATCAGTAACACACTACGCCGCCAGGGACTCAGATCCTGCAGTGCCAGACGTGTCCCCCTGCTTAAGCCAGTACATGTCCGGGCCCATCTGAGGTTTGCTAGAGAGCATTTGGATGATCCAGAAGAGGATTGGGAGAATGGCATATGGTCAGATGAAACCAAAGTAGAACTGATTGGTAGAAACACAACTCGTCATGTTTGGAGGAGAGAATGCTGAGTTGAAACCAAAGAACACCATACTTACTGTGAAGCATGGGGGTGGCAACATCATGCTTTGGGGCTTTTTCTCTGCAAAGGGAACAGGACGACTGATCCGTGTACATGAAAGAATGAATGGGGCCATGTATCGTGAGATTTTGAGTGCAAACCTCCTCCCATCAGCAAGGGCATTGAAGATGAAACGTGGCTGGGTCTTTCAGCATGACAATGATCCCAAACACATTGCCCGGGCAGCAAAGGAGTGGCTTCGTAAAATAAGCATTTCAAGGTCCTGGAGTGGCCTAGCCAGTCTCCAGATCTCAATCCCATAAAAAATCTTTAAGAGGGAGTTGAAAGTCTGTGTTGCCCAGCGACAGCCCCAAAACATTACTGCTCTAGAGGAGATCTGCATGGAGGAATGGGCCAACATACCAGCAACAGTGTGTGACAACCTTGTGAAGACTTACAGAAAACGTTTGACCTCTGTCATTGCCAACAAAGGATATATAACAAAGTATTGAGATGAACTTTTGATATTGACCAAATACTTATTTTCCACCATAATTTTCAAATAAATTATTTCCAAATCGGACAATGTGACTGTCTGGATTTGTTTCCACATTTTGTCTCTCATAGTTAGGGTATACCTATGATGACAATTACAGGCCTCTCTCATCTTTTTAAGTGGGAGAACTTGCACAATTGGTGGCTGGCTAAATAGTTTTTTGCCCCATTGTAGTTCCGTCTCTATGTATATTTTGTCAATCAAGTGGGCATTCCATAGGTACCCCATCCCCATTCATGTTTAATTCTCTTAATAAAGCAACAAAAAAAAAAATGCAAGGACTTCTTCTTAACTCTGTTGCCCTGTACACACGATCAGTCAATCTGATGAAAACGGTCTGATGGATTTTGGATCAGTTATCCGATGAAGCTGACTGATGGTCAGTCATGCCTACACACCATTGGTTAAAAAAAAACGATTGTGTCAGAACGCGTTGACGTAAAATACTACGATGTGCTGAGAAAAATTAAGTTCAATGCTTCCGAGCATGCGTCGACTTGATTCTGAGAATGCATGGATTTTTAACTGATGGTCGTGCCTACTAACGATCGGTTTTGACCTATCAGTTAGGAATCCAGTAGGCTTTTTTTAACCGATGGTTAAATAACCTATGGGGCCCAAACACGATCTGTTTTGACCGATGAAAATAGTCCATCAGACTGTTGTCCTCTGTTTAACCTATCGTGTGTACCTGGTCTTAGGCCCTGTACACACGATCAGACATGTCTGATGAAACTGGTTTGCAGACCAGTTTCATCAGACCAGTTTGATGGTGTGTACGGCCCATCGGACCGTTGTCCGTCGGACCAAAGTTTTAAAACATGCTTTAAAACCTGTCTGATGGAACCTGTCCGTCGGACAGGTTCGATGGTTAGTACACAAAAGCATCGGACCAAAAACCTGCGCATGCTCAGAATCAAGCATGCTTGGAAGCATTGAACTTCGTTTTTTCATCACGTCGTTGTGTTCTACGTCACCGCATTCTGGTCTGATCGGATTTTGGTCCGATGGTGTGTACGCACATCAGACCATCAGACAAGTTCAGAGTTGTCTGATGAAAACGGTCCGTCAGACAAGTCTCATCAGACCGGTTTGATCGTGTGTACAGGGTCTGCAGAAGACTTGAGACTGGGGAGGAGGTTCACCTTCCAGCAGGACAGTGACCTTAATCATACAGCGAGAGCTACAGTGGAATGGTTTACATAAAAACATATTCATGTGTTAGAATTGCCCAGTCACAGTCCAGAATTAAATCCAATGTAGAATCTGTGACAAGAGTTGAAAATTGCCGTTCACAGACTCTCTCCATCCAATCTGATGGAGCTTGAGCTATTTTGCAAAGAAATGTGCAAAGCTGGTAGAGACATCCCCCCCAACAAAATTTGCAGCTGTACTTGCAATGAAATGTGGTTCTACAAAGTATTAAAGGGGTGTTCCAGCCAAAAGTGGTGTTTATTAAAAGTCAGCAGCTACAAAAAGTGTAGCTGCTGGCTTTTAATAAACACTCACTTACCTGTTCCTGCGTTCCAGCGATGCGCTGACCGGGGCTCCGCTCCTCTCCCCCCCTCCTCGGCCAGCGTCTCCATTCCGACTATGGGCACCCAGCCGTGACAGCCTTCGGCTTCACGGCCGGGCACCCACTGCGCATGCGCGAGCCGCACTGCGCATGCGCGCGGCTCGCCGCTGATTGGACAGGCGATCGCATGGGACCTGTCATGTGTCCCATGCGATCGCCTACAGGGAGGGGCTGGTGTAGGCGATTAAGTTTAATCGCCTAACCAGCCCCCCGGCAGAAGCAGGAAGTGGGACAGGAAGTCCCACTCTGCTCCTGAAGCCCTCACTCCCCCCCCCCCAAAAAAATGACATGCCAAATGTGGCATGTAAGGGGGTGTGGAGTGGGATAAGCGGAAGTTCCATTTTTGGGTGGAACTCCGCTTTAACTCAGGGGGGCTAAATACAAATGTACACCACACTTTTCACATATTTATTTGTAAAAAAAAAAAAAATTAAAACCAGTTATAAATGTCCTTCCACTTCACAATTTTGTGCCACTTTGTGTTGGTCTATTAAATAAAATCCCAATAAAAACCTTTTACTATTTTGGTTGTAACGTGACAAAATGTGGGACATTTCAAGGGGTATGAAAACTTTTTTAAGGCACTGTTTCTGCCCTATTCACACCAATGTTGTGGTGTTCCTGTGCAGAAAACTGCATACACATTCAGGCGTCCAATCATAGTAGAGGACAAGAAGAGGACGGGAGAAGACATGGAGGACAGCGTCGAGACAGGTAAGTGGTGGTGGTGGTGGTGGGGGGTACACTGGCAGCATTTGATGGGGTACAGTAGCGGCAATTGATGGGGCACACAGGTGGCAATTGATGGGCACACTGGCAGCAATTAATGGGTACAATAGCTGCGTTTGATGGCACAGTGGCTGTGTTTGATTGAACAGTGGCTGCAATTTATGGGTACATTGGCTGCGTTTGATTGAACAGTGGCTGCAATTTATGGGTACATTGGCTGCGTTTGATTGAACAGTGGCTGCAATTTATGGGTACATTGGCTGCGTTTGATTGAACAGTGGCTGCAATTTATGGGTACATTGGCTGCGTTTGATGGGCACAGTGGCTGCTTTTGATGAGGACAGTGGCTGCGCTTGATGTTTTTTTTTTTTTTTCTGTTTGTTTGCGCCACCCTAAAAAATTTAGAGCACCAACCTGCCACTGGGTGAGTGTCTGATTATTAAAAGTCAGCAACTACACCCTAAGGTAATTACTGGCAGAAAAAAATAATTACTATCCAAAGTTAAAAAAACAAGGGCAGAAGATTCAATAGACGAAAATATGAAAAATTTACTGAAGTTCCGCTTTAACTCTAGGATAAGCAAATTACTGTCTAAGCAAGGAGCCAGTCAGTCTGCACCCTGGAGAGGAGGAATGGATCTCTCCGCTCACTGGCCAAGCGTCTGCGCAGGCGCAGCTTCCCCGGACCTGTCACTGTCAACAAGCCGCGTTCCAAGCCTCTCTATGGAAACCAGGCGACTCCGCCTTCTTCCTGGAGCCGTCGAAACATCCCTATTGGCCATTCCGGCCCGTGAGGCTGTTGCTGACCAATAGCTGATGCGGCCGGCCGACGTCACGTGACCGGAGCGGGAGGCCGGACTTTTTGCGGCGGCTGTGGATGGTCCGCCCTGCGGGTTGCGGAAGCGGTGACCCGGCCAGGCTAGTCCGAGAGCTGGGAGGGTCGTTACGGCGGATGTAGGGCGAGGACAGCGCCCGTCTGCACTGGTTAAGGTGAGTAGGAGACCGGAAGAGGCATGTGGGGCTTCCTGTGCCACTTCTGTGTCAGCTCATTGAGGGGAGGAGGGGGTGATATAAGGGAAATGTATTTGTGTTGGGGGGACTACAAGTCCCAGCGTTCCCCGAGGGGCAGAGACCGGAAGAGGCATGTGGGGCGTCCTGTGCCACTTCTGTGTCAGCTCATTGTGGGGAGGAGGGGCTGATATAAGGGCAATGTATTTGTGTTGGGGGGACTACAAGTCCCAGCGTGCCCTGAGGGCCAGATACTCACCTGGTAACCATAGAGGACTAGAGGGGGGTGCGCTCCCCCATACACCATACAATCTGATTGTACCATCTCCTCAAGGCCACGTTGACAATAGGCGTAGCAGTAATGCGCTTCCCCACTCACGTTGCGCCTTTTAACATACGTGTTTTTTATTCACCGCGTGTTTCTCGCACTAAAACACTCCCCTGTGCTAGCCACGTTTGGTGCGCCTTTAAATTTGAAGTGCGTTGTGCCTTTGTATCTTTTTTTTGCGCATTCACAAAACTTTTAGGTGTGGGTGGGGCCGTAGATCTACAGGAGGGCCCTACCGCTTCACTAAAAAATGAGATTCGTTCGGTTCCTCCTCCTATTACAGTTTTGGTATTGTCCAATCAGATTGCAGCGTGTGTAGACACCCCAAGGTTAGGTTCTCACTGGTGGCAAAGTGCCGGTGAAACCACAAGGTACTGCAAAAGAATGGACCTCCAATCAAAATGTGTCTTCTTCTTTATATCGATCAGTTAAATACAGGACATCGGAGCGCACAGCGATTAACGCGTTTCACTTCTCATTGACACTAAGACCCCTTTCACACTGTGCCGCCCATATCGTTGGTGGTAAAACGCCGCTATTAAAAAAAATATATATAATATTTGCGGGTTCTGTTTAATTTCCTAGAAAAAAAAATTGGATTTTTACATGATGGAGAGAAGTGCCAGAATAGGCCCGGCGGACAAGTGGTTTAAAGCGCCCCGAAATGCGTCACAAATCCCTCGGCACCGCTTTACCGTTGGATTTGTGACGCATTTCTGCTGCTAGCGGGGTGCTTTTAACCACTTCTTCACCCGGCCTATTCTGGCACTTCTCCCCTTCATGTAAAAATCTAAATGTATTTATTTTTTGCTAGAAAATTAATCAGAACCCGCAAATATTATATATATTGTTTTTTTAGCAGACACCCTAGGGAATAAAATGGCGGTCATTGCAACTTTTTATCTTAAACGGTATTTGCGCAGTCATTTTACAAACGCCTTTTTTTTTTGGTATCATGAATAAAAAAATAACTAAACGGTAAAGTTAGCCCATTTGTTCGTATAATGTTAAAGATGATGTTACGCCGAGTAAATAGATACCTAACATGTCACGCTTTAAAATTGCGCACACTTATGGAATGGCGCCAGACTTCGGTACTTAAAAATAGAATTCTTGCTCCGGCTCTTAACGCAAGCGGCGATACCTCACATGTGGGGTTTGAATGGCGTTTACATATGTGGGCCACTTGCTTACTGGGCACAAATAACCCCTTCCTGCCCAGGCGATATTTCAGCTTTCAGCGCTGTCACAATTTGAATGAAAATTGCGCGGTCTTGCGACGTGGCTCCCAAACAACGTTGACGTCCTTTTTCTCCCCCCCACAAATAGATCTTTTAGTGGTATTTGATCACCTCTGCGGTTTTTATTTTTTGCGTTATAAACAAAAAAAGAGCGACAATTTTGGAAAAAAAAAACACAATTTTTGCTATAATAATATTGCAATAAGAGTATAGTGATTGGTTTGCACAAAAGTTATAGCGCCTACAAAATAGGGGATAGAATTATGATTTTTTTTTTTTTTTTTTTTACACTTTTAATGGCGGTTATCTGCAATTTTTGTCAGGACTGCGATATTATGGGGGACACATCGGACATTTTTGACACATTTTTGGGACCATTCGCATTTATACAGCGAACAGTGCTATAAATATGCATTAATTACTGTTTAAATGTGACTGGCAGGGAAGCGGTTAAATGTGTTCCCTATGAGTGATTCTTACTGTGGGGGGAGGGGACTGACTGGGGGAGGTGACCGACTGGGTGAGGTGACCGATCGGGTGAGGTGACCGATCTGTGTCCCTATATACAAGGTACACAGCAACGGTCTCCTCTCCCTGACAGGACGTGGATCTCTGTGTTTACACACAGAGATCCACGTCCTTGGCTGTGTAACGGCCGTTCGCGGGCACCTGGTGGACATCGCGGCCGCCAGGCTAGCGCAACGGCACCTCTGTGACGCGCCGGGCACACTCCGCCCCCTAGCGGCCGGAGGAGCCTAGGATGTCAATAGACATCCTCCTGGACCTGTAGAGCCACCTTGTGGTCGTCATTTGACAATGGCCCGGGCTCCAAGAAGTTAAAGAGTAAACACAGTTGGTTGATGATAAATGGCTTCAGCCAAACACTAACCATGAGTGAAAAAAATGTTTTTATGTTGTCATTCATATTCTCTGAAAAATGGCCAAAACTCAAGCCCTCCAGCTGTGGTGAAACTACAACTCTCATCATACCTTTGCCTCTAGAAGTCATACCTGTAGTCGTTGGGGTCTTGCAATGTGTTATGGGACTTGTAGTTTCAAAACAGCTGGAGGGCCAAGGTTGCCTACCCCTGCACTAAATCATGCTTGTTAAAACCTTGTGGAACCTAAGGGGTTCATCCTCTGCGCTGTGTAAAAAGGCTGTTTGATCCTGTCTTCTTTGTTCCTCCCCTTCTTCCACAGACCCCAAACCATCTCCTGATAGAATAGATGCTAGGGGGCAAGCTGCACATGCTCAGTTTGGTGTGTATTGCTAGTTTATTTTTTTCATTTTTCTTGGGAGGGTGCGTGTGCTCCGCACAGGGCCAATCGGCACTGTCCAGACAGAGGGTCAGGGGTCCTGCAGCCTTATAAGAGAGAGCAGAGTAAAAACTCCTCCTACACGGTTTAACCAGACACTGATAGAAGTCACATGACTGCTATTTACTGCAGATGAGAAAGGGTATTTAGCAGTTTATATACTAAAATGATTTAATTTTCATGTCCTGTGTACTGTGGGAGGCCACATATAGTGAATGCAGGCTCTTGGGTTTAGTAAGTGCCGGTTCACACTTGGAGAAAGCTTCATATTCTGACTCTGAAGCCGCCCCACACAGCGCAACCTCAGCACGGCTTGCAAACAACTTCTTTAATAGAAGGAAACAATGAAACGGGAAGAACTCACAAAGCCACATCCATAAATTGAAGCAAAAACATAGAAGGCTACTTAGTAAAGTAACCAAGGGACGGACTTTTAAGGCATGGAAGCAATAGAGAAGTACAAGTCAAAAAATTATATTTATTGGGAAAAAGTACATAATATACAGTATTCAAGAGTTAAAAATCATATAAAATGATGTAGTTTGTACAATGAGCCCTTTTATGTCTACACGTTTCGCAGTTGGCCTACTTCAGGACAGCAATCGGGGTTCAAAAGGGATGTCAAACAAAGAGAACGAGTCTCACTATCTTAAAGTGAACTGAGCTTCATGTATACAATCCGGTAACCGGAAAATTTCCAAAGAATTGTAGGGAAAGTATACAAAACACAGGTGGTTCTAATCAGAAATCCAAAAATGATATCCAATGGTGTACAGAATACCACAAGAATAGTGTAAAACAGGGTTTGACAAGTTTGCTTGGAATCTAGGAGCCAGCTAAAAAAGTTAGGTGCCAGAAAACGCGTCCCATCCCGACGAGCTTGCGCGCAGAAGCGAACACATAAGTGAGTAGCGCCCACATATGTAAACGATATTCAAACCACACATGTGAGGTATCGCCGCGATCGTTAGATTGGGAGCAATAATTCTAGCTCTAGACCTCCTCTGTAACTCAAAACAGGCAACCTGTAGAATTTTTTTAAACGTCGCCTATGGAGATTTTAAAGGGTAAAAGTTTGTCGGCATTCCAAGAGCGGACGCAATTTTGAAGCATGACATGTTGGGTATCAATTTACTCGGCGTACCATCATCTTTCACAATATAAAAAAAAAATTGGGATAACTTTACTGTTGTCTTATTTTTTAATTTTAAAAAAGTGTCCTTTTTCCCCAAAAAAGTGCGATTGTAAGGTCGCTGCGCAAATACGGCGTGACAAAGTATTGCAACGATCGCTTTTTATTCTCTAGGGTGTTAGAATAAAAAATATATATAATGTTTGGGGGTTCTAATTATAGGGAAGGAGATGGCAGTGAAAACAGTGAAAAAACACATTAGAACTGCTGCTTTACTTGTAATGCCAACAGCCACCACCAGATGGCGCAGGTCACGGAAGGAAGCTTGGCACTTCACGAGGCCTCAATTACCGACCGCCTGAAGGGGGGGTTGGGGCACACTGTGCCTCGGTGCGCCCCCACCTCATGATCGCTGGGCCCGTAGTGTCCGGTAATTGAGGCTGCGGGTGGCAGGTCACAATTTCTTGCGACCTGGCACCTGGATTTTGTCGAGCTCTGGTGTAAAACGCTATCACTTGACTTCAAAATGCCACACAGATTTTGTGATTGAAGTAGACTGAGATTAGAGCAGGGGCCGCTCTGCCTTACACATTATAGGGAATAGCAAAGAAAAGTCCAATAGAGGTAAAAATATGGAACATCTAAGCACAGGCAGGATGTTGTAGTGGCCAGCCAGATGTAAACCGCCAATAGGGAGATAATAAGAATCTCAAGATGGATAGGTAAACGAGCCCCTAGGAGACAGCGTCCTGCTGTGCACAACGGTGAAACGCGTAGACATAAAAGGGCTCATTGTACAAACTACATAATTTTATATGACTTAACTCTTGAATACTGTATATTCATTATTTACTTTTCCAATAAATGTTATATTTTGACTTGTACAGTCAGGTCCATAAATATTGGGACATCGACGCAATTCAAATTTTTTGGGCTCTATACACCACCACAATGGATTTAAAATGAAACTAACAAGATGTGCTTTAACTGCAGACTTTCAGATTTAATTTGAGGGTATTTATATCCAAATCAGGTGAACGGTGTAGGAATTACAACGGTTTGTGAATGTGCCTCAACCTTTTTAAGGGACCAAAAGCTGTTCCATGGCAAGGTGTGTGTTATTCCCTCATTATCCCATTTACAAGGAACAGATAATAGGTCCAGAGTTTATTTCAAGTGTGCTATTTGCATTTGGAATCTGTTGTCAACTCTCAATATGAGACCCAAAGAGCTGTCACTATCAGTGAAGCAAGCATTAGGCTGAAAAAACAAAACAAACCCATCAGAGAGATAGCAAAAACATTAGGTGTGGCCAAATCAATTGTTTGGAATATCCTTAAAACGAAAGAACGCATCGGTGAGCTCAGCAACACCAAAAAACCCGGAAGACCATGGAAAACAACTGTGGTGGATGACCGAAGAATTTCCCTGGTGAAGAAAACACTCTTCACAACAGTTGGTCAGACCAAGAACACTCTCCAGGAGGTAGGTGTATGTGTGTCAAAGTCAACAATCAAGAGAAGGCTTCACCAGAGTGAATATAGAGGGTTCACCACAAGATGTAACCCATTGGTGAGCCTCAAAAACAGAAAGGCCAGATTAGAGTTTGCCAAACAACATCTAAAAAAGCCTTCACAGTTCTGGAACAACATCCTATGGATAGATGAGACCAAGATTGCAATACTTGTACTGGAGTGATGGGCAGAGAAGAGTATGGAGAAGGAAAGGAACTGCTCATGATCCAAAGCATACCTTCACATCGGTGAAGCATGGTGGTGGTAGTGTCATGGCGTGGGCATGTATGGCTGCCAATGGAACTGGTTCTCTTGTATTTATTGATGATGTGACTGCTGACAAAAGCAGCAGGATGAATTCTGAAGTGTTTTGGGCAATATTATTATCTGCTCATATTCAGCCAAATGCTTCAGAACTCATTGGACGGCGCTTCACAGTGCAGATGGACAATGACCCGAAGCATACTGCAAAAGCAGTGGTGATGTATAGAGCCAACAAGATTTGAATTGTCGATGTCCCAATATTTATGGACCTAACTGTACTTCTCCATCGCTTCCATGCCTTAAAAGTCTGACCCTTGGTTACTTTACTAAGTAGCCATCTATGTTTTTGCTTCTTTAATAGAAGCTAATGCAATTTGCTAGGAAGTTGCCCCTAAGTAGTACAGGAACCTTTTTCTACGTTGGTGTCTTGAGTCGCTCCCATGAGGACAATTCTATTGCACTGCATGCAGTGCAAATTGTCAGGCTAAGTCGCCCCAGTGTGTTCTGGCACTAACACTTTAAGTAACCCAAAACAGAAATACAAGTTTGACAACTGAGAGCTATTTCCTTTACATGATGGATCGCAATTGTTTTGCATCCTGCCAAGTGCAATGAAGGAAACATATTGAAGGTTACCTTGGGCAGACACTTTCCCGATCATTAATAATGATTTAGTGCAGTCATATGCGTCATATTTAGAGCAGATTTGTGTTGCATGTAAACATTGTCCAACATTTCCCTGAAGTCAAATTCTGTTAATATTTTGAATAACTGCAGTGCACCCGGTTTAACTTCAGCCCCGGGCCATTATGTAGTTAAAGGACCAGGCCACTTTTTGCTATTCGGCACTGAGTCGCTTTAACCGACAATTGCGCCGTGACTCCCACACAAAATTGGCGTCCTTTTTCCCCCACAAATAGAGCTTTCTTTTGGTGGTATTTGATCACCTCTGCGGTTTTTATTTTTTGCGCTATAAACAAAATTAGAGCGACAATTTGGAAAATTCAACATTTTTTTTCTTTTTGCTATAATAAATATCCCCAAAAAATATATAAAAAAAGTTTTCCTCAGTTTAGTCAGATACGTATTCTTCTACATATTTTTGGTAAAAAATCGCTATAAGCATATAGTGATTAGTTTGCGCAAAAGTTATAGCGCCTACAAAATAGGGGATAGAATTATGACTTTTTTTTATTTATTTTTTATCAGACATTTTTTGGACAATTCATTTATACAGTGATCCCTGCTATAAATATGCACTGATTACTGTATAAATGTGACTGGCAGGGAAGGGGTTAACACTAGGGGTGAAGATGGGGTTAAATGTGTTCCCTGGGAGTGATTCTTACTGTGGGGGGAGGGGACTGACTGGGGCAGGTGACCAATCTGTGCCCCTATGTACAAGAGGGACACCATCGGTCTCCTCTCTCTGACAGGACGTGGATCTGTGTGTTTACACACACAGATCCACGTCCTTGGCTGTGTAACGGACGATCGCTGGCACCTGGCGGACATTGCGGCTGCCAGGCACACACACGCCCCCCAGTGGCCGGAGGAGCCGAGGACGTCAATAGACATCCTCCCGGCATTGTAGAGCCACCTTGTGGCTGTCATAGTACAATGGCCCGGGCTCCAAGTGGTTAATGTCTGTGTGTTGAGCAATAAAATATTTACAAAAATGTGAGAGGTGTACTCGCTTTTATGAGATGCTGTATATACACACACAAACACACAATGTGTATGGATGTGTGTGTTTGTTGTTTTGTTTTTTTCACTGACATAAATTGTGTCCTTTTTCAGGCAGTGGGATCTGCAAAGTGTTCATCATGTACTCGGAGTGGCGGACGCTGCACCTCGTTATCAAGAATGACCAGGGACACACCAGCGTGCTGCACAGCTACCCTGAAAATGTGGGTCGCGAAGTCGCAAATTCCGTGGTCCGTCCGTTGGGACAGGCTCTCAATGCTCCTTCCACTGCTGCAAGCGAGAGCATACTGAAAAGTGATAAAGAGGTAAGATCTCCCATTCAACAGCTCTGTCTAGTTTACAAATAGTCCGGACTATTATTTTTTAACCAATTGACCTCCTGGAAGATTTACCCACCCTTTAGGACCAGGCCATTTAACTGACAATTGCGCGGTCATGCAAGGTTGTTCATAAATGAAATATATGCCCTTTTTTTCCCACAAATAGAGATTTATTTTTGTGGTATTTGATCACCTCTGCGGTTTTAATTTTTTTGCGCTATAAACTAGGGCTGCAACTAACTATTATTTTCATAATCGATTAGTTGGCCGATTACTGTTTCGATTAATCGGATAATCTAAAAAAACAAGTGTTGTGTGCAATTTAGTTAATATGTAAATACAAAAAAAAGGCAATTTATTTTTAAAGCGGAGCTCCACCCAGGAAAACAACATTTTGCCATGTTGTTTAAAAAAATAATAATAAATAAACCTGAAAAAAAAAAATACTCACCCGAAATAGCTATTGCTAAGCTGTTGATAATCTGCCTCTTCCACTCCGCGGTTTGATTTCTTCTTGTCCTTCTCCTTGTGAATGGGGCGCGCTGCTTTCTGGGAACTGTGTGTGTTCTCAGAGAGCAGCGCGCCCATTCACAAGCCAGCGTGAGACTCACGCAGGCGCAGTAGGAAACGGGCAGTGAAGCCGTAAGGCTTCACTGCCTGTTTCCCATAGTGTGAATGGCGGCGCGGGACCCGGAGCGATCATGGGACCGGCATCGGGGGGGGGGCGTCAGCGCGGGCGCCTAGGACAGGTAAGTGTCCTTATTTAAAGTCAGCAGCTACACTGTTAGTAGCTGCTGACTTTAAAGAAAAAATGTTTCGCGGCTGGAGCTCCGCTTTAAATATCCATATGCAGTGGTAAATAGAAATAACCAACTACAGTAATTGTAATGCCTTCTATTACCTCCACTTTCTCTGGGTTCAGATGCTGATCTTCACTGCACAGAGTCTTTAAAGTGATTTTTTTTATTTTTTTTTAACAAACTTGTTATACTTGCGTGCTCTGTGTAATGGTTTTGCACAGAGCAGCCCAAATCCTCCACTTCTGGGGTTCCTCACTGATGCTTTTGGCTCCTCCTGCCTTCAGAGTGCCTCAATAGCAAGGTGCAAAGTATAGTATAGAGTATAGAAAGGTAAAAAAAAACTTCTGCCTTTAGAACCACTCACTTCCTGCCCAGCACTACGTGTCCCATGAGGCATTGCTCCTCACACTTTCACAAATTCTCAGGCACTTAGTGACATGTATGGATGGTGTACTGAGCTGTATGTGTGCTGCACTGTATTTCCTGATATGTAAACAAATAATGCATTCTATATGCAGGCCAACTAATCAACTGTCCGATTAATCGATTATGAAAATTTGACAACTATTTTCATAATCGATTAGTAGTTTCGGCCCTACTATAAACAAAAAAGACCCACGTGACTTCTTCCTACGCGTTGATTAATATTTACACTTCCTGTGGGCAGCCATTGTTTTTTGGTAGTGCTATTGTGCAACTATACTTGCCTGGAATTGCCCCATAATTAATCTGTAGCAATCGATCACTACACATAAGGGGAGCAATGGAGTGTAGTATGTAGAAGCAATATTTGCTAATGAGATATAATTTTTCCCCTGTACAAATCATTAGTAAGACCTTATCTGGAATATTCAGTTCAGTTTTGGGCACCAGTTCTCAAAAAGGATATCGGGGAACTGGAGAACGTGCAGAGAAGGACATGGTGGAGCTTGGTTATGAGGAAAGCTTTGAGGAACTGAATGTATTCTCTCATAAGAAGAGGGGATATAATCAACATGTACAAATACTTAAGTGGTCCTTAATGGTGAACTTTGGTGTTGAGTTATTCACTTTAAAGAGGACTTTTTACCATTGGGGAAAATACCTGTTCAGTGATCCTTCAGTGTCCTCACCCGAGCCGATTCTTGAATTGGCTCTCGGGTTCTGGCACCACCATCTTCTGCGCTGTGAATGGGCCGGCTGTGGGGGTAAGGATGGGGGGCCACAACAAACTTAGACGGAAGTGGCAGTGGGTACCTGTCAAAACTAGACACCCCCCCCCCCCCAAGAGGTGCCAAATGTGGCAGTGGAGGGGGTAGGCGAACAAGCAGAGCTATCCATTTTTGGTGGAGCTCCGCTTTTAAGGTCATCACAGAGGATAAGGGGCCAGTCTTTCACAGTAAGAGCTGTGAAAATGTGGAATAGGCTCCCTCCAGAGATGGTTCTGTCCAATTCAGTAGATTGCCTTAAAAAAAAGGGCCTGGATTCTATCCTAAGGACCGGTTCTCACTGCTGCGCTGTCGGACATCGCATGTGATTTGCATCGTACTGCTGTGCAAATCACATGAGATGCCTGTGCAATGCAAATTCGGCCATTCAGATTGTATGGCTGAATTTGCATCGCATTCGGACCAGACGCGTGCAGGACCCTTTTTGTTCACACCCATGCAATTCCCGAATTAACATTTTGCACTGCGATATGCGAACCAAACTGGGGTTGTCATTAACTTTGTATTAACACTCCCAGCGGTTCGCGTAGGGCAGTGTGAACTGCCTGCAGGAGACATGCAATGCAGGAACCCTTACTGGATTTGAAGGGTTTCTGCATCGCTGCCGTTTGAACCAAGCCTTTAAAGAGCATAAACATAATGAGCTAGTATGCATTGCATACTAGCTTATTATGAAATACATACCGTAGAACTGGAATTGCCCTCCAATTGCCCTCCAAGTACAACGCGGACATCTTCCACCGGAGTTACTTCCGGGTTCACGACTCCGGTGCTGTGATTGGCAGGAGCCACAAAGATGGCGCTCCTGCGCATAAGCCGACGGTCACAGCATGACTCCTGAAAAAACTACACCAGCAGCCCGTTTCTTCAGTGTGCATGTGCCGGTGACGTCGGCAGCAGTGCATATACTGAATATCTCCTAAACTGTGCAAGTTTGAGAGATATTCAAAGTACCTTCACGTACCTCCTCACTCCATCTTTCTTTTTTCTTCTTTCTTCTCCTCCTTCTTTTATTTGTTGAACTAGATGGACATGACATTTTTTTCCAACCAGACTGTGTGTGTTTTTGTTTTTTATATTTTTTGTTTGGTTTAGCAAGCGGGCTATATGGGGGGAAAAAAAGAACATACTCCTCCATCCACACACGCGCAAGGTGGGTGAAGGGAATTCTCCACCCGCCCCACAAGGATACCGGTCACCCGCTGCTGTTGGTATACACTGATCTGCAGCCCACTGAACGACGTAACTTTTCCAACTTGTCGAGAAGTCTGAAATCGATCTGTTTGAAATCTGTCCACTGGATGACGTTGTTGGTGGCCAGCTTTAGAATGTAGTTGGATGCACAGATGTTATTTGACCTCTATTAAGCTCTGTACACATGGGCCCGATCGCTGGGCGACATCAGCCAGTTCAATAAAAAACGACCAACGTTTGGCCTATGTATAAGGCAGCCAGTCTGACAGAGGCTGGCCAAGCATGCTGGAAAACCAGCAGCTGACGTTAGTGTTCTGGCAGCGGCGCCGGCCGCCTGTCAGAACACACCAGCTCAGTGGGGCAGATTGCTGCACCAACATCGGATCCTTAGCACAGCGGCATCGACCAGAGCTGAGAGTTTTTTTTGTTTTTTTTTTCGTTCAACCCGCCGGGCTTTAGAATAATAAATCCATCCAATACTGTGGAGCTCTTCATAAAACTATAAAGTAGCCTCTGCCAGTCTGACTGATGATGACCAGTGAGTTGCCTAACTTGCCCAGTCGATATCCCCTAATGCCGCGTACACACGATCACTTTTTGTGATAGAAAAAAAATGACATTTTTAAAAATGTCATTTAAAATGATCGTGTGTGGGCAAAATGTCATTTTATGTCTTCTGAAAAACGACCCAAAAAAATTTCCAACATGCTTGAATTTTTTATGTCATTTTTTAAAATGTCATTTTTTGTGTCATAAAAAATTATCGTGTGTGGGCAAAAATGACGTTTTAAACCCGCGCATGCTCAGAAGCAAGTTATGAGACGGGAGCGTAAACTACCATTCATCACGCTGTAACAGACAGAAAAGCGTGAATTGTCTTTTACTAACAAGTACCGTAACCAGCTAAAAGCAGCCTCAAAGCAAATAGAACTTCCCCTTTAGAGTGCCGTCGTTTTGTTCATCATTTTCCAAAAATGATGGTGTGTAGGCAACATCATTTTTAATGATGAAGTTGGAAAAATTTATTTTATTTAATTTTTTTTCATGAAGAAAAATTACATTTTTTTTCCGTCACAAAAAGTGATCGTGTGTACGGGGCATAATGAGCTGTCAGCCAGCATATGTAATAAGTATATATACAGTGCAGAAAATAAGTATTTGAACACCCTGCTATTTTGCAAGTTCTCCCACTTGGAAATCATGGAGGGGTCTGAAATTGTCATCGTAGGTGCATATCCACTGTGAGAGACATAATCAAAAAAAAAAATTCCAGAAATCACAATTTATGATTTTTTTTAACTATTTATTTGTATGATACAGCTGCAAAGAAGTATTTGAACACCTGAGAAAATCAATGTTAATATTTGGTACAGTAGCCTTTGTTTGCAATTACAGAGGTCAAACGTTTCTTGTAGTTTTTCACCAGGTTTGCACACACTGGAGGAGGGATTTTGGCCCACTCCTCCACACAGATCTTCTCTAGATCAGTCAGGTTTCTGGGCTGTCGCTGAGAAACACGGAGTTTGAGCTCCCTCCAAAGATTCTCTATTGGGTTTAGGTCTGGAGACTGGCTAGGCCACGCCAGAACCTTGATATGCGTCTTACAGAGCCACTCCTTGGTTATCCTGGCTGTGTGCTTCGGGTCATTGTCATGTTGGAAGACCCAGCCTTGACCCATCTTCAAAGCTCTAACTGAGGGAAGGAGGTTGTTGCCCAAAATCTCGCAATACATGGCCCCGGTCATCCTCTCCTTAATACAGTGCAGTCACCCTGTCCCATGTGCAGAAAAAACCCCCAAAGCATGATGCTACCACCCCCATGCTTCACAGTAGGGATGGTGTTCTTGGGATGGTACTCATCATTCTTCTTCCTCCAAACACGGTTAGTGGAATTATGACCAAAAAGTTCTATTTTGGTCTCATCTGACCACATGACTTTCTCCCATGACTCCTCTGGATCATCCAAATGGTCATTGGCAAACTTAAGACGGGCCTTGACATGTGCTGGTTTAAGCAGGGGAACCTTCCGTGCCATGCATGATTTCAAACCATGACGTCTTAGTGTATTAGCAACAGTAACCTTGGAAACGGTGGTCCCAGCTCTTTTCAGGTCATTGACCAGCTCCTCCTGTGTAGTCCTGGGCTGATTTCTCACCTTTCTTAGGATCATTGAGACCCCACGAGGTGAGATTTTGCATGGAGCCCCAGTCCGAGGGAGATTGACAGTCATGTTTAGCTTCTTCCATTTTCTAATGATTGCTCCAACAGTGGACCTTTTTTCACCAAGCTGCTTGGCAATTTCCCCGTAGCCCTTTCCAGCCTTGTGGAGGTGTACAATTTTGTCTCTAGTGTCTTTGGACAGCTCTTTGGTCTTGGCCATGTTAGTAGTTGGATTCTTACTGATTGTATGGGGTGGACAGGTGTCTTTATGCAGCTAATGACCTCAAACAGGTGCATCTAATTTAGGATAATACATGGAGTGGAGGTGGACATTTTAAAGGCAGACTAACAGGTCTTTGAGGGTCAGAATTCTAGCTGATAGACAGGTGTTCAAATACTTCTTTGCAGCTGCATCATACAAATACATAGTTAAAAATTCATAAATTGTGATTTCTGTTTTTTTTTTTTTTTTTGATTATGTCTCTCACAGTGGACATGCACCTACGATGACAATTTCAGACCCCTCCATGATTTCCAAGTGGGAGAACTTGCAAAATAGCAGGGTGTTCAAATACTTATTTTCTGCACTGTAGTTAATCAGATATACATAGATGATCACAAACTATAAATATATATATTTTTTTTTTCAAAACCTTGATACAAGCTGATCTAATTCTTTTTCCCTTTAACCATTTGCTGTCTGGGCCAATTTTGACATATCTCACATACATGTTAAAAACAGCATTTTTTTGCTAGAAAATTAGCACCCTAAAATGTTATATACATTCCCTGAAAGCAGAGGCCCTGGATAATAAAATGCTGGTTTTTGATAGGACAGGGATGCTTCATTTTTATTATTTTGATACATACTTTTTTTTATTTATTTTTTAAAAACATTATTAGTATCCTAAGAAATGTACAGCATCCCTTGGGCAGTTACATGTTCTTTTGATTGAGATATTGGGTGGGTCTATAGAACCCAGTAAACAAAAAAAGGAAACAAAGTGACAAAATCCTTGTTGCTTCTGGCTTCATTCCTCAGAAGAGGGGGAGGAATGTTTTTTTTTTTTTTTTTTCTCTCTCTCTCTCTCTCTCTGCGCAGCCAATCTGATTGCTTACAGCCGTTTTGGGCTACCGGGTGGGACAGGAGAGCGGTGGAACAGAGGCACGTGTGGGGAGGTGGTCCTTTTATGAGCACTTTGAAAAGGAATGGGCATCCATGATCCTGTTATAACTTTTCTTCCTGGACAATTATAAACAGAGTGGTTAAATAAAACACATTGCATACTATGCAAATTTATAGAACGCTTATTATAATAATTTTTACAGTAAGCAAAGTATTCAGGCAATATAGCTTGGATGTTCCATATTTCATGGTCAGGTAAGTCATTTTATTAAGCTTGTGTTACGTTCCGTATGGCAGTAGAGCAGGGTTTCTTAAACTACGGCCCTCTAGCTGTTGCAGAACTACACATCCCATGAGGCATTGTAAAACACTGACATTCAGACATGACTGGGCATGATGGGAATTGTAGTTCCTGAACAACTGGAGGGCCGTAGGTTGAAGACCCATGCAGTAGAGTGACAAAGGCCTTTTATAATGATTTGTAACTAATACACTAATTGTGCTATTTCTTACATTCCAGGTGAAGTGGACCATGGAGGTCATTTGTTATGGACTGACGTTACCACTGGAGGGAGAGACAGTGAAATACTGTGTGGATGTGTACACTGATTGGATGATGGCCCTGGTGGCTCCAAAGGATTCTATTCCTCAACCAGTTATCCGAGAGCCTAATATGTACATCCAAATCATCCTTAAACACCTTCAAAATGTATTTGTGCCCAGGTAAGGCTATCAAAGAGAAGCATAAATAGGTAATTCTCTCGTACCTTCTTTGTTGCAGTATTCGCAATAACATATTTGCACACCCAGTGGCATTTTTTTTCTGCAACTCTTCTGCTGCACACCAGGTGTCAAGCCGTCTCCTTCCTTATTTCATTGTGAGCTTTCTGTTGTGGAGGGAGTAGGACTGAGATAGTAAAAAGTGCAAATCGTGAGTGTGTGTGTGTATATGTGTGTGTATGTATATATATATATGCACACACATACTGTCAAAAGTATTGGGACACCCCTCAAAATCCTTTGATTCAGGTGTATAAAATCAAGCACCTAGGCATGCAGACTGCTTCTACAAACATTTGTGAAAGAATGGGTCGCTCTCAGGAGCTTAGTGAATTTAATTGTGGTACCGTAATAGGTTGCCACCTGTGCAATAAGTCCACCCGTGAAATTTCCTTGTTACTAAATTTTTCATGGTCAACTGTTTGTGGTATTATAACCAAATGGAAGTAACTGGGAACAATAGCAACTCAGCCACGTGAAATGATAGATCGGGGGTCAGTGCATGCTGAAGTGCACAGAAGGTTCCAACTGTCTGCAGAGTCGATGGCTACAGACCTCCAAACTTTGTGTGGCCTTCAGATTAGCACAACAGTGCATAGAGAGCTTCATGGAATGTGTTTCCATGGCCGAGCAACTGTATCAAGCCTAAAGCTGCATTCACACGTCAGCGTTTTTTGAATTGCGGGCAGATTCGCCGCGGTTCCGTCTGCGATTTGAATATGGTTTGTGACTGGCAAATCGCGAGACTTGCATTTTGAGATGCTAATTATTTGAAAGATGCCTAAAATTGTAGTGTGGTTTTGCAGCGATTATGCACAATAGATTCAGGCTGAACCCCACATTGCCGGGGAAGCATGTCGCCAGGGTCATTCAAACGAATGACATCTAAAATGCGAGTCCGCGATTTGTCACTCGCACATCAGCGCTTTCAAATTGCGGCAAATCTGCCCATGATTCAAAGCGTTGACATGTGAATACAAGTGCATTGCAAAGAATGTGATGCAGTGGTGTAAAGCGCGCCACAACTGGACTCTAGGGCAGTGGAGATGTGTTCTCTGGAGTGATGGAATTGCGTTTCTCTGTCTGGCAATCTGATGGCCGTTGCCAGGAGAGCGGTACTTGGCTGACTGATTTGTGTAACGTTTGATGGTGGGGGGTGTTTTTCAGGGGTTAGGCTTGGCCCCTTTGCCCCAGTGAAGGGAACTCTTAAGGCCGCATACACACGATCGGTCAAAACCGGTGAAAACAGACTGAAGGACCGTTTCATCGGTCCAAACCGATCGTGTGTGGGCCCCATTGGTCAGTTATCCGTCGGTCCAAAAAAAGAGAACTTGCTATAAAATTTAACCGATGGACGCCTAAACGATAGATCAAAACCAATCGTTAGTATGCAAAAGCATCTGTTAAAAAGCCGCGCATGCTCAGAATCAAGTCGACGCATGCTTGGAAGCATTGAACTTCATTTTTTTCAGCATGTTGATGTGTTTTACGTCACCGCGTTCTGACACGATCGTTTTTTTAACTGATGGTGTGTAGGCAAATCGGGCCATCAGTCAGCTTCATCGGTTAACCGATGAAAACGGTCCTTCGGACCATTCTCATCGGGTGGACTGATCGTGTGTACGTGGCCTAAGGCGTCGGCATACCAAGACATTTTGGACAATTTTCATGCTCCCAACTTTGTAGGAACAGTTTGGGGATGGCCCCTTCCTGTTCCAACATGACTGCACACCAATGCACAAAGCAAGGTCCATAAATACATTGATGAGCGAGTTTGGGGTGGAGGAACTTGACTGGCCTTCACAGAGTCCTGATCTCAACTCGATAGAACACCTTTGGGATGAATTGGAGCAGAGACTGCGAGCCAGGCCTTCGCATCCACATCAGTGCCTGACCTCACAAATGCACTTAAGGAAGAATGGTCAAACGTTTCCATAGACACACTCCTAAACCTTGTGGACAGTCTTCCCAGACGAGTTGAAGCTGTTGTAGCTGCAAAAGGTGGGCCAACTCGATATTGAACCCTACGGACTAAGACTGGGATGCCAATAAACTTCATGTGCGTGTAAAGGCAGGTGTCCCAATACTTTTGTCAATATAGTGTATATCCTGTTTGTGTAGGTGGGCGGAGTGGCAACTGCAAACCTGGACCTGCCAGCATTAGAAAGAAGTACTTTTGTAGGTAACAATGCAAGTTATGGCAAGAGCTTCACCCCACGCAGTGGACTTAATTTCTTCTTTGAAAATACATAGTGATTTTGTATTTTTTAGTTTTTAGGAGAGGTGTTTTTTTTTTTTTATTACCCCACAGAGATTTAGATCTCTGTGCTGAGTTTTTAGGTCTGTGCATCTACTGTGCCTATTATGAGGGACTCTTAGTGCTTTTTGTTTAATTTATTTTATGGAACAACCAAAACTTCCAGGTTGACAGGAATTAAACCAAGATACCAGGGAGTGCCTTGGCTAACTTTCTCCACCCATAACCCAAATATCAGTTTTGTATGATTATGGAACACACTGCATTATGCGGTGCATGCATACAACTTTGTTTCCATGGTGCATGCTTGGGTACAGCAGCAGTGCAATTACTAAGTGATGCGATTCCCAGGGGGACAATGTGTGTGTCACACCATAGGAAAGATCTCTAGCATGTTTTGTATGGCCTTTGGGCAAGTGATGAAACAATGAGATGAAGGATGTAGAGCATTAATAGAATGTCCGTTTCTGCAGGCAGGAATTCCTGTCTGGATATGTGCTGCAAGGCTTAAACCGTTCAAGTGCACTTACCATTAATGAAAACAGGAGATGTTGTGTTCTTTTGAAGAGAAAGTAAATAAAAAAAATAGAACATTTTACATCAGTGCTTCCATTCTTTTAGGTTTTATAATTTTTTATAGAAGAATTATTGATTACCTGAGAGTACAATTCAGTGGTCTGTTTTCTTCACCACCTTAGAGCAGTGATTAGCGAAACCTTGGCACCCCAGATGTTTTGGAACTACATTTACCACGATGCTCATGCAGTATAGCCGAGCATCATGGGAAATGTAGTTTCAAAACATCTGGGGTGCCAAGGTTCACCATCACTGCCCTAGGGCATGTTAGAGTAAACCTAAAAAATGTTTCCTACCCTTGCTGAACTGCTTCTGAAAATTCTAGTTGCCTGACGTGTCTGTTCAATGGCTCCAATACTTTCTACTAGCTGCTGAGAGGCCATTCTCACTCAAGCAGTCTTTGGCCCTATTTCTGTCGGTTACAGGCATGCACTTTGTTCTGCACTCCGGTGATCTGTGTTCAGCTGGTCCAGTCTTTGCAGAGATCCCAACTTTAAAGGTGTTGTAAACCCTCCTGTTGTGGCCCAAGGCGAGGACACGCTGTCTCTCTGACCAGGGTTCTCGGCTCTTGATTGGATAGATTGATAGACGCTCAGCCTGCTGCTGTCAATCAAATTCCAATGATGCAGGTCCAGGGCAGTGTCCCGCATTTGGCGGCTATGGACGCCGAATGATGGACACGGGAGTGCACTCTCAAGGTAACCCCGGGAGAGCGTGTCTCCTAGGGGGTTATCTGATGTGGGGAAAAGCCGCCAGGGGACTTTAGAAGAGGACATTCAAGGCCATTTTGTGCAAAACGAGCTGCACATTGGAGGCAAGTATGACATGTTTGTTATTTAAAAAAATAAAATTAAATAAGCCTCTTTAATGCTGGGAATCCAAAAAAATCCTGGACTGGCAGGTGGCTCAGGCTCTCTGAGAACCTTAGCCAGTCGCTTTCACCTTCTCCACAGCCTGACACTCCAGTGAGCGCTGGAGGGGCAGAGCAGAAAGGCAATGACTGACCATCACTGCTCTCTGCTCTCTGCTCAGTGAAGACAGAGAACTGAGTAATCATTGGTTTTAGAGGCGGAGGGGGACAGATGCAGCATCAGACCAATGCTGCCTCCACCTAGGTGAGTATGTACAGTATTAGGGTTGTCCCGATACCACTTTTTTAGGACTGAGTACAAGAACCGATACTTTTTTTCAAGTAGTCGCCGATACCGAATACCGATACTTTTTTTTTAAATATGTCCCCCACATATGCAGCCATGTCCCCCACATATGCAGCCATGTTCCTCCAGCCATGTCCCCCACATATGCAGCCATGTCCCTCCAGCCATGTCCCCCACATATGCAGCCATGTCCCCCACATATGCAGCCATGTCCCCCACATATGCAGCCATGTCCCTCCAGCCACATCCCCCACATATGCAGCCACGTCCCCCACGTATGCAGCCACGTCCCCCACGTATGCAGCCACGTCCCCCACGTATGCAGCCACGTCCCCCACGTATGCAGCCACGTCCCCCACGTATGCAGCCACGTCCCCCACGTATGCAGCCACGTCCCCCACGTATGCAGCCACGTCCCCCACGTATGCAGCCACGTCCCCCACGTATGCAGCCACGTCCCTCCAGCCATGTCCCTCACATATGTAGCCACGTCCCTCCAGCCATGTCCCCCACATATGTAGCCACGTCCCTCCAGCCATGTCCCCCACATATGCAGCCACGTCCCTCCAGCCATGTCCCCCACATATGCAGCCATGTCCCTCCAGCCATGTCCCTCACATATGCAGCCATGTCCCTCCAGCCATGTCCCCCACATATGCAGCCATGTCCCTCCAGCCATGTCCCCCACATATGCAGCCATGTCCCTCCAGCCATGTCCCCCACATATGCAGCCATGTCCCTCCAGCCATGTCCCCCACGTGTGCAGCCATGTCCCTCCAGCCATGTCCCCCACGTGTGCAGCCATGTCCCCCACGTGTGCAGCCATGTCCCCCACGTGTGCAGCCATGTCCCCCACGTGTGCAGCCATGTCCCCCACGTGTGCAGCCACGTCCCTCCAGCCATGTCCCCCACGTGTGCAGCCACGTCCCTCCAGCCATGTCCCCCACGTGTGCAGCCACGTCCCTCCAGCCATGTCCCCCACGTGTGCAGCCACGTCCCTCCAGCCACGTCCCCCACGTGTGCAGCCACGTCCCCCACGTGTGCAGCCACGTCCCTCCAGCCACGTCCCCCACGTCCCTCCAGCCACGTCCCCCACGTCCCTCCAGCCACGTCCCCCACGTCCCTCCAGCCACGTCCCCCACGTCCCCCACGTCCCTCCAGCCACGTCCCCCACGTGTGCAGCCACGTCCCCCACGTGTGCAGCCACGTCCCCCACGTGTGCAGCCACGTCCCCCACGTGTGCAGCCACGTCCCCCACGTGTGCAGCCACGTCCCTCCAGCCACGTGTGCAGCCACGTCCCTCCAGCCACGTGTGCAGCCACGTCCCCCACGTGTGCAGCCACGTCCCTCCAGCCACGTCCCCCACGTGTGCAGCCACGTCCCTCCAGCCACGTCCCCCACGTGTGCAGCCACGTCCCTCCAGCCACGTCCCCCACGTGTGCAGCCACGTCCCTCCAGCCACGTCCCCCACGTGTGCAGCCACGTCCCTCCAGCCACGTCCCCCACTTGTGCAGCCACGTCCCTCCAGCCACGTCCCCCACTTGTGCAGCCACGTCCCTCCAGCCACGTCCCCCACTTGTGCAGCCACGTCCCCACCGAAAGCCACCGCCGCACGTAGAACATCACAGCATTCATTTGAATAGCTGTTTTGCCCGCGCGTATAGACACTCCCCCTTGCTCGGGATTGGACAGATCACGATCACCCATCCAATCCCGAGCAAGAGGGAGTGTCTATACGCGCGGGAACACTACAGCTATTCAAATGAAAGCTGTGATGTTCCCGCACGCCGTTTAACCGATGCGGCGGCTTTTGATGTGGCGGCAGCAGCGGGGGGGGGGGGGGGAGTATTCTATTTAGGTATCGGGGGTATTTGCGGGAGTACAAGTACTCCCGCAAATACTGGTATCGGTATCGGGACAACCCTATACAGTATATTATCAATAGTATTGGGATGGCTGCGTTTACATACACGTAAACTTTAATGGCATCCCAGTCTTAGTCTGTAGGGTTCAATATTGAGTTGGCCCACCCTTTGCAGCTATAACAGCTTTTAACTCTTCTGGGAAGTCTGTCCACAAGATTTAGGAATGTGTCTATGGGAATGTGTGACCATTCTTCCAGAAACGCATTTCGGAGGTCAGCACTGACGTGGATGAGAAGTCCTGGCTCGCAATCTCCGCTTTAATTCATCCCAAAGGTGTTCTATTGGGTTGAGGTCTGTGCAGGCCATTCAAGTTCCTCCACCCCAAACTTGCTCATCCTTGTCTTTATGGACCTTGCTTTGTGCATTGGTCCAAATCATTCAGTGGAGGGGGATTATGGTGTGGGGTTATTTTTCAGGGGTTGGGCTTGGCCCCTTGGTTCCAGTAAAGGGAGCACTTAAGACGTCAGCATACCAAAACATTTTGGACGTTTTTCATGTTTTCAACTTTGTGGGAATGGTTTGGAGATGGCCCCTTTCTGTTCCAACATGACTGCACACCAGTGCACAAAGAAAGGTCCAAAAAAACATGGATGAGTGAGTTTGGGGTGGAGGAACTTGATTGGCTTTCCCAGACCTCAACCCGATAGAACACCTTTGGGATAAATTAGAGCCAGGCCTACTCGTCCAACAACCGTGCCTGACCTCACAAATGTGCTTCTGGAAGAATGGTCAAAATTTCCCATAGACACACTCATAAACCTTGTGGACAGCCTTCCCAGAAGAGTTGAAGCTGGTATAGCTGCAAAAGGTGAGCCAACTCAATATTGAACCCCTACGCACTGAGCCTGGGATGTCATTAAAGTTTACGTGTATGTAAAGGCAGGCGTCCCAATACTATTGGTAATATAGATTTTTTTTTTTTATTTATTTTAACCCCACCCTCACTTCTCTTTTATTAGTCATTGCATTTGAGGGGCCTGTCCAATGTGGATGGACTGCCAATTCACCACAATGGATAAAAAAAAGTGCGCATGACCCTTTCTGGGGTTTCTACATCTCCCGTTTTTGTAGAGGAGACCCAGGGACTCATTTGGTCAAACAGGAACCAAAGAGAAATTGTCTGTTCTTAGTTTTGCATGTCGGTACATCTGGTGAATTATAAGTGAGAAATGTGTTGATGAGTGGAAAACTAAAACCATCCAAGAACAGTCTGGTAATGCAATAACAGTTTAGAAAAGGATTACTCTGCAAAGCTCCTGGCACTTCATCCATGCATACCATTTACATTATCGGTCCTAAAATAAACCATTTTGAAGAGGAAAGTTTGTTTTAAAAATGAGTTCAGCTTTATTTAAATATATGGCCTTTTCCTGTCTGACGTGGGAAGATAGGTTCCCTGTTTAAACCGTTTAACCTAAAAAAATAAAAATAAAGACCCTGTTCCTTTAAAAGCATGTTAGCACAGTGCTTGTGTTGTGTAATTTGTCCTGAAATACCTGGCTGATCATGCCTCTTGCCTCTGTACGCTGATCAGGGGATTACATGAGCCTTACAATGTGGTCAGATTACAGGTCTCTGTCATCCGCCGTGTCCTCTGTGCTCTCTCCCCCCTCCCTGCCTGTCGGCTCCATGTCTGTTTCCACCCCCTCCACTCCGGCTGCTCTAATTACTATTCATTTTTCACTCTGTCCTCTCTGGTTATGTATATACCTTGTTTACAGAGCGCTGATCTGACCCCCCGCATGTCTCCTCTCTCGCATGATAGCTGCAGCTAATGGCACCCCCTCTCCCCCCCCCCCCCCCCCAACGGGGGGATTCCTCAGCCCCGCCTGCTGCATCTGTCAGGCAGAGAGAGGCGGTGGGTCAGATCCGCGTTGATCAGTGCTCTGTTAACAAGGTATATAATGCATTATTTTTATAAAGCACAATTATAGGGCGACATTGCATACATAACCGGAGAGGATAGTGTAACGTTACATTGGTAGGTTAACAACCACTTTAATTGCTATAGCCAAATTCAGTGGGCGTTCTTCTTTTAACACAGTTGCCTGGTTTACTGGATAGCATTATTAGATAACAGACTGGCTTTACTTGTGGCTTGGAGTTGCTCTTTAGAATAAGATTATGGTTAATGGATTTGTTACCCTCCAGGTTTATACAGTGAAGCTTTTAATATAATTCTATTATTGCAAACATAAGATTTGCACTTTTTTTTATTTATTTTGTATTGATCATAGTGTGTTTTTCTTGTATTTTTATTTATTTATTGGGTAAATGTAAAATTTTTTGCAAATTATGCATCCCAGTTTTTCTTAACTTTTTCTGCTCAGGGAGATCTTGAAAAGTGGTTTGGTTTGCATTACTGCACATCAGGAAAATTGTGTGGGTTCCAAACACGGCACGCAAACACGCTGCAAGTTGGAAGACTTGCAGAGGTGACAATTCTTAATTCTCCATATATTGCCAAACGCAATGCATTTTCCATGTGGGTGTGAAAAATAGGTTGGGGACTTCTTTGCCTGCATTTCTACAGGTAAAGCAGCCTATTCACAGATGTGAACCAAAGGCTCAATCACGATTAGGTTGGGGGATAGTAAAACCACACAATTTAGTTTTTCAAAAAAAAGAAAAAAAAAAAAAAAGTAAACTCTCAACCTGAGCATAGAATACAATGAAGTACATAAGGATATTTCCATAATATCAAATATGCAGTATTCTATATCAGGGGTCTCCAAACATTCAAAACAAAGGGCCCGTTTATTGTCCTTCAGACTCTTGGAGGGCCGGAGTTTGGCCAGAGGGTGTGAAAATTTTCCTGGCATCAGTGGGAGTAAACATCTGGTATCGGGGGGAGGAATAGTGCCCCATTTCTGGTATCAGGGAGGAATAGTGCCCCATTAGTGATGTCAGTGGGAGAAATGGTGCGCAGTTGTCAGTGTCAGATTGCAAAATAGTGTCTCGTATCAGTGGGAGAGAGAATGCTCCAAGGGCTGGATAAAGGCAAGCAAAGGGCCGCAGTTTGGAGACCACTGTTCTATATCATAATTTTCAAAAGAGTTTTTTTTTTTATAAGGTAACACTTGATTTACCATTTGTAGCCACTTACATATGGAGGGGTGGATCCACTTAAGTGCTACAGCCTTATGGGCTAAGCATAATATTTCCATTTACATATGAGCTGTGTTTTTACCACCTCCAACTGCTCCCTTTTAGCTGCAAAGGCAGCAGCCAGGGTCCTACACATGCTGTGGCAGTAGCCGGAGGTATATCCCCAGCTAAAACCGCCCGTAACCTTGTGCATTGCATGGTAGGTCAATTGGAGCTCTTTCAAAAAAATTGGCCCAGTATATATGTATATATGTGTGTATGACTGTGTGTCCCTAGCGTGTCAAGATCCTACGGGGTAAAAATGACCGCACCAGCCAAGCAGACACTGGCTGGAAAAAGCGCCCAGAGGCGATTCAGTTTGCATGCGTTGCGCTATACAAGTCATTCATTCATTCATTCATGTGGCTGGAGCGCGACAATGATGCATTTAGAGGGTTGAAACAGGTGTTGTGGATGCCTCAGAAAAGCAATTGAACCATGGATTGCTCTTCAGAGGAGCGGTGGCGTTTACCACTATTGTAAATGATCCCTAAAAAAAAAAAATCAAACTGTACTGATCATATGGCGTTAGGGGTCAAAATAGACAAACGAACACCTTTAAAATCTGCAGTACTGTACCTACACAGACCTCGCTGTAAAAGTAGGCATAGAGGTCCAGACTGAGGAACCGGCCTCCTCCTTCCACTGCTCTTCACTTCACTGTCCTCGCTGATCTCCCACTGTGCCAAATTACAGTTTGGCTGAGGGGTGGGAGCCTGGCTCTGACGTGAATGCCTCTCTTAACCAGGATCCCGGGTTGCCCTTAAAACCTCAGGCAGCACCCTGGTTGAGAAACTCTGCTCTAGCCAGCTGACAAGTGAAGTTTTAGACTTCTAGTTAACATGATTACCTGTAAAGCAATGAATTTTGCCATGCTGTCTCTTTGGCTAGTCAATAGTTCTTTGGGAATCCTTTGTCGTGTATTAGATGTTTTATTTAAAAAAACAAGAATTTAATATTTAAAATGAAAAAATTAAATTGATTCAAAACTAATATGGTTTTACTTGTAAAATATTACTTCACATTGAGAAGAAATACTAAATCTTGAAAGCCCTAGTCTTCAAATGTTCTGGGTAATGGATTGAAAACGGCCTTATTGTCACCACACACATATATTAATAGCTGCTTTACTGTTTTATTTGCAGGCCGGAGCTGATAGCAAATCAAATTCGCCTTTGTCATCAGGTGTTGCGTGCTGTTCAGAAGCTGGCAAAGGATTCTACCAACATAGCTCGTGAGACTTGGGAAGTTCTGCTACTATTTCTTCTGCAGATAAATGACACTCTGCTGGCTGCTCCAACGGTCACAGGTTAGTGGTTGTAGACGGGGCTTTCTGGCTTTCAGAGTGTATAACCGTAACAATAAACCTAAAGCCTGCTATATTGGTGAAGAATATTCTTTTGATGACTCCCAGGGTGGATAGAGTTCAATTGACCATGATAATTTTACTGTATACACCAGAGATTGGCACAGCAATTTACACTGTAGAAGCCTGTTCTAAATCTTGCTAACATATATTAAAATGCATGTAAAGTCTCATGTCTGTGATGCACAGACCTCAACAAGTAAACACAAAACTTCCTTTACATTCAATGACTGAGCCATTTGTGTCTCACATGCTTTCCCTTCTAGATACGCAGCTTCCGGTGGTAGGGTTTCAACTGCAAATGCCATGTTCTCTTGTCAGAAAGCAGTGGGCAGGGCTATTTGTGACTGACGGGATTGACAAGCTACAGGCTTGTAAATAAACAATAACAATTCTGATAGCCACAGCTCCTAAGCTGCATCTGGAAAGTATTTAGAGCGCTTTGCTTTTTCCATATTTTGTTATGTTTCAGCACGGATCTCCAAACTATGGCCATCCAGCTGTTGCAGATCTACATGTCCCATGAGGCATTGTAAAACTCTGGAGGGCCAGAGTTTGGAGACCCCTGTGTTACAGCCTTATTCCAAAATGGATTAAATTAGTGGGAATGCTTCAGCAGTCCCACTATTGTTTTTTTTTTAATTTTTTTATTCTTAATTTAATTTTTATTATTCCATACGTGTTTCGCTCTGTGTAACTTCTGCATACTTTCAGCTATTAAAACCATTCAACTTTCAAAAGTTGAATGATGATGATGAGACTTCAACTTTTTTCCTACTATTTATACTTTTTAAAATATTAAGCTTTTTAACATTGAAGTCAATGAGAGCATGCTTCAAATCCTTAAAATCTTCTTCCGCTCCCAAAAGTTTCAGCTCCTTCATACTTTCATCTACAAACGCCAAAAAAAGTTTAAAATGTTCACAAAATGATCAGCTAATCGGCTATATATTTTCTGTTTAATCTTCTTTTACAGTTTTTGTGAAAAAGCTGTTTAAGTTTAGTAAACATTTCCTGAAATGATATAGATTAAACAGAGTGTGTATTGGGAATATTCTTTGCAAATTTTTAAAGCCAACCATTCAGTTTAGTGTCAGCTTTTCAAAAAAAACTTTAAATATTCCACATCTTTCATACATCAGTGGTGGTGTTGAAAATGAATTTCATTAAAGGGGTTATAAAGTCAAAAATGTTTTCCGTTTAAAATATAGTCTAAATGCATGTCTTAAGGAAAAAAGTCAGCATTTTTGTTTAAAATATAGCTGTACCTGCTTAAAAGAAGGTTCATTGTATGCTGCCGTCCGTCCTGTGTCTCCTTTCCCCTCACTTCCTGGTTTTGCGGTGCGCGCTCTTGGTATAAACGTCACTGCCTGTTCAGAACTACAGTTCCCAGTAGGCTTAGCGGCTCGCACATGTGCAGAAGCCGCTTTTTGCTTTCCAAGGGCGGACGAGAACGAGCAACGTTCTCATGCACTATTTGGCCACACTCCGCCCCAACCTCCCACAGTATACACCCCTTCCCGCCCCTCTGCCTACACCTATTAGGTGCTCGTCCCTCCTCCCACACATATTCCCGCCTCCTCCAGCCCACTAACCCTCGTGCAATGGTAGATATATGTAAATAGAATATGAATGAATGACTGTCTTACTTGTCTGTGGCTATAGCCTAAATTCCTGCCTGATCCAAGAATCTTGCTACCGAGTGCCACCTGTGCATTACTGTACTACTGTAATACTGTTATTAAGTACTGTGATTAAACGTGTGAAATACTCTGCATTACTTTGCCTAAAATTGTGTAATAATCTGCAATACTCCACAATAACCTGCAATACTCAGCAATATAATTATTATTTATTTTACATTTTTATCTTTTTTACTACTACTATTTACTACTATTAGTAGGGTTGTCACCTGTACAGTTTTCTCCCAGGCAGTCCGGTTTTTGAATGATCTGTACGGGTTTTCATCTTCTTCTGACCCGGACACATCATTCACACCGAACTGCACAGGGAGTGACATGTCTGCAGGATCATCGGATACACGTCTCCCGTCCATGCAGCACTGCCTGTCTCTCTCTCTCTCTCACTTTCACACACTCACACACGGCACATCAATGCTGTCCCCTCCCCTCCCCTCCTCCTTGTCATTCAGCTCTGTAAACACAAGAGGAGGGGAGGAGGAACTCGCGCTGATTTCAGGTCTGTAGAAACTTTTCTATTCTTTGTAGCTGGACAGGGAGAAGAGGGGGAGAGTGTCTGGGATTGATAAGGGGAAACTAAAACGATATACACTTGGTGGAGTGATTAGGGGGGGGGGGTTAGGAGGATATGTGCTTTGGTAAGAGAAAGGACATTTTCCAGACGTTTGTGTGAGATTCATTTGAAACCTGACAGCCCCTTCTAGCACTAGCCCCCCGACCCCCTCACCCCTGTCAGTGCAGTGCTACTTGCAGGAGCCCAGCAGAAGGAGCATCTCCTCCTGTCCATCCATCCCACAGTCCCCCTGTCCATCCCACGGTCCCCCTGTCCATCCCACGGTCCCCCTGTCTGTCCATCCCATGGTCCCCCTGTCTGTCCATCCCATGGTCCCCCCGTCCATCTCACTGTCCCCCTATCCATTCTGCGCCCCCCCGTTATCCTACTGTCCCCCGTCCATCCCACAGTCCCCCCCTTCCATCCCACAGTCCCCCCCCTTCCATCCCACAGTCCCCCCCCTTCCATCCCACAGTCCCCCCTCTTCCATCCCACAGTCCCCTCTTCCATCCCACAGTCCCCTCTTCCATCCCACAGTCCCCTCTTCCATCCCACAGTCCCCCCGTCCATCCCACTGGCCTTAGATATGATGGACTGGTTTGGAGTGTTGAGATAGAACTGTCAGTGGAAGGTTTGGGTGCAGTGGATAGTAAGTGGTGTTGTAGGTAGGGTGGGTTTCATTTAGGCCCCTTCCACGGTTAACGCAATGTGGCCTCACCCTCTGTTCACCGTGGTGTACACAGCACACTGTATTAATACTCTCTTTAAAAGAGTAAATGAAAAAAATGTTACACCTTAATGCAATCTATGCATTAAGGTGAAAAAACATCTGGTGTTGCCACCCCCCCGAGCCCCCGCTTTACTTACCTGACCCTTCGAAAGTCCCGCGCAGTCCTGATATCCTTTTAGTCGCTCAGCCTGGATAGATTGATGGTTAATCGCATCCAGTGATGCGGCGTGCCGAGGCGCGGGGCCGAGTGATGCAGTGAGCGGCTATGGCCGCTCGCTGTATCACGGGAGTGCGCCCACAATTACTGACCACCATGCGAGCTCTCGCATGACTGTGGTCAGTATTTGCGGTGAGGACAGAGACAGCCGCCGAGGGACCCCAGAAGATGTGGATCGGGGCCACACTGTGCAAAACGAGCTGCACAGTGGAGGTAAGTATGACATGTTTGTTATTTTAAAGGAAAAATAAATTTTCCTTTAGTGACCCTTTAAGCCACACAAAGGTGTCCGAGATCTTTTACAATCCTTTTGTCTATATATATATATATATATATATATATATATATATATATATATATATATATATATATATATATATATATATATATATATAGATATATATGCTACAAAAAAATTGGAGTGCGCAGAAAAGTGTTCGGGTTTGGCTTGAAGAAAAGGTGGCAACCCTAACTATTAGTGGCGATTTGCGATTTTTGTCACGACTGCTATATTCGAGTAGACACATCGTTAATTATGTTAAACACCAAAAAATATATGTACCGTATTTATCGGCGTATATCGTGCACTTTTTTGCCCTGAAAATCAGGGCAAAATCGTGGGTGCGCGATATACGCCGATACCCGCTTTCCCGCGCCGAGTTTTGAATACTGCGACGACATATACCCAGCGCAGTACACTCGGGTATATTCGGCCAGTCGCGGCTTCTTCCGCGGTCACGTCCTGGACGTACAGGACGTGAGCGCGACAGTTGCCGAGCCTGCCCGAGGGTACTGCGCTGGGTATATGCTGGCGCAGTTTTCAAAACTCGGTGCGGGAAACGAGCGGGGAGGACGCCGGACCCGCCGAAGAGGACGCCGGACCCGCCGAAGAGGACGCCGGACCCGCCGAAGAGGACGCCGGACCCGCCGAAGAGGACACCGGACCCGCCGCAGGAGGACACCCGATGCCGCAGAAGGACGCCGGCCCCCCCGAAGAGAACACCCGAAGCCACAGAAGGACGCCGGACCCGACGAGGCCGCCGATGGACGCCCCCAAGACACCAAAACTGTAAGTACAAAAAACTTTTTTTCCACAGGATTGGGGGTCATTTTAGGGGTGCGCGGTATACGCGGGAGAGCGTTATACCGCGATAAATACGGTATTTATGTATGTATGTATGTATGTATGTATATATACTAGGGTTGTCGATACCTAGTATTTGCGGGAGTACTTGTACTCCCGCAAATACCCCTGATACCTAAATAGAATACTTCAAGCCTCCATCCCCCCCCCGTCCCCCACATATGCAGCCATGTATGTCCCCCACATTGCAGCCATGTCCCCCATACCTGTAGTAATAGATATGATGCCGCCGCGTAAATCCCCCTGCATTACAGCGCGCATTGCAAGCTTTCGTTTGAATACTTGTAATGCCCGCAGCGCCATGTAAAGACACTCCCCTTCTCGGGATTGGACGGATCTGTCAAATCCCGAGCAAGGGGATGTGTCTATACACGGATCGGGACACCTGATGTAAGAAGAAGCTCTGCTGTGATTGTCTTATGTAAGGGGGGGAGTCCGCTAGGGACACCTGATGTAAGGGGGTCTCTGCTGGGATTGGCTTATGTAAAGGGGGGTCTTCCGGTAGGGAAACCTGATGTAAGGGGGGGGGCTCCGCTGGGGACACCTGATGTAAGAAGAAGCTCTGCTGTGATTGTCTTATGTAAGGGGGGGGCTCCGCTGGGGACACCTGATGTAAGGGGGGCTCCGCTGGGGACACCTGATGTAAGGGGGGCTCCGCTGGGGACACCTGATGTAAGAAGAAGCTCTACTGTGATTGTCATATAAGGGGGGGCTACATAAAACAATCACAGCAGAGCTTCTTCTTACATCAGGTGTCCCCAGAGGAGCCCCCCCTACATAAGACAATCACAGCAGAGCTTCTTCTTACATCCGGTGTCCCCAGCGGAGCCCCCCCGCTGGGGACACCTGATGTAAGGGGGGCTCTGCTGGGGACAGCTGATGTAAGAAGGGGCTCAGCTGGGGCCGCCTAATGTAAGGGGGGGGGCTCCGCTGGGGACACCTGATGTAAGAAGAAGCTCTGCTGTGATTGTCTTATGTAAGGGGGGGGGCTCCGCTGGGGACACCTGATGTAAGGGGTGGCTCAGCTGGGGACACCTGATGTAAGGGGGGCTCTGCTGGGGACAGCTGATGTAAGAAGGGGCTCCGCTGGGGCCGCCTAATGTAAGGGGGGGGGCTCCGCTGGGGACACCTGATGTAAGTGGGAGCTCCGCTGGGGACACCTGATGTAAGAAGAAGCTCTGCTGTGATTGTCTTATGTAAGGGGGGAGCTCCGCTGGGGACACCTGATGTAAGAAGAAGCTCTGCTGTGATTGTCTTATGTAAGGGGGGGGGCTCCGCTGGGGACACCTGATGTAAGTGGGAGCTCTGCTGGGGACACCTGATGTAAGAAAGGGGCCTCCCATGGGACACCTGATGTAAGAAGAAGCTCTGCTGTGATTGTCTTATGTAAGGGGGGGGGGCTCCACTGGGGACACCTGATGTAAGTGGGAGCTCCGCTGGGGACACCTGATGTAAGAAGAAGCTCTGCTGTGATTATCTTATGTAAGGGGGGGGCTCCGCTGGGGACACCTGATGTAAGTGGGAGCTCCGCTGGGGACACCTGATGTAAGAAGAAGCTCTGCTGTGATTGTCTTATGTAAGGGGGGGGCTCCGCTGGGGACACCTGATGTAAGTGGGAGCTCCGCTGGGGACACCTGATGTAAGAAGGGGCCTCCCATGGGGACACCTGATGTTAGGGGGGCTCCTCTGGGGACACCTGATGTAAGAAGGGGCCTCCCATGGGACACCTGATGTAAGAAGAAGCTCTGCTGTGATTGTCTTATGTAAGGGGAGCTCCTCTGGGGACACCTGATGTAAGAAGAAGCTCTGCTGTGATTGTCTTATATTAGGGGGGGGGCTACATAAAACAATCACAGCAGAGCTTCTTCTTACATCAGGTGTCCCCAGCGGAGGTCCCCTTACATCAGGTGTCCCCAGCGGAGGTCCCCTTACATCAGGTGTCCCTAGCGGACTCCCCCCCTTACATAAGAAAATCACAGCAGAGCTTCTTCTTACATCAGGTGTCCTCAGCGGAGCCCCCCCCCCCCTTACATCAGGTTTCCCTACAAGAAGACCCCCCTTTACATAAGCCAATCCCAGCAGAGACCCCCTTACATCAGGTGTCCCTAGCGGACTCCCCCCCTTACATAAGACAATCACAGCAGAGCTTCTTCTTACATCAGGTGTCCCTACCGGAGCCCCCCCTGTACATAAGCCAATCCCAGCAGAGACCCCCTTACATCAGATGTCCCCAGCGAAGCCCCCCCCCCTTCTTCTTACATTACGTTTCCCCAGCAGAGCCCCCCCTTACATCAGATGTCCCTACCAGAGCCCCCCCTTTACATAAGCCAATCCCAGCGGAGACCCCCCTTTACATCAGTTATCACCAGCAGGGGCCCCCCCCCTTACATCACTCTGTGAGGGATGGATGATCATACCAGGGGATGGAGGGATGGAATTGGGAGAAAAGTATATGTGGTTTGCATTCAAAATGGATAGTAAAAAATTGGCTAAAATGGTGGTGGAGTGAGTGTTTGTATTGGACATGGGGGAACAGAAGACATACAATGCATGATATTGAATCAGCACAGTAAAGAAATGGATACAAATATATTGACTATATTTTAATTTAATTATAAGCATAATTTTTATTTTATAAGATCTTATTTAGATGTACTTTACCTTGAGTAGCAAATTATCTATGTAGTTGCTGTTTTCCTGCTGTGTAGAAACCGAGTTTCATTTCCAGAGAACTAGGGGAGGAAAACTGAGTTTCACTTTCAACTTGTTATCAGGGAACTGGGGGAGGAGGGAAGGCGGGGCTGTGACTAGTTTCCCAAAACAATGAATGGGAGGGAGGCGGAGCTACAGCGTCCTAGAGACGCCCAAGCATGTGCTGGTCTCCTCTGCTGTGAAAGACACAGAACGTCCAGACGCAGAGCTGTAGGCAGGAGAGGGGGGCGAGCACGTTGTGCACGTCATGCTTGTGAAGCTTTCCTCCATAAGAAACGGCTGGGACACAGGAGGAGAGGAATGAGAGGAGGCACAGGAAGTGGAACTTTTACAGATGTAATTCAATACTTTGCTGGGCAATTTAAAAGAAGAGGTAAGGAACTTCTAAATGCTCTGCAATATATCAATGATTTTAGAGGATAAAAAACGAACCTTTAGTGTTCCTTTAAAGTTTATTTTAAAACCATTCCTACTTTTCCAAGTATTCTCACTTCAACTTTTTCTTACGGATTTAAGCTATTCTTCCAGTTAGCTTTAGCTATTCAGCATTCCCATGCATTTTCTGCAGGAAATGAATTTTCTAGTTAGTTAATTTTCTCAAAATTCTACAAACAATACCCTGTAACAGCAATGTGAAAGAAGTTTTGAAATCTTTGGAAAATGTATTAAAAATAAAAAAACAAAAAAAATCACATGTACATAAGTAAAATTGAGCTCAGGGGCATCCGGTTTTCACTGATCATCCATTAGATGTTTCTACAACTTGATCGGCATCCATCTCTAGTAAATTCAGTTGATTGGACAGGCGCATATAAAGGTCCCACAGTTAACAGTGCATGTCCGAGTACAAAGCAAGCCATGAAGTCCAAGGAATTGTCTGTAGACCTCCGAGACAGTGTTGTATTGAGGCACAGATCTGGGGAAGGGTACAGAACATGTCTGCAGCATTGAAGGTCCCCATGAGCATAGTGGCCTCTATATCATCCGTAAATAGAAGAAGTTTGGAACCACCGGGACTCTTCCTAGAGCAGGCCACCTGGCCAAACTGAGCGATCGGGAAGACCTCCACTGTTTCTCTATGGTGAGAGGAGAACCTTCCAGATGAATAATCATCTCTGGAGCACCCCACCAATCAGGCCTGTATGGTAGAAGTGGCCAGACGGATGCCACTCCTCAGTAAAAGGCACATGACAGCCTGCCTGGAGTTTGCCAAAAAGGTACATGAAGGACTCTCAGACCATGAGAAACAAAATTCTCCGGTCTGTTGAAACAAATAATGAATTCTTTGCCTGAATGGCAAGCATCATGTCTAGAGGAAACCGGGCACCGCTCATCATCTGAACAATACCATCCCTACAGTGAAGCATGGCAGTGGCAGCATCATGCTGTGGGTAATTTTGTTCAGTGGCGGGAAATGGGAGACTAGTCAGGATCAAGGGAAAAATTAATGCATCAATGTACACAGTCATCCTTGATGAAACCTGCTCCAGAGTTCTCTGGACCTCAGACTGGGGTGAAGGTTCATCTTCCAACAGGACAACAGCCCTAAGCCACAGCCAAGATAATAAAGGGAGTGGCTATGGGACAACTCTGTCAATGTCCTTGAGTGACCCAGACTTCAAACCAATTTGAACATTTCAGGAGAGATCTGAAAATGGCTGAGCATCGATGCTCCCTATCCGAATTGATGGAGCTTGAGAGGTCCTGCAAAGAAGAATGGGAGGAACTGCCCAAAATTAGGTGTGCCAAGCTTGTAGCATTATACTCAAAAAGACTTGAGACTGTAATTGGTGCCAAAGGTGCTTCACTAAAGTATTGAGCAAAGACTGTGACTACTTATGTACATGGGATTTTTTTATTTTTTTGTTTTTTTTATTTTTCATTTGCAAAGATTTAAAAAAACGTTGTTTTCATTATGGGGTATTGTTTTTAGAATTGGGAGAAAAAAAACAAATGTAATCAATTTTGGAATAAGACTGTAACGTAACATGTGGAAAAAAAGCGCTGTGATTACTTTCTGGATGCACTATATATCTTGTCACTGTGGGTCAATCTGGAACACCCCCACAATACTGCTTTAATTTAGGAAGAAGCAGTGCATCAACCTTGTTGTCCCATCACAGGAGGCAACATCAGCAGAGTCAACAGATTGTATTTGATTTATGGAAAACTGGTCATTCAGCCCCCGTTCACACCGGTGAGACTTGTTGTGGGATTTGACAGTTAAAAATCGCATGACAAGTCGCACCCCATTGCTGGCAATGGAATTGTTTGTATCACCGCGACTCATGACACATCGATTATGAAGAAGGTTCCTGCACTGCTTTTTAACAATTTCATTGCAACTTGATAAACTTCTGTTTTTAAATTAATTTTAATTTAAATCTGAATATCACACTGATATACGGCTTTGAGCCCAGGTTCACACTCTGCTGCCAGAGTGAAGCCATGCAAGTTCAGCTGAACTCGCACGATTTCACTCCTGCTTGTCAAATCCGATTTCGGCTGCGATTACAGAGACATCTGTGCAGTTTACAACTGCACCGTTGTAAACTAGGGCTCAGATTCAGCTACAATTAAGCCATAGTTCAACTTTAACTAGATTGACTAAATGAAAGTTAATAAATGACAGCACTGCTGGGTACTGATTTCCCTGATGGGCATCACTGGTGGCGCTGGCAGGTATTTTTTTATTGGCGCTGACAGCTACCTGGGCACTGATTGGCATTTCCCTGGTGGTCTAGGGTGTTTGCCATCCCTGGTGGTCCTGGCGGCATCCTGGTGGTCCTGATAAACAATCAGCGCAGACCCCCCCCCGTCAGGAGAGCAGCCGATCAGCTCTCCTCTACTCGCGCATGTCAGACACAAGGTGAGGAAAAGCCGATCAACGGCTCTTCCTGTTTACATCGTGATTGGACAAGGCTGATCATGTGGTAAAGAGTCGCAGTCAGAGACTCTTTACCTAGATCGGAGTTGTGGTGTGTCAGACTGGGGGGCACGCAGCGATTTTGTTATCCTGACCACTGTAGGTCCTTTTACTAATCGAGTCACCGGGGTTTTGTAAACCTGCTGTTCATCATACTTTTTAAGCTTCTATGCGGACTCCAATTTTTGATACCCTCTATGATCACAGTACGCTCATAGGTTTGTGTATACCAGGTCATGGTTGCAGAAAGTGATGTTAAAATGATGTTGGCTACGTTTTATAAAGTAACAAGTGTTTTACGGTCTTTAGCCATTTTAGGCGCTATAAATGGCTTGTTTTGCCATTTACTGTATATTATACTGTGGCAAGTTCCCTGTTTTTCCTTTCTCTTAGGAGGCATAGCAGAGAACTTGGCTGACAAATTAATCGGGGTTCTGTTTGAAGTCTGGTTCCTGGCATGTACACGCTGCTTCCCAACACCACCCTACTGGAAGACAGCCAAAGAAATGGTGGCTAATTGGAGACACCACCCTGCTGTGGTCGAGCAGTGGAGTAAAGCAATTTGTGCATTAACATCTAGGTAAAATTCTGTTTTTAGCAGTGTGGTGTGCATTTGAAAAAAATATTAAAATGGTTAAACTTCAGCCAAAAGTTTGTTTTTCTTATAGGTTAGTTCCTCTTTTGTGTTTTTATTGCTAGATTATAGGAGTAGAGCACCACATTAGTTTTGCAGTCCAAAAAAGGTTTATAGGTCCCAGACTCTATTCGGGGACAGCCAGTGTGTTTTTTTTTCTCTTATCGTCCATGGACGAACACAGCTCCTTAAATCTTGACAAGTGGGTTATGTTCCTGTTCACAGGAGAGGAACATAACCCACTTGTCAAGATTTAAGGAGCTGTGTTCGTCCATGGATGACCAAGAAAAGGATTTTACTAAAACCAAAGAGTGCAAAATCTGCCGCAGCTCGGCATAGAGACCAATCGCTTTCCAGTTATTTTTTTTATTTCTTTTGTCAAAGCTTGACTAATCAAACTGAAGTTAAAAACTGGCTGTCATGCACAACTGCACAACTGGCACTCTCAAGTTTTAGTAAATCAGCCCCAATGTGTTTTGAAGATTCTATAGGACCTCTTATCGGGGCTATAATAGAACACATCTGACTAAATTAGGATTGTAAATATGGTATCTGCTTAACAGTTATACTATGTGCAAAAATATTATGTAAAATAATGATATTGAAGAACTGCACCACAATCTGGTGCCATTTAAACATGAGCTCCAGACTTCTTCACAAGACATGAAATATAAGGGGGGATGAGGGGCCAAAATTAATGCCTAAACACTTTTTATTCTAATGCAAGGAAAATGTAGGCTATAGAACCGCTTTAATTCTCGCCTAGGCAAGAAATGTGAAAGTGAAAAAAATGGCAGTAATGGGGAAAAAAAAAAATCTGTATGTCCGATTGTAAGAGGAGGAGGCAGGGGCGCATCATATATACTTTGGAATGAGGATCCGCTTTTAAGGAGTACAGGCAAAGAATGAACTGCACTCCTGTGACCCGTTTTCAGCACACAGCGGGCTGAAGTCCTGTTTGCTGTCATCACAGAGCCGAACCAGGCAGGGCAAGATCGCGAAAATGGAGTCGGGATCCACCCACATGCTTGGACCGGTGTTCTGCCGAATAAGTTCCCCCCAGTGGATAAAGACCCCCCCTCTACTGCGCAGGCGTGAACTGAGCTCCAAAAAAAGCCGAACGTAGAGCTGAGAGTAAGCTCTAGACGACTCCCTGCGCAATGACGGGTGCTTTTGAAATGTCAATGTAACTAGTTATTGCAGCAGGTCCAGGGCGACGTGGACCTTGCTGCACGTTGCCAGTCGGCGCTCGCTCGGCCTCCTGGCTCTTTTTTTAACATTATCCATGTTCACGGGGAAGTTGAGGAATTAGCCTGGATGTTGGTGTGCACTCTCAGCTATACATATTCGGCTATTTTCAGAGGCTCAGTTAACGCCTGCGCAGTACAAGGGGGGTCCTTAACCGCCGGGGGAACTTTTTCGGCAAGACACCGGCATCTGGCTCAGCCTCTTGGCAAGCATCAGATGCTGCATCCACCTAGGTACACAAGGCTCTAATATTAAAAAGAGGTGGAGATATAAATATACTGTATGTATTTCCTTCTATATTTTTTTTCTGTTTTACGAAGAAGTAAAGAAAGCACTTTTTTTTTCTTTTTTTTTGGACTTTGCCCTCTCTACATAGAGCTGGGTACATACTTACACCTATCGGGTATATTTTTCAGCTGTGATAGACCAGAACAGCTGAAGCAGGCAGCCTACAAATGAGTTTGATGGACTTTATGATCTGCTACCACATGTTTCATCCCCGTTTTTAGGCCAGGATAGGTTAACTTTATTTTGCGCTTCATTTCCTTATTTATTTTTACAGGTTGCTGCGATTCACCTACGGCCCTTCATTTCCTCCATTTAAAGTTCCTGAGGATGATGCCAGTTTGATTCCTTCTGATATGGATAATGAATGTGTAACGCAAACCTGGTTTCGGTTCCTTCACATGCTCAGGTAAGTACTGAAATTCAGAAAGAATTCAGAGAACCTAAAGCCTACTTTTTTTTTTTTTTTTTCGTAATCTCCATGGACATAACGCAGCTAAGTTTACAGAATATCGTACTACCAACCATAAGCTAGAGGCACTTTTTATTGCAGACCATAGGAATTGGATCTCTACTCATCACTCCACTCTTACATGCCAAAACCAAGAGACTAACCACTATTAAAGCTCAGTGGCAAAATGACTTGCCTTCTGTACAGGAAGAGATGTGGAAATAAAAATTGGGCCCACACATTCTTGCTTTTATATCCTCTAAGGATATTGAATACCTGTACCATTTTATATATTACACGCCATATAGATTGTATAAGGGGTAAACCTACAGTAAGACCCATTTTACACTAGGGCATTTTTCAGGCGCTTCTGGGCTAAAAAGGCGCCTGAAAAAACGCCTCCACTGCAGTCTGTGTGAAAGGCTGATGTGCTGGCAGCACGTTAAAATTAACTCCTGCAAGCAGCATCTTTGGAGCGGTGAAATCAATGGGCAGCGCGGCCGAACCGCCGGCAAAGCGCAGATTTTTAAACCCTTTACTGCGACCCCGCCCCAATGTGAATGGGGCATAACTGTTTAAATGCCATACACTCCTAGGTATTTTATTCTATATGGTTTAGAAATGCCCTAAAGGCAGATTTTTTTTGGTCTGAAATTACACATTTCATAACTGATCTGTAATCCTCTTTGATGTCTTTTTGGGTCATTTTGATTACTTTGGTATGTGTAACTCATCAAAATCATTTCTCCATCGTTTTTTTGGCATAAAGAAAAAAAAATCATAAAAGCTTGTTTGTCTGTAGTTCTTCTATGGATCACAGGACTGTAGTTTGTTTTGCACTTCTGTGACCCGTTTTCAGCAGACAGCGGGCTGTAGTCCGCTCTCTGCTGACGTCACAGAAGCCGGCCCATTGTCTGCGTCATCAAGACAATGGAAGTCGTGATTCACCAGGTCCCTGGACCGACACCCAGCTCAGCCTCTCGGCTAACCGATGAGAGCCTGAGCCCTCCGCTCCCTCCACAGCCCAGCACTCCAATGAGCAAGAATGGGGCAGAGCAGAGAGCTGTGACTGATAGTCTGCCACTCTCTGCACACAGAGCTGTCCGAACCGAGCAATCTGCGGTGTTCGATTGCTCAGTTCTCAGTGTATAGGCGTCCGGGAACAGATGTAGCATCGTACCGATGCTGCATTCACCTAGGTAAGTATGATTCTGCAAATATACTGAAACCCTTACTACTTTTTTAACATGATTGTAAAGGCATATCTTCTGCATTAAGATAAAACGCCTTCCATGATTATCTTCTCCCACCCCACCCCAATACCTTAGTCCTGCTTAGGAGCAAGCCTGTACGAGTGCCGCCATAGCAACCAGCAAGCCGAACTATATGATTTATTCCTCCTAATTTTCAATCTCGTTTCTCTTCCAGTAACCCTGTGGATTTGAGCAACCCAAGCATTATTGGTACAACTCCCAAATTTCAGGAGCAGTTCCTGAATGTCAGCGGAATGCCTCAAGAGCTGAACCATTACTCCTGTCTAAAACAGCTGCCCCAAATCTTCTTCCGGGCCATGCGGGGGGTCAGCTGTCTTGTGGATGCTTTTCTAGGTAAAGTTGTCATCTTTTAGAATTTGAACACAAGTCTTGGACATGTGTGTAATGTAAATTGATCCTCCTCTACCTAAAGTCTGTACACGACTTCCATAATTCTGAAGTAGTATTGCTGCTTTTGCACCACCTATAACCCCGTAGAGATATTAGTGATGATGAGTGGGTTTATAGATCAGTTCCATAATCAGTGATTACTTGTGCACCGGAGAGAAGTTCTACCACAGCAGCAGGGGAAATGGTGATTTCACCACGAGTTTGTGAAAATGTGGATTTTTTTTTTTTTATCCCAAACTTTTATTTTTTTGGCCCATCTTCATTCCAGTTTTGGTTTTCTAAATGCTTGGAAGATCATTTGTCTTTTCTTAGCTTTTTTTTCCATTTCATGATGGAGAATTCTTTTTTGCAAAAAATTGTTTTTAATGTTAGTGTTACTAAACCCACAACAGTAAAATCAGTCTGTATATGCAGTAAAGTGTGTTTTTTGTACTCACTGTGGAACCCAAGGAGTTAATCTTCTGCATTGTAAATAAAAAAAAAAAGTCTGTTTGAATACTGTCTCCTCGGATCCTCCCCTTCTTCCACAGTCCCCAGTCCCTCTTCTGATATTACAGAGCCTTGGGGGAACTGCACATGTGCTCAGTTTGGTGTGTATTGCTATAGAGGTTTTTTTTTTTTCTTGGGATGGTGCATGTGATTGTTACAGGGCCACTTGGCACTGTCCAGACAGACGTCCAGGGGTCCCGCAGCCTCATTGCACAGTCGGAGAATGAAAACTCTAGGCCGGGTTCACATGTATGCAAATTGGTTCCGGCTTAAACCGCATCCAATTCGCATAACATTATAAAATACATTGATTTCAATGAGGCTGATTCACAAATGTGCGATGCATTCGCACTGCGCATTGCCAAAAAACGTGTGCGTTTTTCTTTATCGTACATCATGGGACACAGAGCGCATAGCCATTACACTTGGGTTATATGGGTACCTTCAGGTGTGGACACTGGTGTAATCAATTTCACAGGAAGTTTCCTCCCTATATAACCCCCTCCCACTGGGAGTGCTTCAGTTTTTTCGCCAGTGTCTTAGGTGTTGGTCACGTCTAGCTGTCCCTCGGAGGTCTCGGGACCCAGGATAGCTAGCCGGATCCGTCCGAAGTGCTTCAAAGCCAAGGTGTGCGGTACCCGGGCCCTGCTGGAGTGGGGTTTTGCCTATAATGCCTCTCCTTGGAGGGCTGGATTCTGGGCTCCAGTGCCTTAGTCTCTTCCAAGAACTAAACGCTACTGATGCCAGGATGCTATATAGGTCCAGGGGTGTGGGTTCCTTAACACAGGACCCCGGTCCCTGAAGGTCCAAGACAATACCCACAGAGATGGGGGAAGGCTGGGCCTCTTGCAGTTTGCAATACCCTGCGGCGTGGAGCAGGTAAGAGGGAACCTGCGGGACTTGGTTCGACAGTAGGTATCCCCCTGGGGGTTCTGGGTTGGCTAATGGTATGCTTGTGCATCAGCCACTATCTCCACTATGTCTGTTGAGGCAGGATGGGATGTACTAATGTTTACCCAGATAACATGTAGATATATATATGCTTTTAAAAGATATGTATTTTGCTACTCCCCCCAGATTTGCCTGTTAGCATGATACTGCAGCCCCACGTGTATAGAGAGGAAGGGCTGACAAAACTCCTGTTCCTAGGAAGCCTAGGGAGACAGCTTCCTCTATGTGTGCACTACAAAGATAGTGGCTTACCAGGTGTCTATGTTCTAGCGCTGGTCCGGGCTTCTCCTCTGCTCTCTGCTTCCTCCATGTTGGTTTCAGCGTGGGGGGGCGCGCGCGCGTGCGCGCCGCCTTTTACAACGTCAGCGGGCGTGGGGGGGGGGCGGGCCAGCAGCGTCAGTCTCAGATAAAGCAAAAAAGCATTTCCTGGCTGGTCATTCCCTCCTGAGAGCAGTGGAGAGTGAGGACAGAGCGCGCAGCTGAGCCAGTTCTGGCTAACAGTGACACCCAGTGGTGGTTTGTGGATCTTCAGGTCTGGACTTAAAAGTCCACACTGACAAAAAAAAAAAAATATTTTTTTGCTTAAAGGGACTTAGCCTTAGATCCGACAGTATCTGAGTCGGTGCAACCTTGGACTCCAGCTAACGGGCATTGGTGTGGCAATACTCACAGGGCTTTCCTCTGTATTGCCGCCTTCTCAGGCGTATGAAAATTTTGAAAAGATTTTACATAGCCTGTCCTTATTAATGTTTCACTTCTAGCTACAACAGTTGGGTGTTGGCTGTAGGGGTGTCTCAAGGTTGTGCAATGGCTCCCAAGGGATCAGGACCAGCTAAGGCTGCAAAAGGTGCCAAAAAAGTAAAGGGGTCTCCAACGGGGTCAGAGGATTTGGGCCAGGCTCCAGTGGTCCCACCCTCACCAGATAGACCACCGAACAGCATCGTGCAGGAGCCATTGAGGGTGCTAGGGGCAGAGGCGGCCCCCAATCAACCCATTCCCGTTTATGTTACGGAAGAAATGCTAGAATCCACCCTGGGTGGGCTAGAGAAAAGGTTAACTGCTTTAATTGCCCGCTCTTTGCCGGGTGGCAAACGGGCTAGATCCCCGTCACCTAAAACGGTGTGTTCAGATGCAGAGGTCCTCTCTTCGGAGGAATTGGACCCACAGGGGGATCAAGCGGACCTGAGTCCTGACGGGTCAGACATTGAAGATTCCACTATAGATGACATTTTTTCGGCTTCTCAAGCAGAGAGCCTGTGGATCCAGTCTCTGACGGATATGGTTCGCACTGCTTTTAAACTTCCAGTGTCAGAACAAGTAGCCCCCGCGGTATCCTCTTTAGGTTCCTTGAAGGCACCATTGGGTGGTGCATCTTTCCCGGTTCACCCCCTTCTGGAGAGCGTGATTTCTTTCTCGTACATCACGGGACACAGAGCGGCATATTCATTACTATGTGGGTTATATGGAGTACCTTCAGGTGTGGACACTGGCAATCTCAAACAGGAAGTCCCCTCCCTATATAACCTCCTCCCCTAGAGGGAGTCCCTCAGTTTTTTCGCCAGTGTCTTAGGTGTTGGTCACGGAATAGCTTTGCTCCACATCCTTGGGATTAAGGGCGGGCTAACCGGATCTGTCCAAGGAGCCTCAGTGCCAAAGTGGACAGTACCCGGGCCCCAAGCCGTGGGGTTTTGCCTATAATGCTCCTCTTTGGAGGGCTGGACCCTGGGCCCAGGACTTGGAGTTTGTAAAAACCATAAGTTCCTGTTTGCCAGGGTGCTATATAGGTCCAGGACAGTGGGTACCTTCATAGGACCCCAGGGCCTGAAGGTCTACTACGCTACCCACGGAGATGGGAGAAGATTGGATCAGTTTGCTGGACAAACATCCTGCAGCATGGAGCAGGTAAGGGGGAGCCTGCGGGACTTGGTTCGACAGCAGGCTCTCCGGGGTAACCTAAAAGGGGGGATAGCCTAAGTATGCTCTGCATGGGCAACCTTGTTCACTATGTCTAAAGAGAGACAGGATGACACCTTTTCTCCCCCATCACTAGGTCCCCCTGTCTAAATATGTGTGCTAGCTAAACCTGCTGTTTCTTCCTAGGGCTAGTAAGGATCCCTAGGGGCCTTGGGAGAGTCCTACCTGGCCGGGGGTTTGAATCTGCCGCCTGTTTCTGCGTTCCTGGATCTCCAGCAGCGCGGCTCCTCCATGTTCCTCCTGTTTCCGGCATACGCGCGCGCGCGCGCACGTCTTATTGACGTTTTTCGCGCCGTTCAGACAGGAGGGCGGGGGGGGGGGCGTGCCTGCGGCGTCATACAGGGGCGCGCCTTTGTGCTGTTATAGACAGCAGGCATTGTCAGTGCTCAGTCTGAGGCTGATTTTCAGAGGAGAGGACGCAGAGCGGCAGAACAGTGACTCCCGGTGGCGGAAGAGGGGTAGTACATGTGGACTTTGTTCCAATACCTTTTTGTTAAGCCAAGAAATCCCCCTTTTTTGCAGCAGGTTTGGAGGCTGGCAAACTTAGTTTGGGGTCATGGTATGTTGTCAAAAGAAAATATATAATATATTTAAAAAAAAAAAAAAAGAACATACGGGATCCCATCAGTTTTTGGGCATTAGTGATCTATTGTCCCCTAAACTCTGATTTTTGTACTCCTGCCCACTACAGTCTGTTGTGTGGGCGGAGTCCCTCGATTTTGTATTATGGCTTCCAAGGGTTCGGGGTCAAAGGGTACAAAAAAGACCAAAAAACAAAAGGGTTCCCTTTCTGGTTCTGATATGCCGATACTTTCCCCGCAACTTATTAACATAAGAAGCGCCTTGGATGAGCCATTAGGGGGATCTGGTGCGGAGGCTGGCCCAGATCAGCCCAGCCCTGTGTTTATCACAGAGGAGATGCTAGCCGTATCCCTAGGGGGGCTAGAAGAGAGAATAGCAGCATTGATCGCTAGAGCTATTCCTGGTAAGAAACGGGTTAGATCCCCATCACCAGGAGGTGTATCCTCAGATGCTGAGATTCTCTCTCCAGAGGAATTGGAATCACAGGAGGATCAACTAGACCTGAACCAAGAGGGTTCAGGGATTGAGGGATCTGCCTCTGAGGAACCATTTTCAGACTCCCAGACAGAAAGACTGTGGGTACAGTCTTAGACGGACATGGTCCGCTCGGCATTTAGTTTACCATTGCCAGAGCCTCAGGTTCCTCCGGTATCCTCTCTGGGCTCTTTGAAAGCTCCGTTAAACAACGCAGTTTTTCCGGTCCATCCTCTCTTGGAGGAATTGATCTTTCGGGATTGGGTACGGCCGGACAGGATTTTTCTGCCACCGAAAAGATTTGCGGTCATTTACCCCATGGAGGAAAAGTTCTCCAAGAGGTGGAGGCTCCCAGTAGTGGATGCAGCCATCTCATGTGTGAATAAATCACTAACTTGCCCGGTGGAAAACATACATATGTTTAAAGATCCGGTTGATAAAAGATTAGAGACACTTTTAAAAGCATCCTTTGCTACGGCAGGAGCAGTGGTGCAGCCAGCGGTGGCTGCAATTGGGAGTTTGTCAGGCATTAAAAGACCAGACAAAGGAAATGTTAAGGGACATGCCTACCCAACAAGCAGAAGAGTTTTCTGACATTCCCAGAGCTCTGTGTTTTGCGGTAGATGCTATAAAAGATTCCATCCAGCAGGCCTCTCGTTTATCACTATGTTTGGTGCACATGAGAAGGCTCTTATGGTTAAAAAACTGGGCGGCGGAGCCCCCATGCAAAAAGCTTCTGGCAGGGTTTCCCTTCCATGGAGGACGACTCTTCGGAGAGGATCTGGATAAATATATTCAGACTATTTCAAATGGCAAGAGTACCCTTTTACCGGTCAAAAAGACATTCCGGGCTCCTACATTTAAAAGGCAGCTCTTTCCTGTCTCGGGGCCCTCAAATTCCAGGCAGTATCGACGGCCGCCTGCACGATCCAACGTTAACAGTAGATCGCAGGGACAGACCCCTGGGGGTAAGAGGCCGTGGTATCGCAAGCCGTCAAAGACAGCCCCAAAGTCTGCCTTATGAAGGGGCGCCCCCACTCTTGCGGGTGGGGGGAAGGCTTCGTTTCTTCTCAGAAGTTTGGGAAGCCAAGATCCCCGACAAATGGGTCCGGGCATCTGTAACCACAGGTTACAGACTGGAGTTTCTAAGGTATCCTCCGCCTCATTTTCAAGAATCAAGGCTACCAAGGGATCCAGCGAGGAAGGCCTCAATGCTGGCAGCTTTGGATCACCTGCTTGGCCAGGACGTAATTATAGAAGTGCCAGCCCAAGAGCAAGGCCTAGGTTTCTATTCCAATCTCTTTGTCATACCAAAGCCCAACGGCGATGTCAGGCCAATCTTGGACCTAAAGAGGTTAAACGGTTACCTAAGGGTTCGTTCCTTCCGGATGGAATCCATCCGGTCAGCAGCCGCCGCGCTTCAGAAGGACGATTTTCTGGCCTCCATAGACATAAAGGATGCTTACCTTCATGTACCAATCTTTCAGTCGCATCAAAGGTTTTTACGCTTCGCGGTGGGGCAGCGACACTTCCAATTCAGGGCGCTCCCCTTCGGGCTGGCCACGGCCCCCCGGGTATTCACGAAGATCCTAGCCCCAATTCTGGCCAATTTAAGGATCCAAGGGGTCACAGTCCTAGCATACTTGGACGACCTTTTAATCATAGATCACTCACGGCCGGGTCTGCAAAAGGCAGTAAACCTCACGGTTCGGTACCTCGAAGAATTCGGCTGGGTCCTGAACCGGGGAAAGTCAGCGTTCCAGCCTACAAAGCAGTTGGAATACCTCGGCATGAGGTTAGACACAGAACATCAAAAGGTGTTCCTGCCCCTTGTAAAGATCGAAGCTATCAAGGGGTTGGTTCAGTTGGTTCTAAACAAGAAAAAACCAACTATTCGCCTGTGTATGCGATTACTAGGCAAGCTAGTGGCCACATTCGAGGCAGTACCATACGCTCAGATCCACACTCGCGTCCTACAGGCAGCCATTCTAGCAGCCTGGGGCAAGAGGGCACATGCCTTAGAGTCCCCTTTGACGCTATCATCAAGGGTCCGACAAAGCCTGGCCTGGTGGTTGAACCCTCAGAATCTTCTAAAGGGAAAATCCTTCAGCCCTGTTGTCTGGAAGGTAGTTACCACAGACGCCAGCCTAGCAGGCTGGGGGGCGGTCTTCGAGGGGTTCTCCCGCCAGGGAACTTGGGTGAAAGCAGAGAGGCAGCTCCCCATCAATATCTTGGAAATCAGAGCTGCTCGCCTAGCCCTTCTGGCTTGGACCTCCAGATTAAAGGGGTTCCCGGTGAGAATCCAGTCAGACAATGCCACGGCGGTGGCATACATAAACCACCAAGGGGGAACCAGGAGCCAGGCCGCTCAGAGGGAGGTGAACGTGATTTTTCAATGGGCAGAGGTTCATGTACCCTGCATTTCAGCGATATTCATTCCCGGAGTGGACAACCTGCAGGCAGACTTCTTAAGTCGCCAGAGTCTGTTGCCAGGGGAGTGGTCTCTGCATCCCCAGGTCTTTCAGACAATCTGCCAGAGGTGGGGAATGCCGGACGTAGATATAATGGCATCCAGGTTCAACAAGAAACTAGACAGGTTCGTGTCGCGAGCGAGGGATCCTATGGCCTGCGGAACCGATGCGTTGGTTTGCCCTTGGCATCAATTCAAACTTCTATATGCATTCCCTCCACTACAGTTACTCCCGCGCCTGTTGCGCAAGATCAGAGTGGAGAACAAGCCAGTCATTCTAGTAGCTCCGGCTTGGCCCCGGAGGACTTGGTACTCACTAGTCCTGAAGATGGCAGTGGGAGACCCTTGGACTCTTCCTCTACAACCAGACCTACTCTCACAAGGCCCGATCCTCCACCCTACATTACAGCGTCTAGATTTGACGGCCTGGAGGCTGAATCCCTGATTCTCAGGGATAGAGGCCTGTCTAGGCAGGTAATTCCTACCCTGATTAGGGCTAGAAAGCCGGTCTCCAGGGTGATTTATTACAGGGTGTGGAGGAACTACGTAGGCTGGTGTGAATCCAAAAGATGGAATTCCCGCAAATATACTATTGATAGGGTGTTAGGTTTTCTCCAGCTAGGAGTGGATAAAGGCCTGGCACTAAGCACAATCAAGGGACAGATCTCAGCTCTGTCAGTGTGGTTTCAGAGGCCGCTGGCCACCCACTCGCTGGTAAAGACCTTCTTACAGGGGGTCTTGCGTATTAATCCTCCTGTCAAGTCACCAATTTGTCCATGGGACTTAAATCTTGTCCTGTCCACTCTACAGAAACAGCCTTTTGAGCCGTTGGCTGAGATTCCTTTAGTCTTACTGACAAGAAAATTGGTTTTCTTGGTCGCCATAGTTTCGGCCAGGAGAGTGTCAGAATTAGCAGCCTTATCGTGTAAGGAACCATATCTCGTTCTGCATAAGGACAGGGCAGTTCTCCGGCCCCATCCTTCCTTTCTACCAAAGGTTATATCCAAATTTCACTTAAACCAGGATTTGGTACTTCCATCCTTCTTTCCAAAACCTACATCTAGAAAGGAGGGGTTGCTGCATACCTTGGATATTGTCCGGGCCATGAAGGCCTATCTTAAAGCTACAGAAAAGATCCGGAAAACAGATGTGTTATTCGTTCTACCAGATGGCCCCAAGAAGGGGCAGGCAGCTGCAAAATCCACCATCTCGAGATGGATTAGACAATTAATCATTCAAGCCTACGGGTTGAAGAGGTTGCCTCCTCCGTTGTCGGTAAAGGCCCATTCTACCAGGGCCATGGGCGCCTCTTGGGCAGCACACCATCAGATCTCTATGGCTCAGATATGCAAGGCGGCAACGTGGTCATCAGTCCACACGTTTACAAGGTTTTATCAACTAGACGTGAGAAGAAATGCGGATGCTGCCTTTGGTCAGGCAGTACTACAGGCTGCAGTTTGAAATCCTCGGGATCAGAAACACCCTTGGTTATAAAAAAAAAAAAAAAAAAAAGTTTTTTTTCTTGACTAAGTTGGAATTATTATTATGATTTGAGTTTATCTCTAAATTGAATCCTTCTTTGGAAGATGTCTCCCTCCCCTCATTAAAGCATTGCTTTCGGACATCCCACATAGTAATGAATATGCCGCTCTGTGTCCCGTGATGTACGAGAAAGAAAAAGGGATTTTTAAATACAGCTTACCTGTAAAATCCTTTTCTTGGAGTACATCACGGGACACAGAGCTCCCATCCCTCTTTTGGGTGACCATTTTGGGAGGCATACTGCTTGCTACAAAACTGAGGGACTCCCTCTAGGGGAGGAGGTTATATAGGGAGGGGACTTCCTGTTTGAGATTGCCAGTGTCCACACCTGAAGGTACTCCATATAACCCACATAGTAATGAATATGCCGCTCTGTGTCCCGTGATGTACTCCAAGAAAAGGATTTTACAGGTAAGCTGTATTTAAAAATCCCTTTTTTTCAGGATTGGGCTCGACCTGATAGGATTTTTATCCCTCCTAAAAGGTTTACCATTCTCTATCCTATGGAAGAAGAATTTGCAAAGAAATGGGCACTCCCTACCGTGGACGCAGCCATTTCCTGCGTAAATAAATCCCTGACCTGTCCGGTGGAAAATGTCCAGGTGTTTAAAGATCCAGTCGACAAAAAATTGGAGACCCTACTGAAGGCTTCTTTTACCACAGTAGGTGCCGTGGTTCAGCCAGCAGTGGCAGCCATTGGCGTTTGTCAGGCTTTAAAGGATCAGACTAAACAGATATTAAGGGACATACCGGCTCAGCAGCCCCTTCAACTTCCCGTCAGTATCGACGGCCTCCCGGGCGTTCGGCATTTAATAGCCGCCCACAAGGACAAGCCACGACAGGCAAGAGGCCATGGTCTCGCAAGCCGGTTAAACCAGTCCTTAAGTCAGATTCATGAAGGGGCGCCCCCACTCTCTTGGGTGGGGGGAAGGCTTCGGTTCTTCTCCGAAGTGTGGAAGACCAGAATTCCCGACTCTTGGGTAAGATCCGTGGTAACCACGGGCTACAAGCTAGAGTTTCGGGAAGTCCCCCTCCTCATTTTCAGGGGTCAAGTCTTCCAAGCGACCCATTAAAGAGGGCCTCTCTTGCAAAAGCATTGGATCGTCTCTTACTCCAAGGAGTAATCGTAGAAGTACCAACCCAGGAATGGGGTCTGGGATTCTACTCCAACCTTTTCATAATACCAAAGCCCAATGGCGACGTCAGGCCTATCTTGGACCTCAAACGCCTAAATCGCTTTCTAAACATTCAGACCTTTCGTAAGGAGTCCATACGTTCGGTGGCAGCCAGCCTACATCAAGACGACTTTCTAGCATCTATAGACATAAAAGATGCGTATCTGCACGTGCCGATCTACCCGGCACATCACAGGTTTCTTCGGTTTATGATAGATCACCGCCATTACCAGTTCGTAGCCCTCCCTTTCGGGTTGGCAACAGCTCCGCGGGTATTCACAAAGGTGTTAGCCCCGGTGCTAGCCGTCCTAAGGACAGAAGGCATTTTAGTCTTGGCATACTTGGACGATCTTCTGGTTATCGACAGCTCAGCCTCCAACCTCAATCAGGCAGTAGGTCGCACAGTTCAGCATCTAGAGGAATTCGGATGGATTGTAAATCTAGAAAAATCGGTATTGAAACCCACAAGGCAGTTGGAATATCTAGGCCTTCGGCTAGATACAGACTGCCAGAGGATAATTTTACCTCAAGCAAAGATCAGATCAATAGCCCAAGCAGTTCAAATGATCTTAGGCAAGAAGAGGCCGACTATTCGCCTATGTATGCGACTGCTGGGGAAGATGGTGGCCGCCTTCGAGGCTGTGCCCTACGCCCAGATCCATACCAGATATCTTCAGGCAGCCATTCTCTCTGCTTGGAACAAGTCCATTCAGGCGTTAGATCGTCCGTTAGTGCTCTCCCCGAAGGTCCGGCGCAGCCTGTCTTGGTGGCTGGTCTCTCAAAATTTGTCAAAAGGGAAATCCTTTTGCCCCATCACGTGGAAGATAGTATCCACGGATGCCAGCCTGTTAGGTTGGGGGGCAGTTCTAGAAGAACAGACCCAGCAAGGGCTGTGGTCGGGGGCAGAGAAACTGCTTCCCATCAATATCTTGGAAATCAGAGCTGCTCGACTGGCCCTGATCGCCTGGACTCTCCCCCTTCAGGGTCTGCCAGTAAGGATACAGTCCGACAACGCCACTGCGGTGGCATACATAAACCACCAGGGGGGCACGAAGAGCCCAGCAGCCCAAAGAGAAGTAAACCTGATTTTCTCATGGGCCGAAGCCCATGTACCCTGCATCTCGGCGGTGTTCATCCCAGGGATAGACAATTCTCAAGCAGATTTTTTGAGTCGTCAACAGTTGCTCCCGGGGGAATGGTCGCTTCACCCCCAGGTATTCCAAGAGATTTGCCAAAGATTTGGAGTCCCAGACGTGGACATTATGGCAACGAGATCCAACAAAAAGTTGGACAAATTCATATCCCGAGCCAGGGATCCCTCGGCCTACGGGACCGATGCCTTGGTTTGCCCTTGGCACCAGTTTTCTCTTCTGTATGCGTTCCCTCCACTGCAGATGATTCCCCGCCTTCTACGGAGAATCCGGGTGGAGCGCAGGCCTGAGATCCTGGTGGCTCCAGCCTGGCCCAGGAGGGCTTGGTACGCACTCATCGTGAAGATGTCAGTCGGGGCGCCGTGGCCGCTCCCCCTGCGCCCAGATCTGCTGTCTCAAGGCCCAATCTGCCATCCTGCTTCACAGCAGCTAAATTTGACGGCTTGGCGGCTGAATCCCTAATTCTTAAAGGCAGAGGCCTCTCAGATCAGGTAATAGCTACGTTGATTCAGGCTAGGAAACCGGTCTCCAGAAATATTTATTACAGAGTCTGGAGAACCTATGTGGAGTGGTGCGAGTCTCAAAAATGGCATCCTCGAAAGTTTTTTATTGACAGGATCTTGCGATTCCTCCAGGTTGGCGTTGACAAAGGGTTGGCTCTTAGTACTCTAAAGGGGCAGGTGTCGGCTTTATCAATATGGTTTCAAAGACCCTTGGCCACCCATTCGCTTATGAAAACCTTCTTGCAGGTGGTCTTGCATGTGAATCCCCCTATTAGAGCTCCCCTCTGCCCCTGGAATTTAAATCTGGTCTTGTCAGCTTTACAAAGGCAGCCGTTTGAACCTCTGACAGAAATCCCTCTTGTGCTACTAACCCGAAAGTTAGTTTTCTTGGTGGCTATGGCTTCAGCCAGAAGGGTTTCCGAGCTGGCAGCCTTATCATGCAGGGAGCCATACCTTATTCTGCATAAGGACAGAGTTGTTCTGCGGCCTCAACCTTCTTTCCTTCCTAAGGTCATATCCAGTTTTCACTTGAATCAGGACCTAGTCCTACCGTCCTTCTTTCCTACTCCCCAGTCCAGAGAGGAAAGACGGCTTCATACTTTGGACGTGGTTCGAGCCATGAGGGTCTATCTCAAGGCTACAGAGAAGATTCGGAAAACAGATGTACTTTTTGTTCTTCCGGATGGCCCCAAGAAGGGTCAGCCGGCTGCCAAGTCTTCCTTGGCTAGGTGGATTAAGCAGCTGATTTTTCAGGCCTATGGTCTGAAGCGCGTTCCACCTCCCTTATCAGTTAAAGCCCATTCTACGAGGGCCATGAGTGCCTCCTGGGCGGCGCACCATCAGATTTCTATGGCACAGGTTTGCAAGGCGGCAACCTAGTCTTCCGTACATACGTTTACTAAATTTTATAAGTTGGACGTTGCAAAGAGTACGGACGCAGCTTTTGGGCAGGCGGTCCTACGGGCAGCAGTATAGAATCCTCTGGCCCGGTTCACGCCCCCTTGTGTTTCTGTTGATGGAGCCATGTTTTCTCCTGACAATGTTTTTATTTGGCTATTCTTGGCCTTACGGTCTCCCTCCCTTCATAGAGCATTGCTTTAGGACATCCCAAGTGTAATGGCTATGCGCTCTGTGTCCCGTGATGTACGATAAAGAAAAAAGGATTTTTAATAAACAGCTTACCTGTAAAATCCTTTTCTTGAAGTACATCACGGGACACAGAGCTCCCACCCCTCTTTTGGGGAACATTGTGTAACCTCGGGAGAATTGCTTGCTACAAAACTGAAGCACTCCCAGTGGGAGGGGGTTATATAGGGAGGAAACTTCCTGTGAAATTGATTACACCAGTGTCCACACCTGAAGGTACCCATATAACCCAAGTGTAATGGCTATGCGCTCTGTGTCCCGTGATGTACTTCAAGAAAAGGATTTTACAGGTAAGCTGTTTATTAAAAATCCTTTTTTTAGGCATTGCGGTGCGAATTCAGGCCCATTATATGGGGACGCATCTGATTCGCGGATGTGTTCGTTTCTCTTCAGGATTTCTCTCATTCAGCTCAATACACTTCACCCCTCACCCTCCCCTCGCCCAGGTCTTCAAATTCGCAGCTAAAACGGAGCTGATCTGCAGAGATAAGAGAGCTGAAATTCGCACCGCACAAGTGTGAATCCGGCCTTAAGCAGGCATTGATAGAAGTCATAAGACTGCTATATTCTGCTGACGAAAAAAGGTATTTAGCATATTCACTCAAATAATTGCATTTCCATGTTCTGTGTACTGTGGGAGACCAGATATAGTGAATGCAGGCTCCTGGGTTTAGTAACACTTTAATGCATGACCGTTAACTGACTCATAAGTGGGAAAATAAAATCACACATACGTTGAAGTTGAAACCGATCAAATACAGTGCTTTATAAGTATTCCTACCCCTTGAAATTGTCCTCATTTTGTCATGTTGCAACCAAAAATGTAAATGTGTTTTATGTGATAGACCAACACAAAGTGGTACATAATTGTGAAGTGGAAGGAAAATGATAAATGGTTTTCAATTTTTTTTTTTTTTTTTACAAATATGTGAAAAGTGTGGCGTGCATTTGTATTCAGCCACCCGGAGTCAATACTTTGTAGAACCAATTTATTTTTGTTGCAATTACTGCTGAAAGTCTTTTTTTTTAAATTTTAATTGATCATCAATCGCTTCTTTGCGATCACTTGCACCGATCACTTTGGGGTCCATGTAATAAAAAGTTTACTCAACGAATGAGATGCACATCCACATAGCTCCAATGTCTTATTCCTTGCAATGTAATTGTCTCATGTGATCGCAAACAACATCTAGTGACCATAATGTTCTGTTTGTTTTTAACCATTATGCAGGTAAAGGACCTGGCCCCTTTTTGCAAATCGGCACTGCGTCGCTTTAACTGACAATTGCGCGGTTGTGTGACGTGGCTCCCAAATAAGATTGGCGTCCTTTTTTCCCACAAATGGAGCTTTCTTTTGATGGCATTTGGTGCGCGGTTTTGTGACGTGGCTTTCAAACTAAATTGGCGTTCTTTTTTCCCACAAATAGAGCTATCTTTTGATGGCATTTGATCACCTCTGCGATTTATTTATTTTAGATTTTTTTCTCTATAAACAAATAGAGTGACAATTTGAAAAAAATGCAATATTTTTTACTATTTGCTATAATAAATATGCCCAAAAATATATAAAAAAAAAGTTTTTCCCTCAGTTTAGGCCGATACGTATTCTTCTACATATTTTTGGTAAAAATCGCAAAAAGCTTTTGATTGGTTTACGCAAAAGTTATAGCGTTTACAAAACCGGGTATCGTTTTATGGCATTTTTATTAATATATATTTTTGTTTACTAGTAATGGTGACGATCAGCGATTTTTTTTTTTTTTTTTTTGTTTTTTTTTTTTTTTTTTTATATTTAATTTTCACAGCGAAAAATGCTATAAAAATGCACTGATTACTGTGAAAATGACAATGGCAGTGACAGGGTTAACCACTAGGGGGCGCTTAAGGGGTTAAGTGTGTCCTATTGTGTGTTTCTTACTGTAGGGGGGCATGGCTGGACGTGACGTCACAAATCGTCTTTCCCTATGACAGGGAACAGATGATCAGTGACAAGCCACAGAGAAGAACGGGGAAAGGTTTGTTTACACTCGCCTCTCCCTGTTCTTCAGCTCCTGTGACCCCAACGCAGTACACCGGCGGCGATTGGGTCATGGAGCTCAGGAATAGGTCGTGAGCGCACTGCCGGTGCCTAGTCTTAAAGGCGACGTGCCCGTGCCTAGCTGCGCCCTTTTGCCAATGTATATCGGCATTAAGGTGTACTCAGATCAAAAGAACCTCGATCGGGAATTAAAATGCTTTATGACCAGGGCAGCCATCAGAAATTTTGGAGCCCCTTACACAGCCCAGAGCTGAATGAATGAATGTGTTTTCTCTCCTGCCCTTGGGGACATTCGGACCCCTTACATGTGTAATGCCTGTACCCCCTGATGGCGGCCCTGATTATAACCACTGGATGGTGTTTCCGATCCTACAAGATAACACAGAATACTGCAAGTTTTGTTGGCTGTGTCTCGCATTCATTCAGCAAACTTTTTTACATAGACCTCCAAGTGTATGGCTACCATTAGAGATTTTTATTGAGTGGATCTTGCAGCCTCAGCAGTCTTTGAAGGAACAGACCGTTATGTGGGATATTTACAAGATCTGTTAACTGTTGCAAACTCATATGTTTCTTCTTCAGGAGTTGCAGTCTTTAAGAACATGGGGTTGGAAAGATTACTCAGATATGGTATCTAAGCCTCCTACTTCACTTACCATCAATGTGGTCTAAAAATCTGGGCTACAGGAACTGGTTATTAATAACTGCTGATTCTGTCCTGTCCACTCGGGGGAAATACCACCAAGTTGCAGTATTCTGTGTTTTGCAAGTCATGCTGTTTGTCTTTTATTGTATATTATAAAATTGCTGTGACTGGACAACGTTTTTCATCTGTACTAGTGTCGTTAAAGGTTCTCAGTGATCCATGCCAAAATATACCTTCTAATACTTAACTGGGCTTGTTCTATAATGCAAATGACATTTCACAACTTATTCACATGGCTTCTTCGTCTCTGGGTGTCGGGGACATACTCCAGTATTTGTAGACAATGGGTCTTCCATGTGGTTATACATTTTGGGGTATATTCCTGATTAGGGATGCGCTCCGACATTGTCCCGATGCTCGGCTGCAGAGATCGGGAAATGCCTCCCTGCCTGTGGTTAGCGCAGCGCCATGCAGCCACGCCGAAGCACATCCCTATTACTGATGCTGATAAGAGCTGAGGAAGATACTTTGGGGGGGTGGGGGGAGTCTTCAGCATTAAGCCTGGTACACACTAAGGCTAGGTTCACATATGTGCAGCCATGGCTTCATGCCTGGGGTTCCGGTGTGTGTCTGGTCACAGATTCAGGTGTGATTTCGGTCTGAATTTTTGCCTGCGTTCACACCTGAGCCAGACCCAAACGCACACAGGACCCTTCTGCAATCTGGACCATGGCCACACTGGTGTGGGTGGGAACTGGTTTAGCTGGTCATGCAAACTGACCGGTGCCATTCGGAAACGGCTGGAAAGGCCCGAGGACAGTTCGGCTGACCTCGGCAAACCTTGTGAACAAAGTCTTTACGAGGTTTGCCGAGGTCAGCTCAACTGTCCTCCTGGACTTTCCGGCCGGTTCCGAGGCTCTCTGACTAATTGAAGCCCAGTGGTGCACTATTGCAATGCCCCGGTGAGAAAATTGTAATACTAGTCCAGTAGGCTGAGTACAGTTTGAATGGACTATACTTATAAGGCCCCATGGACACGGGCGTACACCTTTTGAGAAGGGCCCTCTTTCTCTGCGCGTTATGCACAGGTGTTGCATACATTTGCGTACAGGCAGTCCCATTCAGAATCCATGGCATAATGCTACATTTCATTATGACATTGTGTGGAATACAAAATAGACAAATCAGATATGTAATATATATGTAGTATATTCCCAGCCAACGTAAGTTCAAAGTAGAGCATTCTATCGCCTTGTGGGAGGTGGTAGCCAGGCTGATCATAGTGGACACCAGAAACTAAGAGACTGAAATGGAAGGAGAGAGAGGGAAGGGAAGAGGCGTGGAAGAAGGGGGGTGCAGGAGGGCAAGGATGGTATCATAGTCAGTTAATCTCGCCAGACTTATTGTATCTCACATGGATAGTCGGGGACGGCCTGTTCATAAAGGGTGCATGGGCACCGCCCCTTCTATCCTCACCACCCTCCTCTATGAATAATGGATAGATTTATGCATAGCATGAATCTATCCATGGCCGCTGCCGCCATCCCCTATTCAGGCGTCCGGCCCCTTTTCGGACACCGATCGCCTGAATTACAGTGGCAGGGGTGTATTTTTGAAGCATATAATTAGAACCATAGGCTTCAAAATAGGGTGGATTCAGAGGGCAAAGCATTGCGTTTTGAAAAGCAAATAAATATTTGCTTTTCTAACATTGAATCGCCTTTCTGCCCATCAGGAAGCACGGGTCTGTAACCCGTTTCCTGATTGGCTGAAAGGTTAAAAAACAGCTGCCGCTGCTCAGAGGGGATCCTTAGTCAACTGTATCCTCAAAGAGGGCCTCAGAGAGGACAAACATATTCCATAATGTCCATGTTTGTCTCTTCTCCTCCTTCGACTTCTCGCTGTCCGTACCCGCCGCTAAGTGACCAGCTTTGTCTTCTGTGTGCCGCTTCACAAAATGGCCCTGGATTACTTAGTGGCTAACACGTTTCAAAGGTAACCCCCTTTTTTTTTTTTTATCAGAACCACATTATCATCTCCCAGCAATGTGGTGCCATCTTTTACACCTGTTGTTTTGCAAGTCTTCTAATTCTCTCCCTGCTCGAGTGTGATATTGCCTGCAAAGCAACCACTCCACATGCCAACATCTTCTGAGCCATGTTCATGCAGAGGAACTCTCCATTCAGTCTGCTTCAGTAGACTTTGAACTCCCATCGGATTGAACAGAGAGAGTGTCCTGGCCATGCAGGTTACAATCTGATTTTACAATCCCTTTGTGTTTTCAGTTGCATTAATGCAAGCATAGTGTGAAGGGAGGCCCCAGTCTTTGCATTTTTATGTACTGTCTTTTTATTTATTTTGAAAAGTGCGGCCATTTATGTACAGTAAAACCTTGATTTGTGAGCATAATTCGTCCCGGAAACATACTTGTAATCCAAAGCACTTGTATATCATTTTTTTTTACAGGGTATAAAAGAGAAGAGAGGCACCCCCTAAGTGTAGCAATAAGTTGCTAGATGTTGTATTTTCATTAAATGTACCCATATTGCTACACTTAGAGGCTCCTCTCTCTTCTTTTTTATACTCGGTTGTGACATGACGCTGCTCTTATATCAAGACATCGCTTGTATAACAAGGCAAAATGTATTAAAAAATTTTGCTTGTCTTGCAAAACGCTCTCAAACCAAGGTTTTACTGTATCTTTTGGCAAACATTATTGACTTGCAAAATATAGAATACTGCACTTTCATAAATCTTTTAGGAATTAAAGGAAATTGGTGATTGATTCATATAGGATGGTCTAATCTTTCAGCATGTTTCCTTTTTAGATTTCTCAAATCTCAAGATTTTGGTGTGAATGGTGATGGGGAAATTTGTCAGTAGATGTTGATCACTTTCTATAGATGACTACAGTTTAATTGTAGTGTTGTGTTAACTTTTGAAGATTTACAGTATGCTACGTACACACTACAAGTATACTGTGAATGCTCTTTAGACTTTTATTCAAAAAAATCTACAGCAGAAAATGCATTTTACATATAAAAATGGGTGTGTTTTATTTAATAACACAATGAGCAGTATATCATGTGCAGGAACCCAAGTCTAGTTATTGATAAACGCACATCATTGCTCTGTGCATATTGTTATTAAATAAAGGATGTTATGCAAAATTACATGAAGCAAATGGATTAATTCTTCAAATAACTTGGGATGGTCTTGTAGTCTGTTTTCCTTTTTTTTTTTTCTAGCAATCACTCAAGTTCAAAGCTACATTATAAAACAATATATGCTCATTGACCACTTTATTGGGTACACCTTGCTAGTACTGGGTTGGACCACCTTTTGCCTTCAGAACTGCTTTAATTCATAGATTTAACAATGTGTTGGAAACTGTAACGGAACGTCCCACACCCCGATTTGAGTGCTTCCGTCATATGAGTGAGTGAGAAACTTATATAGCGCAGCACATGCGAATTAAATCGCCTCTGGGCGCTTGGTGTCCGTTTCTCAAAAGAGATGGGTTTTGAGCTTTTTTCTGAAGGCTAGGTGGTTCTCCTCCAACCGGATGCTGGTTGGTAAAGCGTTCCATAGTCTAGGACCTTGGATCGCAAATCTTCTTTCTCCTTTGGACTTGTATCTGGCTTTGGGTATCTGGAGTAGATTTTGGTCGGTTGATCGCAGAACGCAATTGGGGTTGTGAGCTTTTAGTTTTTCGCATAGATATTGGGGGGCATTTCCCACAATACACTTATGCGTCAGACAGAGTGCTTTGAAAGTAATTCTGTATTTTACAGGTAACCAATGGAGGGATGTCAGGGAAGGCGAGATTGAGATTGATTCCCATGTTTTTTTCCTAGTCACAAGTCTAGCGGCCGTATTTTGAACGACTTGCAGGCGGGTGATTTGATACTTTGGTAGTCCAAGATAGAGGGTGTTTGCATAGTCCAGTCTGGAGTTTATAATTGTTCCCACCATGACTTCTTTTGGGATAAAGGGAATGAGTCTGCGTAGTAGGCGCAGCAGGTGGTGAGATCCGCTGACTACTGACCCTATTTGTGCATCCATTGTCATGTAGGTGTCGAAGAAGACTCCCAGACTTTTGACTTTGGTGCTAGGGGTGATGGTTTTACCCAGAATGGGCGGGGGTGTCCATGTTATTGCGGTGTGATTTTTCCGATTGGCGTGAAACAGGAGAAGTTCTGTTTTCGAACCGTTAAGTTTAAGATGACTCTTTGTCATCCAATTTTCTATCAAAGAAAGGCATGTCTCTAGTGCGAGATGATGATCCCTTTTGTTGCAGATGCGAAAATACAGTTGGGTGTCATCTGCATAAGAGTGGTGTAACGGTTACTACCGCTTACGACTTTCCATCCATCCACGACAAGCTTATCCGACATACCAACAACCAGGCAGACATGATCCATTCCATTTCCCAGAATAAACGAGACAGCGCTCCGTTCTCTAGTTTCCAAAATGTATGAATATCTTTATTGGTTCTTAGCTTGCTTATATCCAGTACAACATAATGCAGTTAATCACAGGACAATGTAATCTCCACCCCCCTATTCACTCACTGAGGATAATTCTTTAATTGGTAGCTAGACATGACGGCACCGTATTATCAATAGGGTTCAATTAACCTTGAATAGTAACAGACATCTAGTTGAATAAGTTCTCTATACAGCTTTGTCACACAATGGCAGTGAGAGTGGGTGTCTTTACATTGAATAGCCAACACCTTAGGATATTTCAATAGCCTATTATACAAAAGGTATGACTCACTGGCTGACCTGGTCATGTCATCATGACTCCTTGTGATATCTCAGTCCTGCAATATGAAGTATTATTAATGTCCCATCTCATGTAATATGAATTATGATTCACTATTAGCCACCCTATACCCAAAAGGGCACAGGGTGGATTTCGACCCAAGAGTTTTTGGTGCTGCTGGCACAGGAGTATCTCTCATCCTTCCAACGTCTCTGGGTGTCACGGGCCATTCTGTTACAAGTGGTAAAGTAACTTCTGGCTACTAATGATTTCCAAAAGAGGGCGGAGATAGATATTGAACAGAACCGGCAACAAAGGGGATCCCTGCGGGACTCCGCATGACACGTGCGTTTTTCAGAAGTGAAAGGTCCCAATTTCACTATTTGTGATCGGTTTTCCAGGAAGGAGGAGAACCAAGATAGATCACATTCCGTGGCTTTGGCTACTTCAGTTATATACCGCTTCCTATCAGTCTGGATATAGATATCAGATATTCCAGCTGCCCTCAACACACAACGAGGCGAGACACTTTGTGTGCTAAACATGGAGTGTTTAATAGAACCAATAATACAGCCTTATATACAGTTAGAGGAGGTAACTAGACCATTAATTAACATGAGCTAATTAACTAATCATTTACCCAGACGAGGTGATTCAGAGATATGACCTTTCAAGGTAGACATCCCGGCTCCTCTCACCTGCTATACAATACACATTATCATAAGTGTAAACACAGAACATCTCCACAATAGCCGGGTCAATTGGCATCTAACAGTATGTGTCCCAACATGATGAATGAATCACTATTACAATTAACCCATTGAGTTCAGAATCAACAACCTGTAAATAGTTCTTAGATATCCTGGAATATATTGTGGATAATAATTAAATAATCCCATCTCAGGTAGTCCAAGATATCATTTCTAAGTCATCCTATGCCCCTAGTGGACATGATGATTTTAAACATAAGATGGTTCAGGGATGTCCCAGGTGAGTCTGTCACAGAAACATTCCTCAGATTTTGGTCCATATTGACATGATGGTATCATGCAGTTTCTGCAGATTTGTTGGCTGCACATTCATGATGGAAATCTCCCGTTTCCACCACATCCCAAAGGTGCTCTATTGGATTGAGATCTGTTGACTGAGGCCATTGAAGTACAGTGACCTCGTTATGTTCAAGAAACCAGTGGTGAGACGATTTAAGCTTTGTGACATGGCGCATTATCCTGCTGGAAGGAGCCATCAGAAAATGGGTACACTGTAGTCATAAAGGGATGGTCATGGTCAGCAATACTGAATTGCCTGCGTGTTGTGCTCAGGTAGGCCGTGGAGTTGAAACAATGCTCAATTGGTTCTAAGGGGCTCAAAGTGTGCCAAGAAAATACCCTCCACACCATTACACCACCACCAGCCTGAACCGTTGATACAAGGCAGGATGAGCCATGCTTTCATTTAGTTTACGCCAAATTCTGATCCTACCATCTGAATGCTGCAGCTGAAATTGAGACTCATCAGACCAGGCAACGTTTATCCAATGTTTTATTGTCCAATTTTGGTGAGCCTGTGCGAATTGTAGCCTCGGTTTCCTGTTCTTAGCTGACAGGAGGAGCACCCCGTGTGGTCTTCTGCTGCTGTAGCCCTGATTCAAGTTTTGGTGTGTTGTGTGTTCAGAGATGGTATTCTACATACCTTGGTTGTAACAAGTGGTTGAGTTATGGTTGCCTTTCTATCATCTCGAACCAGCCTGCCCATTCTTCTCTGACCTCCAGGCATTTTCATCCACACAACTGCCGCTCGCTGGATATTTTCTATTTTTTCTGACCATTCTCTGTAAACCCTAGAGATGGTTGTGCGTGAAAATCCCAGTAGGTCAGTTTTTTTTTTTTTAAATACTCGGACCAGCCCTCTGGTGGTTAAATTCAGGTTGAAATCCTTTAATTGTGGGACTAATAATAGATAATTCTAGATGTTGACTTGATACTGAAGAAGCAAAACCACATAACTTCTTGGCACCTATAACCCAGTGCATAACCTAAAAACAATGACATTTCTGCTCACTATAATCAAAGCACTTGACATTTCTATAATTGGGTCAAATGTATTATTTTTGGTCACTGTGATGAGCTTCTCCATCAATGCCAAAGATAAAACATTTATCCATTGATTGGTTTAGTTGATTGTAATGGGTGTGTAGGTGGTTAATCGCCTTCTCATCATAACATTTGTCTTTGTTGGCCTTCTCATAGTAACTTGTTTACTTGCCATTAGGTATCTCTCGCCCCAGGGCTGACAGTGCTCCACCCACTCCTGTGAATCGGCTAAGCATGCCACAGAACACCGCAATGAATACCACGCCGCCACACAGCCGGAGACATCGAGCCGTCACTGTCAACAAAACCACCATGAAAACAAGCGTAAGTCGATTTTGCTGGAGAGCTCTAGAAGAATATGGACTCAAATATCTATTTTATTCTTTGAAAATGTTGGTTCACTGGAAAAAAAATTATTGTTGGGTTTAGAATGGTTGGTTGCTAACTGAATTTCCCAGTGGGGTTTAGATGTTTTTATACTCTAGGTTGCTAGAATAGGTTAATAAATACAAAAATGTGCTAAATCTAAAGAAAAAAGGTGATCAATGAGTGTAAACGGCAGCGACAGAACTCTGAATTATCTTCTCAGTAAACATAAATATGAGGCCTGAACACAACGTTTTGTTTTTATCAATAGTTTTTATTCCGTTAACAGTATACAAAAGGTGAATATTACATTCCATGTTTACACGTGTACGTTTTGTGTAAACATAGAGGACCTAGATATAAGTCCTACATCTCCAATATTATTGACATTTACAGGTGACCGTTGTAGGACTAGAGCTGGGGTCTCCAAACATTCTAAACAAAGGGCCGTTTTTTTTGTCCTTCAGACTCTTGGAGGGCCGGACTTTGGCCAGCGGGGGGTGGAAATTTTCCTGGCATCAGTGGAACTAAACATGGTATTGGGGGGAGAAATAGTGCCCCATCGTTGGTATCATAGGGAAGAATAGTGGTCCATTAGTGGTGTCAGTGGGAGAAATGATGCTCCACTGTCGGTGTCAGATGTCAGAATATCGTCTTGTATCAGTGTGAGGGATACTGCCCCAAGGGCCAGATATAGGCAAGCAAAGGGCCGCATCCGGCCCTCGGGCCGCAGTTTGGAGACCACTGGACTAGAGATACCATCGTGCCCCCCCCCCCTTCCCAGACACCTCAATAGGAACTATCTGTGCCCTGGTTGGGGGATAGCACCTACAGGCCTCGGATTCCATTACAACGATCTCAGATAAGATAAGTGTTTAAACAATCTCTTCTGTCTTGCAGTATGGTGGACAGATTCTGTCAACACAATGTTTTTTTACGTTTTTACAGCCGCTGTTTTTGGCTATATACCTTTTTTTTTTTTTTTTTCAACAGTCATTAAACACTCCAAGTTATTCTATGTGTCCATGCACACATAGGCTTGGAAAAACACTAATAAACACTAAAAACACTGTTGAAAAACTCACTGCAAAGCTACTGGCGTTTTTATAACGCTTACCATCCAGTGTGCATGAGGCCTAAAAGTGAGCCTCAGCAAAGCCAAGGAACAATATACAAAATGTGTAGAAACAGGTAAATGTTAAGACACAAATATAGTGTATACAATATATTGGGTGTCTCTCTAGTGTTCCATACGGCAACACTAGGGTAAAAGTGACAGTAAAATCTTGAATCCACAAGTAAAACTTTTGTAGTGAAAAAGTTCCAACAAGATAAAATCTTCCCAAGTTTTCCACCACCACTAAGGGGATTATTCGTGTAAAAAGCTACTCTGTGAGTAGGAACTCTTACCAGACTCTTTGGACTGCCTTATGAGCGAGGTCATATATGCTTGCAGATATAGCCCTCTGCAGGGTCAGATGGTTCACCTCGTCCCAGAGCTCCCTGGCGATCCTAAGAGATCCTCCTCAATTTGCCGGTAGTGGCAGCCTGGCCCCGCCTGAATTTGTGTTTGAATGTTTGTCAAAAACATAAAAGAATCCAATAAAGACATCCAAAAAATCCAAAAAAAATCCAAAAAAAGAGATCCTCCCCAGTATGCAGTCAGCATCCGGATTTCATCTAAGGGTCTCCGTCGGCTCAGTACTGTAAAGTGGGGGGGGGAGCCCCAATAGTGTATTACCGGAAAAAGTGGTGTTTGTTGCTTAAAACGCATGTAGCATTAAAAAGTGCAAGTTTAAAAACGAACACTTGCTGGCAAACAAAAATTTTAAGTCTCCTCACTTCCGGAGTCACGTGGGGCGTGATGACGTTGGAGCATAGCTGCGCCCAACAAGAATAGGTTGCAGTGCTGGGACAAGGTCGTTAAGCACTCAAGGAAAAGACAGCCAAAGTGAGATTTGAGCAGAATAGGTTGGTGGTTCTACCCTTTTAGCGCCCCCCTTCTGCTGAAGTGCCCAAGGTGGTTATATCCCCCCCCCCCCCCTTCTTAGCCTGGCCCTCGTAGGTTAAAACATCACCATGAAGACCTGATAGGTTGACCCTGCAGCCATAAAATAATTATGCAGCCAGTGTTTTGCACTACATGTATAGTATAAAGACCCTCTCAGCACAAAGCTCCTTAATAGCCTCTGTAGAAGAACTAACACATGAATGTTGCAAACATACAGTGACCTCTTATGGGAGTTTTACAGGACAACCAATATAACAAAACCAATATTGTATAAAAATATAAATTGTTCACAATTTAAAACAAACCTGTTTTGATCACACATGGATGTTGGGGATGCTGTATTTGATATAGCTTCATACCGTGTTTCCCCGAAAATAAGCCTGGGTCTTATATTAATTTTGGCAACAAAAAACACAGTAGGGCTTATTTTCAGGGTAGGTCCTACCATGTAATGTGCTCTCTTCTCTCCCCTCTCTCTTCCTGCCTGTCAGGAATCCCCAGTGTAAACAAAGAATAAAAGGGTTAAAATGCTTGTATAATCCTATAATCCACTCTATTACAGTATTAAATAATGTGCAATGTGTGTGTGTGTTATTGTAATATAATTGTGCCAAATACCTTCGTTATAGCGACGCTCTGCACTTCTGTGACCCGCCGGAGCTCTCTTCCCCACATTTATATTACAGAAACATACACATTGTACATTGTATACTACTGTAATGGAGTAGATTATAGGATTTTAAAAGCATTTTAAACTAGGGCTTATTTTTGAGGTAGGGCTTATGTTTCAGCCCTCCTGGAAAATAACACTAGGTCTTATTTTCGGGGTGGGTCTTATTTTCGGGGGAAACACGGTATATTACAATGAGTTGTGACATAATCAGGTAGCTCTGGGAATATTTAGCGTGCAGAACCACTAATGATCTCAGCATAACTCCTAAGGCACAGCACAATTTTTGGCCCCCGTTAGGGAAAGTCACCCTTTTCTATTTGTCCTGTTTACCATTATTGAAACATAAGATCCCAACTTTTGGGTTGTCCACAGAAAAGTAGTCAAGGGCAAATCTTCTAATGGGGGGAGACTAGTGTAACGGTCACCACCGTTTACGACCTTCCATCCACCCATGACAAGCTTATCCGACACACTGCGACAATCTTGCATAGATGATCCATTGCATTTCCCATAATCAAGACTAGACTCTGCTCTGTACTTGTTTCAAAATGCATGAACACTTTATTGGCTTCTTAGCTTGCTTATATCTAGTACAGCATGTTAAAGTTAATCACAGGACAATGCAATCTCCACCCCCCTATTCACACACTATGGCTAATTCTCTAGCAGACATTTCGGCACAGATACTGACGAAGTCTATCACATTCCAAAATACAATTACACAATGCCTTGACCTCATTCCACATATCTAGACAGACGTACTGTCTCTAAAGGGTCTTGACACCTGGGCATCAATAGGCTTTAAACCGTGTTATCAGACAATTGAAAGATCTAGCAGCAGACCTGAATTAACACCTTTATACAATGAATGTCTTTCACAAGCTGGGCCACTTAGCATTTTAAAAGCCTATTATACAGAGGGATGAGTCACTGTCTTGTTGACCTGGTCTCAAGTCAACATGAACCACTTGTAATATTCCAATATCCTGCCATATGAAGTATCAATAATGTCCCATCTCATGTAATACATGAATTATGATCCTATTAGCCACCCTACACCCAAAAGGGCACAGGGTGGACTTAGACCCAGGAGTTATTAGTGCCTCCGGCATAGGAGTATCTCTCATCCTTCCAAAGTCTCTGGTTGTCACGGTTCAATCCGTTACAACTAGTTCTGGTGACCTGGGGGTTCTCAGGGAATGCCCTTAATTTGCAAGGATCTCTTCGTATTTAAAAGCATGTCTGCCGCTGTGTAATCCATATGCAGCGTACCTTTTCATTAGTAAAACAGTGCATGTCTGCCGCTGTGTAATCAAGATTAGTCTATTTGGCCATCCTTTGTAAGAAAACCCTGCCTTCTCCTCGTCCGTCCATGATAGAGGAACACTGATACGATGCTGGGAAACTGTATCAGTGTTCCGCCTATCACAGACGAGGAGGAGGCGGTGCTTTCTTACAAAGGACGGCCGAATCGATTGGAATCTGGACTACACAGCGGGAGACGCACGCTGTTTTACTAATGAAAAGGTACGGCTGCATATGTTTTGTTTTGGCTGGATTTCACAGCGGCAGACACGCTGTTTTACTAATGAAAAGGTGAGACTGCAACCATGGGCACAGTGAGACACTGCAAATGGGCACAGTGAGGCTGCAGATGGTCATTGTTTACCCAGTATCTGCTGCATTTTCCCACCCTAGGCTTATACTCGAGTCAATATGTTTTCGCATTTTTTTGTTGTAAAATTAGGTGCCTCGCATTGTATTACTGTTTTTATTTTTTTGTTGTGTTTTTCCTGTGTGAGTAATAGTTGTTTACTCTTTCTCTTATTTTTTTTTCTTTATTTAAGGTAAACACAACGCACAGCACAAAGGTTCAACAGCAGCCATCTTCCACATCCCCACTGTCCAGCCCAAACCAAACAAACTCTGAGCCACGTCCATTGCCAGCTCCAACGAGGCCCAAAGTCAACAGTATCTTGAACCTGTTTGGCTCCTGGTTGTTTGATGCTGCCCTGGTTCAATGCAAGCTGCAGAATGGGGTGAATCGGGACAGTAGTATGACAGGTATGCCAGCCTATAGTTGTCTCCTCTCAGAATTTTACCATACTTCCTGCCTGCAGGTTAAACTGCTAGTAAGTGAGCAGGTGAGGGAGGGATGGACAGATGCATCTGTGACTTATTTTCATCCTACCTGCATAGATGAAATGAATCATGTGTTGCTCTTCTTAGTTATATCCATGCACTATTACCAAAATATGTGTTCATACCTTGCTCAGATGTATATGCATCCTCTGCGATATTGATTTATAAGGTTTCTGTGATGAAAATACACTATTTAATTAATTACTGCAGATAAAGCAGTTAGGGAAGTTGGTTACACTTTTTTTATTTTATTTATTTTTTTACTTCAGTTATTTTGGTCATGTGATGAGTTGGGTCTACCAAATTCACCATTATACTTGTAAAGGGTGGATTAGTTTTAAATTAAATTCATTTTATGCATGGCATACTGGAACGAAACCCTCCAGTGGAGCAATGTCACCACTGACGGCGCTTCTACTTACTATCAGGTCTTCCTTGAGGGCTGCATGATTGGCCGAGCTGCGATGACATCACTCCAGCGGCACAGATCTCTAAAGGGATGCCATAAGTATGCTGTCCCTTCAGAGCGCATACGCCGGTGACTGGCTGCATGCAGTGTGAAGATCTCCTAAAGTGCATGTTTAGGAGATATTCAGTGTACCTATAGGTAAGCCTATAAGGTACAAGTTTAAAAAAAAAAAAAAAAACTCTACTAGCACTTTAAAGCCTTGTACACACGATCGGTCCATCCGATGAGAACGGTCTGATGGACCGTTGTCATTGGTTAACGGATGAAGCTGACTGATGGTCTGATGTGCCTACACACCATCGGTTAAAAAAAACGATCGTGTTAGAACACGGTGATGTAAAACACGACGACGTGCTGAAAAAAATGAAGTTCAATGCTTCCAGGCATGCGTCGACTTGATTCTGAGCATGCGTGGATTTTTAACCGAAGGTTGTGCCTACGAACGATCGTTTTTTTCTATCGGTTAGGAGTCCATTGGTTAAATTTTAAAGCAAGTTGGCTTTTTTTTAACCAATGGTTAAATAACCTATGGGGCCCACACACGATCGGTTTTGACCGATGAAAACGGTCCATCAGACCGTTGTCCTCTGTTTAACCTATCGTGTGTACGAGGCCTTAGCCCTCTTTTCTCCCAGCTACAGCCTTATGCACAGTTCTTTTAAACAACCCTCTTACCCCAGCAGCCACTAAGAAATAATAGTGACATACTCCCTACAAGGTCTGTTAAAAAATAAAGGATGTATTGTCTTTTTTTGGATTTTACAGCAGCTGTAACCTTTTATATTGTTTTTTGCAACTATCATTGGCTAGCTCTACATGTCCTTGGACCCTGGATGATTATCAATCCCCAATTTTAATAAACACTGAAAACTGGCCACAGACAGTCGTCAGCTCTTGGAGATTAATAGGTTTAAAGGACAACTGTATTTTATGCACTAAACTTCCATAACCCACATACTTTTCCAACTAATCTATGGAAAAAAAACACTCCAGCTACTTTACTTATCCATGTAGCAGAGCCACATTCTGCAGCACTGTGCTCTCCAGCTTGGGCAAACATCCTCTTTGGCGGTGGTCTGGCATGTTCACTGAGACTTTGCAGACTTGTAATGGGGGGGGGGTCATCACCAGAGCTGTATTCTGGCCTAGGCCAACAAGGCCTAGGGCAGAACTTTACAGGGGGGCAGCACGAAAAGAGTCCTCGCCGGCTTGCGCTACACTGTTAGGAAAATTAGACTAGTGCCCCCAAAAAGCGTCCGCGCTGCTTCTGGTATGCGGGCGGCCAGCATTCCACAACTATGGGGGGGGGGGGCACAAACCTTCCTCACTGTGCTCTATGTTTCTGCTGCACCATTTACTTTAAGTAGAACTGTAGGCAACACTTTTTTTTTTTTTTTTCATTTTGGATAGAGTAAGGGAGGGTTATAGCCTTTTACCATCCCTGTCCTATTACAAAGATTTTCCTTCACTTCCTGCTCTATGGGCAACCAGGAAGTAAGAGGAAATCTAAGTAAATTAAGGGAATCCTTAATTAGTGTCCTCACTCGAAAATTTCAGGGCGGGTCTTAAACACAGGGTGTGGCCGTAACAGGAAGGGGTGGGTCATATTTATATTAGGGGGTGCACAAGTTTAGTCAGGCCTAGGGCAGCACAAAACCTAAATACACCTCTGGTCATCACTTGATGCAGATCCAGTGTCTGGGTGACCCCATACAAGTCTATGAGGTCTTATGAAGGCTAGGCTGGTGCCAAAGAAGGTTTCTTCCCAAATTGAAGTGAACAGTGCTCCAGGCTGTGGCTCTTCTATAGAGATAAGCTGTGTGTGTGTGTGTGTGTTGGGGTATGGTTGCTCAGGAGAAGTCAATGGTGGGTTCAAGGAGTTTAGTGTATACATACAATTGTCTTTTAAAGCATCTGAAGATATTTTAGGTTCTGTTCCATGATATGGTCTTTCTGCTCTGAGTTTTCTTGACTTGTCGGCAACCAGGTATGGATATGGCTGGGAAGCGACCAATTCATTTCATTAGACCAGTTATACCCCAGTAGGGTAGATGCCATCCTCCATTGTTTGTGGATTTATTTTCCATTATTGTGCCCAGTGTTTCCCAAACTCACATGTCACTGTCACCCCTCTCCCCCTACCCCAATCATTATTTTTTTTTCTTTTATTTTTTTTTTCCTTTTTTTTTTTTTTTTTTTTATTCTTTTAAACAAAACATGAGAGTAAGCCTTCCTTATTTAAATTGAACTTTACACCATAATTTAAAGTACTTTCTTGTAACTACTTCTGTCCTTTTGATTTCTTTCCATTTTATTTCTGTTATCTTGCAGCATCTTTTATCCAAATTCTCCTTTCTTATAAATCTTGTAAGTAGGAATCTGTAGCTTCTCCTCAATTGCAATCATCTATATTCTCTCTTTTATTTTATTTTTAATGTCCCGATAACCGCTCGCTTTCTTCCTAACATTGTCGTGGTCTTGTTGCTTTTTTATTTTATTCCCCAGTTTTTATTTTGAATTTTATTTTGCTGAGTATCCATCCTTCTCTGTTGCTCTGTGGGGTAAAAAAAACCAAATTCATTTCATTCCTTGAGTCTCGTCGGCCTGAATGGGAATGCGTATTGGTACAGAGACAAAACCAGTCCATTTCCAATCTCCCCCATTTGTTTCATGTCATGAATTTGAGGAATTTGCACTAACCATGGTTCCTTTTTTGTTTGTTTTGTTTTTGTTTCTTTTAGTTATTATCTTCTCTTTGGATGTACTGTTTGATCTATGTGCATGTAGTTCATTTTATTTCAATAGTTATCTTGATGTAGTATGTTGGCATAACCTGCATCCAAAGCAGAGGCTCATGGGAAAAAAAGGCATAAAGATTTTATTTATTTTTTACAGAAAATTTGGCAATTTTTGTCAACTTTTGTTTTTCCAGGTTAAAAATTGTGCGGGAGAGTTTTTTTTTTTTTTGTCTGACTTTTTAAAATATTACTAATTATTTTATGGGTTATGTGCCCTGTTTTGATGCACACCTGTCATATAATTTTGGCATTGGGTATGGCACACTATGGCGTCAAAGTGATGAGGACACCCCTCCAAATTCAGAGTTCAGAGGAAGGTTAAGGGTTAAAGTAGCTCTAAACACTAAAGGTTTTATTTATTTTTTACCTTAATGCATTCTCTTCACTACTTGTTACCCCCTTCCCTCCCTTCCCTTTCACCTGTCTGACTCCTTTATCGATCCAGTGCTTTCTCCCAGCTGCAGATTTTCTTACCTCTCATTCTCACAGGCTTTGCTGATAGCAGCAGGCACAGATGGGGCTGCTCGCCCCTGCCCCCTGCTCCCTCGTCATAGGATTTGATTGAGAGCAACAGCATCCAATGACTACAATTCTGTAAAGTTTTTGTTTTTATTTTCTAAATGGGTTCCTTTTAAGCTAGTGCATTGTTGGTTCAATTACCTTCTTTTTTTTTTTTCGATTTCCCCTTCTAAATGTTTTTTTCTTTGTCTGAATTGCCCCCATCATCCGAGCCATTCTGGCTGGGGGTTAGTCAGCATGCTTGCCCCCTCCCTTGGGACTACAACCCTGCAGGGAGACACAGGACACGTCGTCTCCCATCAGGGCTGTAGTCTCAAGGGAGGGGGCAAGCATGCTGACTAACCCCCAGCCAGAATGGCTCAGATGATGGGGGCAATTCAGACAAAGAAAAATAAAATTTAAAATGGAAATTGAAGGAAAAAGTAAGTGAACCAACAATGCACTAGCTTAAAGGAACCTATTTAGAAAATAAAAAACAAACCTTTACAACCCCTTTAAAGCGGAGTTTCACCCAAAAATGGAACTTCCGCTCATTGTACTCCTTCCCACCTCTGGTGCTACATTTGGCACCTTTCACAGGGGCAGGGGGGACATGTCCCCACTTCCAGGAGCCTCAGCTGCAGATGTGTTTACCTTTCTGGCTCCCTCCTCCTTCTCCTGTCGCTGGGCCAGTAGGAGAGAGGATCGGAGCCTTGTGCATATGCAGTAAGGTTCCTTACTCGCAATGGAGGCTGCGGTGCCGACATCGCTGGACTGCGGGACAGGTAAGTGTCCATTTATAAAAGTCAGCAGCTGTAGTATGTGCAGCTGCTGGCTTTTAGATTTTGCAGTGGTGGGCGGACCTCTGGTTTAATGCATAGAATGCATTAAAAAGTAATTCCACATTCATGGGGGGGGGAAAAGGCAAATAAAGAAACAATAATATAGCGTTTACAATGCAACGCAAGCCTTTTTATTAAAAATTACCCTTCCCTTTCAATCTGTAGCTCTATCTTTTCAGTATAATGTAATATGGCTACCTGGATGTGTTCTATACACAGAATGTGTACAGAATGCCCCCCAGAAACATAATTACCTGCTTGTGTGATTGGCTCACTGATTTTCCTAGAAGTCTGCACTAAGAAACCAATGAGATTTCTGGCATCCCCTGCACAAAAAGGAGTGAAATTGTGTGAGTTCGACTGAACTCGGACGTCTTCTTTCCCACAGCCCAGTGTGAACCTGGGATTAAAGGGATGCAGGCCCAGTAACTTTGCTCATTAGTGCTCTGCAGGTGCAGCAGCTGATTGATAATTGGGGAAACCAGTTCCATTAGATTCACTTTCCCACATGGACACAGAAAAACACACAGGGGTTATTCAGAATAACAAGTTAGGAATCTGCAAAAAAGTTTGTTAAAATCCTTGTAATGTACATAGATCACCCTGAGGGAGTTACTCTTTAAAGAGGGGATTCACCCTTAAAACAACTCTGCGTCAGCGCCAGTATGCTGTTTTTTTTTTTAAATCTCTGTACTTACTGTTTAATCATTTTATTTTGTCCCTACCTCGGGGAATGGAGTGGCTATGGAGCGTCATGGCTTCCGAAAATAGCTGACTATCACTCGGGTCTTCCCAGCGCTATACGGCGCGTGCGCACAGACCTAGGATATGACTACGCAGGCGCCGTATATATATCCGAGTCCAATGGCTATGTCGCTTCACGCCCTCCGAAAAAAGCCGAAATAGGACTCGGATATATACGGCCCCTGCGCAGTCAGCGCCTAGGTCTGTGCGCCGGGAAGACCCGAGTGCTTGTCGGCTATTTTCGGAAGCCGTGACGCTCCATAGCCGCGCCATTCCCCGCGGTAGGGACAAAATATAATAATCAATTAAACAGTACAGAGATTAAAAAAAAAAAAAAAAAAACAGCATACTGGCGCTGACGCCTGTATGCTGGATAGGATGACACAGAGTTGTTTTAAGGGTGAACCCCCGCTTTAAGGTAAAAAACCTTTAGGCTTTACAACCACTAGAAGAAGGGGGGGAAAAATAATTTATAACCGCTTTTTGATGTTGCATTACCATTAAAGTTTTTTTTCAAAAATTGGCACTTCTAAACCTTTGGCAACAGTTCAGGGAAGGGTCTGATCCAGCATTCTTCACCCCTCTGCACAGAGCCAACGTCATAAAGACACGGTTTGAGTTTGGTGTGGAGAATTTCCAGTGGCCTGCATAGCCCTGTCCTCAACCCCATTTACCACATTTAGGTTGAATTGGAATGCAGATTGCTAGCCAGATCTTCAACATCAGAGCCTACATTTTCTTTTGACTGGTCACAAATTCCCACTGATACGCTTTAATTTCTAGTGGAATAGAGTGGACGTTTATTAGGAGCAAACAGGGGGGCCCAACGCTATATTGATGTTCAATGCTTTGGAATTGGATGTCCTGCAATCTCATATTAGTGTAATGATCAGGTATCCACAAGCATTTGGGTATATAGGGTAATTGGCTGGGTTCACACTTGTCCGACAAACGCTCCGACATTGGGAGCTCATGACGTATGAAAATCAATGTTTCCCTATGAGAGGAGTCTTAACTGGTCCGACTTTGAAAATGCTCCCTGTACTACTTTGGTCCGACTTTGATCCTACTTCACTCCATTGAATATCATTGAAGTCGGATCAAAGTAGGATCCTTGTCCTTACCATCCGACATTGTGATTACAACAGCAGTAAAAAGAATTGATCTCGCACTGGGATTGTTTTTGATTGGTCAAAGAACAAGTCAGACTATCACAAAGTCGTATCAAAATAGTATCCTGTTCACGAAAGTCTGATGGATGTAGGACCAATGTAGGACCAGTGGGGTGACTGTCATGTCGTATCAGTGTAAACCCAGCCTTAAAGCAGACTGTGGTCCTCAACTTTGGGTCATACAAATGATGAAAAAACATCTGATGTATTGCTTATGCAGAGCTCTCACTGCTGGGAAACTTTTATGGCAGGTCAAAACCTGAAAGCTGATGGGTTTCTATGCAGAGCTGCACCAGATTTTGCACTGTCCAGTCTTGGTAAATCAACCCCAATCCTGACTGAGCATATCCTTTGCTCTGCCATCTATTTGAGTTACCTAAAGCATATGTAAGTAGAACAACTTGAAAAAATTCAAAGAAAACCCTGCTTGCACGCAGCATTCAATCATCCATCTATGTTAATATTTAAATAAAAGATTTAGGTCAACAAAACTATAGGTAACTTGCACTAAAACGACACCCTTAGGCCCCTTTTACACTGGCCTGGAATTTTGCTCAGCAGGGGATCTGTCTTCTGATTCCCCCCTCCCCGTTGAGTGGATCGGCCGGATTACAGGTCTGTGTCTGCTCCACATGCACATGGCTCTGCTCTATAGGCATTCAGATGTACACAAACGGCTGTCTGTTTACACCCGACTTCCCTCCGATCCAGCCAGATCGAGAGGAACGGATCCCCTTACCCTTTCACACTGAGGCAGTTTGCAGGCATTTTAGCGCTAGAATTGGCCTCTAAATATTGAAAACCACCTCCAAAATTATTTCAGTGTGTCTTTTCACACTGGGGCGGTGTGCTTGCGAGACGTTAAGGCCGGGTTCACACCTATGCGAATTGGTTGCGGCTTAAACCGCATCCAATTCGCATAACATAAAATACATTGATTTCAATGAGGCTGGTTCACATATGTGCGATGCATTTGCACTGCGCATTGCCGAAAAAACGTGTGCGTTTTTTCTAGGCATTGTGGTGCGGCTCAGGTGCGAATTCAGGCCCATTATCATCTATGTGAACGCATCTAATTCGCAGATGTGTTCATTTCTCTCATTCAGCTCAATACACTTCCCCCCTCCCCTCTCCCAGGTAAGAGAACTGAAATTCACACCGCACAGGTGTGAATCTGGACTCAGAAAAGTCCAGCAAGCAGCAACTTTGGGACAGTTTTGGCGCACTGTATTTAGCGCTTCCAAAACGCACTGCCTATTGAAATGAATGGGCAGTGCTTCCAAAAGCGCTCTGAAAGAGTGCAACACGGGCACTTTTAACTCCTCCTTTGGGGTTCAAAGTGCCCCTCTAGCGGGTAAAAAAGCACCACAGCTTTAGCTTTAGTGCGAACGTGGCCATGGCTTCCAGTGTGAAAGGGGTCTAACCATTTGCTTTTATCGATCGGAGGTGGCAGGTGTAGTACCGTGGCTCTACCTGATTGGTTCAACTGACAACATTATATGGAATCAATCTTACCAGTTTGCTGTGATTGAGCCATGCTGACCTGTCTTTCTGATAATCCTGACAGTGAACTGACAAGTTTCTTGATAAAGATGCAATCGATGGATCAACGACAGGGAAGAGTATTGTGAGTGAGTGAAAAACTTGTATAGCGCACACATGCAAACTGAATCGCCTCAGGGCGCTTGGTATCCATTCCCTACTATCTTTTGCCTTCAGAATAGATGGACTTTTGAGTTTTTTTTCTGAAGGCCAGGTGATTCACTTCCGTACGGATGCTGGTTGGTAAAGCGTTCCATAGTCTAGGTCCTTGGACTGCAAATCTACGTTCTCCTTTGGACTTGTTGTATCTGACCTTGGGTATCTGGAGTAGATTTTGGTTCGTAGAACGGAGAACGCGATAGGGGTTGTGACATTTTAATTTTTCACATAGATATTGGGGGCACTTCCTTGAAAACACTTATGCGTCAGGCAAAGTGCCTTAAACGTAATTCTGTCTCTTACTGGCAACCAGTGAAGGGATCTCAGGGAGGGAGAGATTGATTCCCAGGGTTTTTTTCCAGTCGCAAGTGATTTGGTACTTTGGGAGTCCGAGGTAAAGGGCGTTTGCATAGTCGAGTCTGGAGTTGATTATCGTTTCCACCACGATTGCTGTGTCTTCTTTTGGGATAAAGGGAATGAGTCTACGTAGCAGGCGCAGCAGATGGTGGCATCCGCTGACTACTGAACTTGTTTGTGCATCTATTGTCGTCATGTTGGAGTCAAAAGTGACTCCAAGACTTTTGACTTTGGTGCTAGGGACGATGGTTTGCCCCAAAATGGGCGGGGGTGTCCATGTTGCCATGAGAAGTCTCTTTCGGTTGGTGTGGAGCAGAAGTTCTGTTTTTGAGCAATTGAGTTTAGAGTAACTCTCCATCATTATCTTGCAGTCTTTGTTTTGTTTCTAACAACTTCCTGTTTCGGAAACAACGTTGCGTCAGATGTACCACTGACCTTATAGGCTGTAAAATGACCACCTCTGCATGGGCTACAGTTTTTTATTATTTTTTCTGGGTGATTTTGTTACAAAACTGCAGGACAGGAAGATTGCTGCATAAATGATATAATTACTAATCTGTATGCATGTTATCTTGCTTGATTTTAAGGTCACACCAGATGCTTAATGCATGTAATCTTTCCATAATTTATATTCAGCCTTCAGTGTTTTTATACATGTATTGCTTTTTAGTCCTTTGTATATATTTCAATTTTTATTGAGCCTTTAAATTCTCTTGTAATCAGAGTGTGATTGATTGTTACTTTGTTACCAAAGTATAATGCAGTCTGTAATTTCTTTACTACAATACAAACACAATGATAAAAACTCTCTGGTGAGCTTTAAATGCAAGCTTCGTTTTAACCACTTCAATACCGGGCTTTTATAGCCACCTCAATACCGGGCCTATTCTGGCGCTTCTCTCCTACATGTACAAATCATTCTTTTGCTAGAAAATTACGCAGAACTTCGGTACTTAAAAATCTCCGTAGGCAACGCTTTGAAAATTTTTACAGGTTACCAGTTAAGGCCCCATGCACACGAGAAGCAAATGCAAACACTTATAAACTCAAGTTTTCAAACGCAAAAAACAGCGTTTAAAACGCCTGTTTTTGCCACGAATCTCGCAGCGTTTTGCCACGTTTAGCGGCGTTTGCGGCTATCAGTGTTCAGAACCACTGACGTAGACCCTCCCAGCAAATATATTTAACTATTTCTGCAATTTTCAACAGAGAGAGCAGCAGCAGAAAGAGCACTTGCATACATTCATTATTCTCCTTTGTGAAATAGATCCCATAATGAATATATGCAAGAAATTGTCCTTGTGTGGCTCTTGATGAGGCTTCAATGCCGTCGCAAACTACGTGAACGACCCGTTCGCAGAGCTCGTCGCCGCTATTGGACCCATCCATTTTTCAAAATTTCGAATTTTTAAAATTTCAAATTTTTACCATTTTGAATTTTCAAATTTCGATTTTTTTTTATTTCAAATTTTAAAAATTTCAGATTTTCACATTTCGAATTTTTTCACATTTCGAATTTTTTCACATTTCGAATTTTTTCACATTTCGAATTTTTTCACATTTCGAATTTTTTCACATTTCGAATTTTTTCACATTTCGAATTTTTTCAAATTTCGATTTTTTTCAAATTTCGATTTTTTTCAAATTTCTAAATCTGAAAATTGAAAATCAGAAATTTTTAAAATTCGAAATTATAAAAGCTGTTATAAAATATCAAATGTATTATTTAATTGAATTAAAATAGATTTGTTAATAATATAAAATGTATAAAATGCCAGGCATTCATATGCAAACTAATCACTGATTAGATTAGTTGGGCTGAATGGAAATGCAGGTGAACAGACATATAGGTTTAAAATTAAAAGGAAAATTTTGGAAAGTTCAATGCTGGTGTTGTATTGCATTATTCAATCAATATATATCATCTCTGAATTATCTAAATCATAAACATAATTTAAAACAAATTTAATTAATTTTTCAAGATTTTTAAAGGATATTTGCCTATTTTATTAAGTTAAAAAAAATGGTACCTTTTTAAAAACGCTTCTAAATGCAAACGCGGCTGCCGCGTTTAGACGCGTTTAGCGTTTGAAACGCAAAAACGTTTGCGGCTGAACCCATTTTTTTGCGTCTGAAGAAACGAGCCTAAACTCAACTGCCTCTAACCTCAAAAAAACTTGATTGTGTGCATGGACACATAGGATAACATTGAGTTCAGGGGCAGTTGGAAAAAACGCCCAAATGCCTCTGAACTCGAGTTTACCAGCGTCTCGTGTGCATGAGGCCTTAGATTTACAGAGGAGATCTAGTGCTAGAATTGTTGCTGGCAAACTTACGCATGCGGCGATACCTCACATATGTGGTTTAAACAGCGTTTACATATGTCGGCGGGACTTGCGCGTGCGTTCGCTTCTGCGCGAGCTACCGGGGACAGGGGCGTTTTAATTTTTTTTTTTTTTTTTTTTTTTTTCTTATTTATTTTTTTACACATTTTTTTTATCACTTTTATTCCTATTACAAGGAATAGGAAATGTGTGTAACAGGTCCTCTTTATGGAAAGATGTGGGGTCAATAAGACCCTGCATCTCTCCTCCAGGCTGGAAAGCATGAGATCGGTGAAAGTATTTAAATTCGGATTGAGGGAATAGGGTGATTTAGGTCAGTGTTTCCCAACTCCAGTCCTCAAGGCACACCAACAAGTCATGTTTTCAGGATTTCCCTCAATTGAAACAGCTGTGGTAATTACTAAGGCAGTGAAACTGATCGAATCACCTGTGTAAAATAATGGAAATCCTGAAAACATGACCTGTTGGTGTGCCTTGAGGACTGGAGTTGGGAAACCCTGATTTAGGTCATAACGAGTCAGACAGGGGTCAGTCTCTAATCGTGGGTGGAATTGGGAAAGAGGGGGTAATGCTATGGCAGGTGATAAGGGGGTTACAATCAATCACTGGAAATTGTACTACAAAAAAAATATGCAAAATACATGTGCAAAAGGTGACCATGAATTTAAAAGGGTTGTAAAGTCGGGTTTTTTTTTTTCTTAAAATCGGACTTCCACCCAAAAGTGACACATTTGGAACCTTTTAGAGGGAGGAGCCCTCTCCTGGAAGTTTATCAACTCTCCTCCTTCCCCTGCTGCCAGGCCAATTAGAAAGTGCAGTGCTCTTCACGCATGCACACTAGATAACCTGCTGTCAAGCCGAAAAACGCTTCCGGGTTCCTTTACCAGGAATAGTGGCAGCAACGTTCCGGAGTCGATCTGAAGATCGGCTGGGGTGCCGACATTGAGGGCTCCCTGGACAGATAAGTGCCCTAATATTAAAAGTCAGCAGCTACAGCATTTGTTGCTGGTGACTTTTTTATTATTTTTATTTTTTTTACCAAACTCCTGACAGTGTTTGATCGCTCAGTTCTCACTGCAGAGTCAGCAGGGACAGATGCAGCATCGGACCTAGGTGAGTATAAGGTGTTGTCCATACTTCTCTTTAATTTTTTAAAAAAAAACTATAAATAATAAAAACATTTTATGAAAATAAAGGAGCACTATCCTCATGTAAATGTAACATGGAATATAATAGAATATGTAAAAAGGAAATCAAGGCTGTAAAAATTCAAAACGAACATCAGATTGTAAAAGAGAGTAAAACAAACCCTTAAAAAAAAAAAAAAAAAAAAAAAAATCTTCAAATATATGAATAGTGAAAAGGTCAGGTCTGAGCATGTAGTTCCTTTACAAAAGAATCTGCAGTGGGTGACCGGGGACAAAGAGGGCAAATTAATGAAAAACCTTCTTCAGCTCTGTGTATACAATGGAGCATGGGGGAGATCATGTCCATAATTGGGATGGTATTGACACAGCCCTATATATCCACAATGGCTCAAAAGTAATATGGTGCAGAAATATTTAGACAGAATAAAGGTGAATAAAGCACCTGGACAGATGGCATATACCCATGGATCCTAACAGAATGGAGCTTCGTCATTTCAAAGCCATTGTTTGTTTTTTTCTTTTTAGGGACTATTTGATGACGGGCATAGTAACACTGGATTGGCGTAAGGCCAATTTGGTGCCTATATTTAAATGAGGGTCAAAGTCTGTACCGAGTAACTGTAGACCTATTTATTGTATTAATGCCAAACTGGTTTCCAGAGAGCGAGAGAGAGAGAGAATATTTTGCCCCAGTACAAATCATTAGTAAGACCTCATCTGAAGTATGTGGTTCAGTTTTGGGCATCCATTCATAAAAAGGATATTGGGAAACTGGAGAAAGTGCAGAGAAGGGCAACCAAACTAAGAGGCATGGAGGAGCTCCGCTATGAGGAAAGGTTTGCTGATCTGAGTTTTTTTTCTCTTGAGAAGAGGAGATTAAGCCCGTGGTTCACACTGCCACGACTTGTAATGCGACTTGAGAGTTCAAAATCATGACAAACCCCATTAACGTCAATGAACCGTTCTAATCTGTGAAAAAGGTTCCTGCACTACTTTGATGTGACGTCAACACGACTTGCCTTTTACTTCTGTTAAGGAAGTCATATGCAAGCCGCGCAGGGATGTTGGATTCAAAGTTGCAACAGTGTGAATAAGGGCTTAGGTCCCTTTCACACTTATACGACTTGTCTCACGATTTTGGACTGCAAAATCGTATGACAAGTCATTCTCTATTATTTTCAATGACTACCATTCATACTGGCACGACTGACTTCAAAGTAGTCCTTGCACTACTTTGGTCCGATTTTGATGCCACTTACACAGGCATTCATTGAAATCGCGGCCGCGAAATCGCGGTAAAATCGCGCGACTTTGAAATCGTACAAGTGTTAAAGGTGTCTTAGGGGGGTATGATCAATATGCATAAGTAGCCAATACAGTGAACTTGGTGTAGAATTATTCATTTTAAGGCCATCACAGAGGACTGGAGGGGGGGCGCTCCTTACATATGAAGAAAAAGAGAATTAATCTCCAAATATAGAAAGTTTTCTTCAACGTAAGAGATGTGGAATAGATGCCCTCTGGAGCGGGTTCATTTTAGTGTGTGTGTGTGTGTGTGTGTGTGTGTGTGTGTGTTTTATTTTGCCTTCCTCTGGATCAGCTGTGGGGGTATTGGTTAGTGTATATGGAGGTTTTCTATTTGAGTGTATTGGTTTTCTTTCTTTTTTTTTTTCCCCTATGTTGGTTGAACTGGGCGGACTTGTGTTTATTTGCAAATATTCTGCAAACTAGTTGCTGTATTTCCATCTGGCTGTGTGCATAAAGCCTAAAACAAGCCCTCATTCACCTCCATAGTTCTAGGCATTGTGAAACGGGTTGTCTTCAAATTCATAACAGAGGCACTCCCGATCTCAGTTTTTTTTTTTTTTGCCGCATGGGTGGCAATTTTAAAGCGGAATTTTACCCATAACCGTTTGATAACAGTTAATGTTCTTTAACAAAAGGACATGCATTGCACAATAATAATTATGCTAGAAAAATGAGTTTGTGCTTAAAATTTCCTTCAGCGTGACTCCTTTTTATCCTTTCTGGAGCCCACCATTTTCTTGAAGCCCAGAGCAGTCGCCTTGTTATTGGAAACTCCTGCCTTCTCCTTGGTCTCAAAAGCGATATGTCACTTTCTTTACCAAAAAAATGTTCATTTCCAGCCTTGATTGTATGTCTTGACTCACTTGGAGAGTAAGACAAGCCAAAGATTATTACATTGTCTTTACCTCCATCACTGGAAGGAAAGAAAATGTCTGTATTTCCCCCATCAACACAGTCAATTTGATGGGGGGACTACCTCCTGCATTGCTATTGTGTTAAGCCAGCAGGGAACCTTCCCTGCCAGCAGAACACAATGATTGGCGTAACCGTTTGGGGAAAACCAGACTGGCTGGTTGCACACAAGTCGATTTGATAGATCGGCTTGTGTACAATAAGGGTGCCCCTACATGGCCGGTCCCTGCTGAACTGGCCAAATTATAGTGCTGAAGTTCACAGGCTGCCAGGGAGAAAGTAGACTACCGTATATCGGTGAGATAAGATGAGATGCTATTTTTGTTAAGCAGGGTACATACACGCTAGAATTTTATTTATTTTTTTAAACCCAGTGGGCTGAGATTGTTGTACTAACACAAGCAACATCAGTGTATTTTAACAGGGGTACTGCCCCCTCGCCAGAACCTACTGATCAGTGCTGGTGGCCATTGACTTACAGTGCTGATTGGATGCAGGTCAGATGCTAGTTTTCCAGCATAAAGGAAAGAGAAAGGCGCCTTTAAGTGCAGTGGGTAGCAGATTTATTACAGGCACAGTGGGATTAAAAACACTTACAAGATAGTTAGAGGTCATAAACATAAAATTTGTCCTCATGTGGATTGCTGTAATCCTCGTCTGTCTGGGGGAGAGGGAGAGCCATGCATGCTCCGAAACGCGTTACCGCCCACCACCTTCACCTGATGTCACTTCGTCCACGTGCATTCCAGCTTGGTTCTAGAACCCGGGCCGCCTCATTGCATTTTAACCTCTACGCCCATCCACATCACCAGGGAAGTGGGGATTACAGAGATTACAGCGATCCGCATGTGGACCAAACATTCTGTGCCTATGACCTCTTAATCTCATTGTGCCTGTAATAAATGTGTTAACCACTGTACTTAGAGGTGCCTTTCTCTTTCCTTTATGACCCTTCTCTACAAAGTGCTGCCTTCAGTGCCATCTCTCCACTGCTGCTAAGGACCGGATACCCAGCCTCACCAGAACGCTCTCATCTCTCCCTCCTTTGTAGTTTTTCAGCATGCCTGTGTAGAAGAGATTGCTTTACACACAGGCCGGAAGTTGGTTGGTTCAGCAGTAATTTCAGGCGATTTTCAGTCTATGTGTACAAGGCTTACGTTTAACTTTTTTGTGTTTCCGTGCCAGCAGAGTTTGTCCCGTCGCCTGTTCTTTTCGTTTTCTGTCATTCCTGTCGCTTCGCCATTGAACAACTGTAAATCCTAAAGCTGTTAGATCGGCTTCCAGTGGCTCTGATTTTAGCCACGGTGCCGAGAATGGGGAGCAACTTGGCTTGTGCTGAGCAGGGTGAGACTGTATTTTATACCATATAGGCCAGGGTTTCTCAACTGGGGTTCTGCGTTGCCCTGCTTCCCCTCCCCCCCGTATTGTGCCCTCCTGACCCCCTGTGCTTTACCTTGCTGCCACCCTGTACACTTCTTATCTCAAGTGACCCAGAATTGAGCATCTGTGCAGAAAAAAGCAAGCACAACTTTCGCAAAAAACAGGTATGTTTTGATATTCTATTTTTTTAATGTTCTTTCTAAAAATTGTTATATCAACAACTCGCTGATCACACCAATGTCCCACGAGCTGTAGATATGAACATTATTTCAGGGGGTGCAAAAGGTTTTTCCAAGGTAAAAGGGATGAAAATCCCTGGCATAGGCATTATTTTTAATGTTTTGCGTGGTTATTCCAGTGAAAGTGATCTATCAGGACTTAATTTTCTAACTAAAGTTTCACTTTATTGCAGCATATCCAGTTGACAGGGTGGCACCACCTGTCACACTCACCTATTCAAGTCAATAGGATTCTGCCACAACTACGAGCCATGTTTGGCTTGCTGTTGTGGTGTGTTCCATTCAAAAACTGTATAGCAGAACAGTGTGTTCTGGCGAGGGAGTCACCCTTGTTAGAACACTAAGCCACAGTAGGGGAGATTGCCGTACTAACGTCACTTGTGTTAGTATGGCGATCTCTGTTTTTTCTCATTCAACCAAGCGGGTTCTAGTGTGTACCAGGCTTTAAAACAGGCCCTGCACACTAGGGAGCGTTCTTGGGCTTGTCATTATGGATCTTGCAATGTGAAGTGAGGTTCTGGCAGAGAAAGCTAGATGAATCAGACTGGGTCTGGTGGTGGTACATCATTGCTGTGGGCACTTTTAAATTTGGGCGTGATCCTTACTTTGCATGTACTGCATGCATGCATGGAAACGGGGCATTCACTCATGTGGAATTACTTATTACACAGCAGAAGTCTCCTATTTACATCCATTTGAAGCAGTCTACCTTCGCTTCGCCAGTGTCTTTTGCAGTCTCCCATAATTTGGGCACTAAATGGCAGTTGCCCTAATTATCTGTAAATTATTATGTAAATTGGCAGCTTTATATTGGTCCCTTGTTGTCACCTGTAAATTGCCCCAGCTGTCGCCCTTTGATTGATGGGTTCCCCTATCTGTCTCTTGCAGATTGGCAGCTACCCATTACTGTCTGTTGTAGATTGGTGGCTTCCCCCATACATCTGTTTGTTTGCTTTAGCGATTGGCTCTAGATTGACAGCTGTTCCTAGCTGTTGCCTGTAGATAGGTGTCTTTCCCTAGTTGCCACCTGTAGGCTGTAGATTTCCACTAAAGCTCATCCATTGATGCCCCAGCTGTCGCTAGATTGGTTTCTGCTGCCTGAAAATTGTCAGTTTGCCCTAGAGATATTCCCATAAATTAGCGGCTGTCGCCTGTAGATTGGCAGTTTCTCCTAGCTGTCCCCCACAGACTGAGTGCTGCCCCTAGAGGGCTCTTGTAACCTAGCAGTGTCTTGCAGTAGTAAAACCTTTTCCGATTTTGGATCGGAGTGCAGGTTCAAAATGTGTCATCTGTTATGTTGTCTTATTTCTGTACCTAGCCCTGGATTGTGAACTACTGTTTCAACCGACTGCATATACCGCTCACCTTTTAATTCTATACATACTGGCTGAGTCCCTTTTTAAAATAACACAACAACGTTTAAGGTAAAGTTACTGAATTGGAAAAACGATCTGGCATATGATTATGTACAACGGGTCACTATTTTTATGCTAACTAGACAATTGTCTACTGCTGGCACTGATTTCTGTATCGCCTTTTTGTCCTGTGAAATCTTTGTGTCCTCCTTTCCCATGAGCCCAGTTTTTTTTTTCTGTGTGTTAATATTGTCCAATCAAACACTTTCTTCACTCTCTGCAGCAATAGCTACACAGGCCACAGTCGAGCTTCGCCGTAAAGGTTCCCAGCTGTCCACAGACACCATGGGATCAAGCACCATTTATGATGCCAATGAAATCCCAGAGAATTACGAGGCTGGACGGGCTGAAGCCTGCGGTACCTTATGTAGGATTTTCTGCAGCAAGAAGACAGGCGAAGAAATATTGTCTGCTTATCTTTCCAGGTATGAAGGTTTGCCTACTGTGTGTGATTCTTGATCTAATGGCGACCTAGTGCCTGGGGTTTGTCGAGCCATGTCCCTTAATAAATCGAAGAAAAGGCTGGACAACCGCACTCTGTTCAACTATGACTAAGCACCCCATAGTGGTGTGTAACATGTCTGCTTTTCATTGATCCTGTGCCTCTGATGTCCTTGTACCAGAAGAATTTTTAAAACCATCTTCAATAAAGGTGTTGACAGAGTGCGGTCGTCCAGCACTTTTCTTCGATTTATTTCTACAAGCAGAGCCAGCACCTGTTTCCTTCAGCAGGTGGGATACATTATGAGATGTCTGCCATAAAACAGTACTGTGCCCTCCAAGTGACAAATAAGGAGACTGGGTTCAAAAACCAATATGATAAAGTGTCCATAAATCTTTGTGATGTCCTTCAATAGTGCTCTTCATGCCATAAAGCCACATAGTGTACTCTTACCTCTGCCATATAGATCACACACTCACCAGAGTGCCATGATATTCTAGTGGTCTGTATTGCTTTATATCTCCTTTTATTGGCTCCAGATGCAACAGGTGATATTCCACCACTCTTAATTTGTCCCCCGGTATAATGTCAGGCAATCGCAAAAAACATTATTGTGCAATATGTTTATTATATTAAACTGTTATGATAAAATGTGCAAACTCGTATTATAGTGTGTCCTTAGATCGGCACTTGGTCCATCCGGCAATGCTCATTGCCACTCTACAACTCTGATTCTGTGTGAGCTCTAATTGGGGGAAGTCACTTGAACCAGAAGTCCGCGGAAGTGACATTGATTGTACACCACTGTGCCTTGGACATGTTTTTTCATGCATCCTCGGGGGGCATTATGAACCAACCATCCTGCCCGTAGGACATCTATGAATGTCTTCGGTTTGCAACGGGTATAACGGGATGATGCCTGCACCTACAGGCATCATCCCAGTATGACATTTTTTAGCCGGCAATTACATTTGTAGCAGAAGTGATTCGAGCCACTCGATCACTTCTGCAGGTGGCCAAAAAAGGTACCACCCCTCCTCTCGCCGGCACCTTTCCCAGGCTCTGCCGTCCAATGGCAAAGTTGGGGAGTGATGGCTGCACAGAACAGAGAAAGGAACTGACGTTGATTCCCCTCTCTCCATAACCCTGGAAGTCGGGAGCAATGAATATGTCACTTCTGGTTCTGCCTCTTTGTTTACCTTAAAGCAGTCGATTCTGATCGGCTGCATTGGAGACCAAAGGAGAGATTTGGGGTCTAATAGACCCCAGATCTCTATAAACAGGACCTGTTGCAGTCTATGCTGTCACAAGGATGTGCAATAAAGTTAATCAAAGTGTAAAAAAAAAATAGAAATAAAAGTTTTGTTCAAAATTAATAATAATCAAAAAAATGTAAAGCACCCCTGTCAAGCCCCGATGCTTACGCGCAAATGCACATGTTATTCCTGCACGCATATGTAAACGATAATTGCACCACACATGTGTATTGTTGCGAATGTCAGAGCGAGCGCAATAATTCTAACACCAGACCTCCTGTGTAACTCTAAACTGGTAACTTGTGAAAGAGTGACACCTATGGAGAATTTTAAGCATACTTTGCCGCCATTCCACCGGCAGACGCAATTTTAAAGTCATCGTAATGGGGGATATTATCCAGACATTGACTGGGCAGATGGAACCGTGCATTTGTCTAAGGCTCGCCAGTTCCTAAATGTCTTGCAGGACAATTTTTGTGGGTCAGATGGCAGACGCACCAACTGGAAACAAAGCGGACATGCCGATTACGAACAATACAGACCTGATCACGGATGTGGAAATACGGGGCAGTTTAGGAAACGGTGATCACAAGTCAATTAGCTTCAGTATAAATCACACAAATGGGAAATGTAAGGGGAATACAAAGACACTGAATTTCAAAAGAGCCAACTTCTCTCAACTACGAACCTTTCTAGAAGATATAAATTGGGAAAGAATCTTAGGAGCAAAGAACATGGAGGAGAGATGGATTGTCTTTTTAAGAGCATATTAAAAAAAGGGGCATGAGCCCGTGCATACCATTGGGCGAACAAAATCCCGGATGGCTTAACTCCAATGTAAAAATGCATATAAAAGCAAAGGATAAGGCCTTCAAAAATACAAGGCTGAGGAATCATTATCAGCATTCAGACTTTACAAAGAATGCAACAAGAAAATTAAGGGTGCAATTGGGGCGGCTAAGATGGAACACAAAGGTCACATAGCGAAGGAGAGGGAAAAAAAAATCCCAATAAATTCTTTAACCACTTCCCCACCGCCGCCCGTCGTATGTCGTCCTGCACTTTCATTGGGCATATCTGTATGATGCCTGCAGCTACAGGCATCATTCAGATATTATTGTTTGCAGCCAGCGATTCTGTGCACGATAAGAATGATCATAGCGGCAGGTCCGCTGCTTGATCATTCTTATAGGCGACGGGAGGGGACGTCCCCGTCCCCTCCTGCCGCCATCCGGTGCTTCTCCGGGCTCTCCTGCCGGCCCCGAATGACGACGATGGTGATTTTCAGTCATCTTTATGACCGTCGGAGCCCTGGGCGCAATGTTCTGGCGGCTGTGAGCATTTTTCTCAATATCATGCTTTTCAACCATTTGTATGCAAGACAACCACTGGTTTTCTAGCGGAAAAACTGATCGTGTATACAGGGCATTAGAGCGACAAGGATGTGGAATTCCCTTCCACAGGCGGTGGTTTCAGCAGGGAGCATTGATGGTTTTGAAAATCTTTTAAATAAGCACCTGAACGACCAAAACATACAGGGATATACAATGTAATACTGACATATGACACATGCTAGAAAATTGTATTACTTTAGGTTGAGTCCCTCCTCTTTGGGTAGCTGGCCCAGCAATTATGACACTTCCCTGACCACTCTGCAAACACTTATACCACGTACACGCGATCAGAATATTGTATGAAAAATGTCGTCCGAGAAAGAATCGTCCGATAATCGGATCGTTGGTACAGGGCTTCCGTGAGCCGATCATGACAGTTCATCTAATATTTTATCAGACATGCACGAAAATTTTCCTTGTACGGTACCAGATCGTACGATTTTCGTTTGGTCAGTACAGTTGATGTCCGAAAATACAACACAAATACATTACAACACATGACATCACTTCCGATTTAATTTTTTTTATTTTTTCTGTCGTATGAGAATTTTCATGACTTTAGTAACCTATTCAATTTCTACTTGCAACTAGTAAACGGAAAAAAGTCAGACGATCTGTCGTCCGATTTTCGGGCTTCGTGTGTATGTGGCATTGGTGACAACTCTGAGTCTGCTGACATCACATGCAATATAGCAGTCTCAGGGCTTCACATGTATTAAATATTTCACATACTGTATAACCTTATGGGGATATTTTTGTTGAAATTAATGGTCTGGCAAAACACATTGAACGTGCCTGAAATCAGTACCTTCTTTTATTTATATATATATATATATATATATATATATATATATATATATATATATATAGGCTGAATATGAAAATCTAAAATATTTAGGTTATTTGTTTATAACTTTGTGTGCCATGGCCATAATAAAGAGACAATATATACAAAAGCAGCGTGCCTTCCTTGTAATTCCACCTTGAATTTGGTTCTGTCTGCTCCCAACCTAATACACTCAGCCCCAGTTCACAGCGTTAATTCAGCACGACTTGCACATTACTTTTTTTTATAGAGGTCAATGCGTCGTGCCAAATTCGCTCCTATTAGAACTGTTCCATTGCACCGAATTGGGATGCAACTTATGATGCGGCATGCACATGTCACACTAATGTGAATCGGGCCTTAAAGTGGAGCTCCACCCTCTTTTTCAACTTTATATCATTATTTTTAATACTGCCCCCTTAAATCGAATTGGCATCTATTTTTTGGGGATTTTAAAAACTCACTCTGCTGTCCATGTGAGTTTCTTTCCTCCGCAGCGGCATCGCCGTGTCAATCACTGCTGCTTTGCCTCCTGGGAGATGTTTGTCATCAACCCCAGGAGGCCCTGGCCGTAGCATCGCGTGATTTTCTAAACAGGAAATGACGCGATGCACGGCGACGCTCGGCGCCATTTTAAAAGAGGGCAACCTGGCTTTGTTTGCCAGTATTTTTATCAGCAGAGCATCAGCAGAGTGGAGCGTCTGAAGGAATAGGAGCCTGGCTATACCCTGTGCAGCGGCACTAGCAGCATAAGCAGCACCATCCGCGATTCAATTGCGGTAAATCCGGTGGTTAATCCTAGGGGGTTAAAAGATTTGCATCGGCAATGTATGGGAGCGGTGCAGTGTTTGGGACATGTGATCGGTGCAGTGTTTGGGACATGTGATCGGTGCAGTGTTTGGGACATGTGATCGGTGCAGTGTTTGGGACATGTGATCGGTGCAGTGTTTGGGACATGTGATCGGTGCAGTGTTTGGGACATGTGATCGGTGCAGTGTTTGGGACATGTGATCGGTGCAGTGTTTGGGACATGTGATCGGTGCAGTGTTTGGGACATGTGATCGGTGCAGTGTTTGGGACATGTGATCGGTGCAGTGTTTGGGACATGTGATCGGTGCAGTGTTTGGGACATGTGATCGGTGCAGTGTTTGGGACATGTGATCGGTGCAGTGTTTGGGACATGTGATCGGTGCAGTGTTTGGGACATGTGATCGGTGCAGTGTTTGGGACATGTGATCGGTGCAGTGTTTGGGACATGTGATCGGTGCAGTGTTTGGGACATGTGATCGGTGCAGTGTTTGGGACATGTGATCGGTGCAGTGTTTGGGACATGTGATCGGTGCAGTGTTTGGGACATGTGATCGGTGCAGTGTTTGGGACATGTGATCGGTGCAGTGTTTGGGACATGTGATCGGTGCAGTGTTTGGGACATGTGATCGGTGCAGTGTTTGGGACATGTGATCGGTGCAGTGTTTGGGACATGTGATCGGTGCAGTGTTTGGGACATGTGATCGGTGCAGTGTTTGGGACATGTGATCGGTGCAGTGTTTGGGACATGTGATCGGTGCAGTGTTTGGGACATGACATGTGATCGGTGCAGTGTTTGGGACATGTGATCGGTGCAGTGTTTGGGACATGTGATCGGTGCAGTGTTTGGGACATGTGATCGGTGCAGTGTTTGGGACATGTGATCGGTGCAGTGTTTGGGACATGTGATCGGTGCAGTGTTTGGGACATGTGATCGGTGCAGTGTTTGGGACATGTGATCGGTGCAGTGTTTGGGACATGTGATCGGTGCAGTGTTTGGGACATGTGATCGGTGCAGTGTTGGGACATGTGATCGGTGCAGTGTTGGGGACATGAGATCGGTGTGAGACCGATTCGGTGTGCCGGGGCCAATGCGATGTCCTGTGATCGGTGCGTTGGACACCGCATCGGCCCCTGTCACACCGCATCGGCCCCTGTCACACCGCATCGGCCCCTGTCACACCGTTCTGTTCGGTGTGGTGCGCTGTGCAGATATATCTACATAACAAATGATTTAGTGACGTGATTGTAGCCGTATTGGTGCAATTGTGACAGATAAAATTACGTTCTGTCCGTGATACTTTTTTTATTTGCACTAACATTCAATTTTTCAGGACAAGCTTTCGGGGTGTTACCCCTTCACCCCGAAAGCTTGTCCTGAAAAATTGTATGTTAGTGCAAATAAAAAAAGTATCACGGACAGAACTCAATTTTAAATGATTTAGTATATTTACTGTTTCCTGGAAGGAGGAGGGGAGGAGAGATTTGCATAGATAAGGGGCAGCAACTTCCTCTGACGCTCCCGTTGCTATTGAAACCTATTACACTGCTTGTGCAGCACTGAGCATGTGCGACATCTGCAAGGCAGAAATTCAGGAAGTCATACTGGCTTCATGGATGCCCACACTTAAAGGGGTAGTTCCCCCAAAAACCTTTTTTTTTAACATTTATTCAGGCTCGTTATGTCAAGGGGAATCAGTTTTTTTTTTTTTTAGAAATGAAGCCGTACTTACCGTTTTACAGATGCATCGTCTCCGACGCTTCCGGGTATGGTCTTCGGGTCTAGGCGTGCCTATTTGATTGACAGGCTTCCGACGGTCGCATACATCGCGTCACGATTTTCCGAAAGTAGCCGAACGACGGTGCGCAGGCGCAGTATAGAGCCGCACCGTCGCTCGGCTTCTTTCGGCTACTCGTGACGCGATGTATGAGACCGTCGGAAGCCTGTCAATCAAATAGGCACGCCCAGACCAGACGATCATACCCGGAAGCGACGGAGACGATGCATCTGTAAAACGGTAAGTACGGCTTCATTTCTAAAAAAAAAAAAAATGATTCCCCTTGACATAACGAGCCTGAATAAATGTTAAAAAAAGGTTTTTGGGGGAATTACCCCTTTAAGATGGCCCCAGTCAATTCCTGTTTTATAAAGTATCTAAATGCTGTAACAACCTAACAAAACGGACCTTGGTTTACAGACTAACTTTACTAGAGTTACATAAGCTTGTGTATTACAGGGGTATTTATATTTAAAAAGTGAAATTGTGGCCGGAACTCCACTTTAATGTCCATGTAGGTGTCGCACAGCTGCATCCTTTTGATCTTTATTTGCTGAAATTCCAGCTGCATTTTTCTTACTATGTGATAAGCATTGATATGTTAAAATGTCACAATTTTTTTTCTTGATTTACATATGTAGCTGTATTTATTTGTTTACTGTAGTATCCCTTTCTCCACAGGTTTTACATGGTCCTGGTGCAAGGATTACAGATAGGGGAATTTATCTGTCACCCAGTACTTGCCAGCATTATCCTCAACTCGGCTCCCCTCTTCTGCTGTGATCTTAAAGGGATAAATGTGGTGGTTCCTTATTTTATTTCTGCACTAGAAATTATTCTGCCAGACAGGTGAGCCTATTGTGAGACTTTTCTGTCAGGTTTTAAATGCCCTTTGTGCCTATATTGGTGAGAGTTACTATTGTTTCCTATCCCTGTGAGAGGACATGAACGTATAGGATTACCTTCTGCTGGGGGCAGAAATAAAAAAAAAAATGCTTGTACGGTGCCTTGATAAAGTATTCACACCCCTTGACATTTTCCACATTTTGTCATGTTGCAACCAAAAACATGTATTTTATTTGGATTTTATATGACAGACTAACACAAAGTTGCACATACTTGTGAAGTGGAAGGAAAATAAATGTTTTTCAATTTTTTTTTTTACAAATATCTGAAAAGTGTGGCGTACATTTGTTTTTAGCCCCTCTGAGTCAATGCTTTGTAGAACAATCTTTCACTGCAATTACAGCTGCAAATCTTTTTGGGGATGTCTCTACAAGTTTTGAACATCTACAGAGTGACAGTTTTGCCCATTTTTCTTTGCAAAATAGCTCAAGCTCGGTCAGGTTGGATGGAGAGCATCTGTGAACAGCAATTTTCAAGTCTTGCCACAGATTCTCAATTAGATTTAGGTCTGGACTTAGACTGGGCCATTCTAAGGGTCCTTTCACACGTGCGAACTGTTTTTTAGATCCGTTTTTTATCATCAGTTGATCCGTTTTTTTTTGTTTTTGTTTTTTTTTCATCCGTTTTTTTTTTCATCCGTTTTTTTTTAACTTTATTTTTATTACATATTTTGATGAAAAACGGATGTTAGCGGATCGGATGTTAACGGATTGTTCGCTAACATCCGTTTTTCGTCCGTTCCGTTTTTTTGACGGAAGAAATATAGGGTTTTCTTCAGTTAAAAAAAACGGAGCTTAACGGAGACGGATGTTAACGGACGTTAGCGGATGCTCATCCGCTAACGTACGATAACCCAAAGGAAAGCATTGCGGTCCGTAAACGGACGTCTAAAAAACGGACGAACGGTCCGCACGTGTGAAAGGACCCGTACACATGAATATGTTTTGATCTAAACATTGCATTGTAGCTCTGGCTGTATGTTTAGGGCGTTACCAATTCTGATGGGTCACCTAATGTGACGGAACACAGGGACCGACTGAATTTTGAAAAGTCCATTTATCTGTTTATAACCAACCTGTCAGGTTTCTCCCGTATGATTAGTGCCGTTGGGTTTAACCGGCGTCACTAATCGTGTTCCGCCACCAGCGAAGAGTCCTTGTGATCTCCGCCAGCGGAATGCAATAGCGCTGCAGGTAGGATTTACCCATGAAGGAAGGAAAGAAGATTGCCTTACTCTTCATCACACTGAAAACTGGGGGGAAAAAAGTTTAGGATGAACTTGGGCATTAAGCTTTAATAATTGCATTCATGACTCTGCTTAAAGCAGAACTGCAGGATTTGTGTGTTTTTTTTTTCTTCTTGTTTTTCCAAAAGTCATACAAGATATCTGTAATGATGAATATGCTGTTTTCAGACCACTACTGTTTACTGTGCCAATCCTATGTTCATTCCAGATAATTCGCACAGTTCTCTTCTTCTGGTGCAGTTCTTATGCAGTAAAGGTTTCTGACATTCGCTCTCTTCCCTGCCTCTCCCCATGTCCTCAAAATAATTGATGAGAAGAGAGCAAATGACAGAAACCTATAATGTATAAGAGACAGAATTTTCAGTTGAAGTGCTGGAACAAGAGCACTGCAAGATCCCACATTCGTAAACAGTTATGCCCCGTACACACGATCGGTAATTCTGATGGACCGTTTTCATCAGACGAACCAATCGTGTGTGGGCCCCATCGGTTTATTATCCATCGGTGAAAAAAATAGGAACTTGTTTTAAAATTATCTGAACGTTAAAAAAACGATAGAAAAAAACGATCGTCTGTGGGCATATCCAGGCCTGTAAACGCTCTTTCAAATATGCCTGTAAACGCATGGCCACATAGGCCAACGTATTGGTGTGTTCAAAACAGGGTGGATTTGATTTAAATCGGTAGATTTTAAATTGTGATTTAATTTGCTAGTAAAAAGGCTTGATTTAAATCATAATTTTTAAATAGCTGTCACCTCGGTCCCCCAGCGGCTCCTCCTCTGACCCGCTGTTGACTCACGACAGTCCCATTCACTTTAATGGGACGGCTGGTGATGCAGCAGTGACACACAAGGTGGGGGGCGTGGCAGTAGTGGATGCCCGCTAACAGGTGCTGCCAAGATGGATCTGAAATGACAGGTGCTCTTTAAATGTAAGGACTCATTCTTGCTGGTTGTTGGAATCCTTAATATTTTGCAAACAAAATGAAGGTTTCCCATTTAGAATAATAAACTGTCAGGTTAGTAAAACAGCGATAGCAGAGCACATTCAATCATACAGTTCAATGAACATACATTTGCAAAACGATGGGATAAAGGAATATTCCTGTTTTTTTTTTAAAGATTTTATTGGTGTTTTCCACAGAAAAAAAAAAAGAACACAACCAATTGGAATACAGGATCCATATAAAACAAAAAAAAGTCAATAATAACTGACAGGTTGCAAACACTCTAGACAACAGTTCGGACACCACCATATGGAACTCTAACATAAACCACTAACACTTTCAGGGGCTATCCGACCCACCTGATTTTTGTTTTATATCATGGTTACTGTGAAATTGTGTGAATGAATCAATGTAGTGCATGTTATCTCAGTTTGCGGAGCTTGGATTCATTGAATGAGTTTACAAAAAAATTTAATATTGCAGAATATACAGCCTCATGCTATATAACTAAGCTCCATTTATTGCTGAATAAACTAAATTATTAATGCATCCTAAATAGAAAAATAGCTTTTATTAAAATAAATTTCATAAAAATAAAACATCCGCTTTAAATAAAATAAAAATATATATATTTTTTTTAATCATCATTGATTTTATATCTGCCCTGGTTTAAAACAAAAACACTGCATGCCTGTATAAGTGGTGTTTCTTTCTCGTACATTACGGGACACAGAGCAGCATATTCATTACTATATGGGTTATATGGAGTACCTTCAGGTGTGGACACTGGCAATCTCAAACAGGAAGTCCCCTCCCTATATAACCCCCTCCCATAGAGGAAGTACCTCAGTTTTTTCGCCAGTGTCTTAGGTGTTGGTCACGGAATAGCTTTGCCTCCACATCCTTGGGATTAAGGCGGGCTAACCGGATCTGTCCAAGGAGCCTCAGTGCCAAAGTGGACAGTACCCGGGCCCCAAACCGTGGGGTTTTGCCTATAATGCTCCTCTCTAGAGGGCTGGACCCTGGGCCCAGGACTTGGAGTTTTCTAAAACAAAAGATCCTGTTTGCCAGGGTGCTGTATAGGTCCAGGACAGTCGGTTCCTTCCAGGACCCCAGTGCCTGAAGGTCTACTACGCTACCCACGGAGATGGGAGAAGATTGGACCGTTTTGCAAACATCCTGCGGCATGGAGCAGGTAAGAGGGGAGCCTGCGGGACTTGGTTCGACAGCGGGCTCTCCAGGGGAGATCTTAAGGGGGGTAGCCTGAGTATGCTCTGCATTGGCACCATGGTCACTATGTCTGATGGACAGGATGGCCTGAAATGTTCCCCCCCCATCACTTGATCCCCCTACCTATCTATGTATGTTTGCTAGCTACCTGCTGCTCGCTGGTTGAAGGTCTTTTAAAAAAAAAAAAGAGATCTGTCTCTAGGCTAAAGGGACTCCTTAGGGGCCTGTTTTAAGCCTTACCTAGCCGGGATTCAAATCTGCCGCCTGATGCGTCCTCCAGCCTGCATTCCTGGGCTCCAAAATGCGTCTCCTCCTGGGCTCTCCTCCCCCGACAGTCGCGCGCATGCATATAGAAAATTTTTCGCGCCGTTTGGGAGGGGGGGCGGGGAGCGTGACTGCAGGGCAGAGTGGGCGTGCCTTCAATTGCTGTTATACACAGCAGGCGCGATCTTAGCTCAGTTCAAAGCTGAGCTGGAAGAGAGAGGACGCAGAGCTGGCAGCACAGTGACTCCCGGTGGCGAGAAGGGGTACTACATGCTGGAGTCAGCTCCAATACTTTTTGTTAAGCCAAAAATCCCCTTGGCAACAGGTTGAATGCTGGCAAACATGTTGGGGGTGGGGCTGTATGTTGTGAAAAACAATAATATTATAAAGGAAAACATACTGAGCCCCACCGTTTTTGGGCATTGGTGATCCTATTGTCCCCTAAACCTTATTTTTTTGTACTCCTGGCTATAACAGTCTGTTGTTTGTAGGCGGAGTCCCTCGGTTTTGTATTATGGCTTCCAAAGGTTCAGGATCAAAACACAAAAAAAAAAAAAGAAAAGGAAAAGACAAAGGGGTTCCTCCTCTGGTTCTGATGATATGCCAATACTTTCCCCACAGGTTATTCCTATAGGGGTCACCTTGGATAAGCCATTAAGGGGGTCTGGTGCTGAGGCTGGCCCAGATCGGCCCAACCCTGTGTTATCACAGAGGAGATGCTAGCCGTCACCCTAGGGGGGCTAGAGAAAAAGGTTAACAGCTATGATCGCTGGCTCTTTTTCTGGCAAGAAGCGGACTAGATCCCCATCGCCAAAAGGTGTATCCTCGGATGCTGAGATTCTCTCTCCGGAGGAATTAGAATTTCAGGAGGATCGGTTGGACCAGAACCTAGAGGAAGGATCTACCACTGAAGAATCGTTTTCAGCCTCCCAGACGGAGAGTCTGTGGGTCCAGTCTTTGACAGACATGGTCCGCTCGGCATTTAATTTGCCATTTCCAGAGCCTCAGGTTCCTGCGGTATCCTCTTTGGGTTCTTTTAAAGCGCCTTTAAGCAACGCAGCTTTTCCGGTCCATCCTCTGTTAGAGGAATTGGTTTTTCCAGGATTGGGACGACCGGACAGAATTTTTTCTGCCGCCTAAAGCCTACGGCCACATCACCCTGAAAGCGCCCGATCTCGTCTGATCTCGGAGGCTAAGCAGGGTCGGGCCTGGTTAGTGCCTGGATGGGAGACCGCCTGGAAGGTTTTCTGTTATTTACCCTATGGAAGAGAAATTTTTCTAAGAAATGGGCGCTCCCAACTGTGGACGCAGCCATCTCATGTGTGAATAAATCATTAACTGGCCCGGGGGAAAACATACAAATGTTTAAGGTCCCGGTCGATAAACGTTTAGAGACACTTGTTCAAGCATCCTTTGCTAAGGCAGGAGCAGTGGTACAGCCAGCAGTGGCTGCAATTGGAGTTTGTCAGGCGTTAAAGGACCAGACAAAACAGATGCTTAAAGACATCCCTGCCCAATAGGCAGAGGAGTTATTGGATATTCCCAGAGCTCTGTGCTTTGCGGTAGAGGCTATAAAAGACTCCATCCAGCAGGCGTCTCGTTTGTCACTATTTTTAGTGCATATGAGAAGGCTCTTATGGTTGAAGAACTGGGCGGCCGAGCCCCATGCAAAAGACTACTGGTAGGTTTTCCCTTCCATGGAAAGATCTGGATAAATACATTCAGACTGTTTCAAGTGGCAAAAGTACCCCTTTTACCAGTCAAAGAAGTTCCGGGGTCCTGCGTTTAAAAGGCAGCTCCTCCCTGTTCCGGGGCCCTCAAATTCCAGGCAGTATCGGGCCTCCTGCGCCATCATACTTTTAACAATGGATCGCAAGGACAGGCCTCTGGGGGCAAGAGGCCATGGTATCGATCCCCGACAGAGGGGGTCCGATCATCTGTGGCCACAGGCTACAGATTAGAATTTCTAAGGTTCCTCCACAAGGAAGGCCTCAATGCGGGCGGCATTGGACATGTGCTTACCAGGGCATAATGGTAGAGGTACCAGCCCAAGAACAGGGGCTAGGTTTCTATTCCAATCTGTTTGTCATACCAAAGCCCATCGGCGATGTCGGACCAATTTTGGACCTAAAGGTTTAAATGCTGACCTAAGGGTTCGCTCTTTCCGGATGGAATCCGTTCGGTCAGCAGCCGCCACACTCCAGAAGGACGCCTTTCTGGCTTCTATAGACATAAAGGATGGTTACCTTCATGTACCAATCTGTCAGCCACATCAAAGATTTTTTACGCTTCACAGTGATACAGCGTCACTTCCAATTCGTGGCGCTCCCCTTCGGGCTGGCTACGGCCCCCGGGTATTCACGAAGGTCCTAGCTCCAATTCTAGTCAATCTAAGGATCCAAGGGGTCTCGGTCCTAGCATACCTGGACGACCTCTTAATCATAGATCACTCGCTTCCTTGGCTGGAATGCGCAGTAGCCCTCATGGTTCAGTACCTCGAGAGGTTCGGCTGGGGCCTAAACCGGGGAAAAATCAGCATTTCAACCTACAAAGCAGTTGGAATATCTCGGCATGAGATTAGACACAGAACACGGTCAGGATGGCCGAGCGGTCTAAGGCGCTGCGTTCAGGTCGCAGTCTCGGCTGGAGGCATGGGTTCAGATCCCACTTCTGACACCACAAAAGGTGTTCCTGCCCCTGGTAAAGGTCGAGGCTATCAAAAAATTGATTCAGTTGGTTCTAAGCAAAAGAGAACCAACTATTCGCCTATGTATGCGATTACTAGGCAAACTAATGGCCATGTTCGAGGCGGTACCGCACACTTCCACACTCGCGTCCTACAGACAGCAATTCTAGCAGCTTGGAGCAAGGGAGCAAAGGCATTGGAGTTTCCTTTGACGCCGTCATTAAAGGTCCGGCAGAAGTCTATGCTGATGGTTAAACCCTCAGAACTTTCTGAAGGGGAGTCTTACTGCCCAGTGGTCTGGAAGGCTGGAGAGCGGTCTTGAACGGGTTCACTCGCCAAGGAACTTGGGCAGAGGTGGAGAGGCAGCTGCCCGTCAATGTCTGGGAGGTCAGAGCGGCTCGGCTAGCCCTCCTGGCATAGACATCCAGATTACAGGGGTCCTCGGTGAAAATTCATTCAGACAATGCCACAGCAGTGGCATATATGTGAACCACCAAGGGGGAACCAAGAGTCAAGCCACTCAGAGAGAGATGAGCTTGGTTTTTCGGTGGGCAGAGGTTTATGTACCCTGCATATCGGCGACATTCATTCCCGGGGTGGACAACCTGCAGGCGGACTTCCTAAAGTCGCCAAACCCTGTCGCCGGGAGAGTGGTCTCTGCATCCACAGGTCTTTCAGACAATCTCCCAGAAGTGGGGAGTGCCAGACGTGGACGTCATGGCATCAGGATTCAACAAGAAGCTAGACAGGTTCATGTCTCGAACGAGGGACCCTATGGCCTGCGGAACCGATGCGTTAGTTTGCCCTTGGCATCAATCATAACCTCTATATGCATTTCCCCTGCTGCAGTTACTACCCCGCCTGTTGCGCAGGATCATAGCACAGGCCGGTTATCCTGGTAGCCCCAGCTTGGTACCGGAGGGCATGGTACTCACTAGTCCTGAAATTGGCAGCGGGAGGCCCTTGGACTCTTCCTCTATGGCCAGACCTACTCTCACAAGGCCCGATCCTCCACCCTGCATTACGGCGTCAAAATTTGACGGCCTGGCGGCTGAATCCCTGATTCTCAGGGGTAGAGGTCTGTCTAGGCAGGTAATCCCTACCCTCATTAAGGCTAGAAAGCCGGCCTCCAGGGTAATTTGTTACAGGGTGTGGAGGGCCTACGTAGGCTGGTGTGAGTCTAAGAGATGGTTTTCCCGCAAGTATACCATTGATAGAGTATTAAGTTTTCTCCAGCTAGGAGTGGATAAAGGCCTGGCATTAAGCACGATCTAGGGACAGATTTCAGCCTTATCAGTGTGGTTTCAGAGGCCGCTGGCCGCCCACTCGCTGGTTAAGATCTTCATACAGGGAGTCTTACGTGTTAATCCTCGGGTCAAATCACCACTTTGTCCATGGGCCTTAAATCTTGTTCTGTCAACTCTACAGAAACAACCCTTTGAGCCGTTGGCTGAGGTACCTTTGGTTTTACTGACTAGAAAGTCGGTATTTCTGATTGCCATAGTTTCGGCCAGGAGAGTATCGGAATTGGCAGCCTTATCTTGTAAGGAACCATATCTCATTTTACATAAGGATAGGGCGGTTTTCCGTCCTCATCCTTCCTTTCTACCAAAGGTTATATCCAGTTTCCACTTGAACCAGGATGTGGTACTTCCATCCTTCTTTCCAAAACCCACCTCTAGAAAGGAGGGGTTGCTGCATACGTTGGATATTTTCATGGCCATAAAGGCCTATCTTAAAGCTACAGAGAAGGTTCGGAAAACAGATGTGGTGTTCGTTTTACCAGAAGGGCCCAAGATGGGTCAGGCAGCTGCTTGATCCACCATCGCAAGATGGATTAAACAATTAATCGTTCAGGCCTGCGGTTTGAAGAGGTTGCCTCCTCCTTTGTCGGTAAAGGCCCATTCTACCAGGGCCATGGGCACCTCCTGGGCAGCACATCATCAGATCTCTATGACTCGAATATGCAGGGCAGCAACGTGGTCGTCAGTCCACATGTTTACAACATTTTTATCAATTGGACGTAAGAAGGAATGCGGATACAGCCTTTGGGCAGGCAGTACTACAGGCCGCGATTCATGCTCCTCAGGATCTGAGGGGGCTCCCTTGATTTGGATTTGAGATTTACATTTCTTGTCTAAGTTGGATTTATTAGTATTTGAGTATACCTCTAAATTAAATCCTTTTTTGGAAGATGTCTCCCTCCCCTCATTAAAGCACTGCTTTCGGACATCCCATATAGTAATGAATATGCTGCTCTGTGTCCCGTGATGTACGAGAAAGAAAAAGAGATTTTTTAATGCAGCTTACCTGTAAAATCTTTTTCTTGGAGTACATCACGGGACACAGAGCTCCCACCCCTCTTTTGGGGAACATTTTTGGGAGGCATACTGCTTGCTACAAAACTGAGGTACTTCCTCTATGGGAGGGGGTTATATAGGGAGGGGACTTCCTGTTTGAGATTGCCAGTGTCCACACCTGAAGGTACTCCATATAACCCATATAGTAATGAATATGCTGCTCTGTGTCCCGTGATGTACTCCAAGAAAAAGATTTTACAGGTAAGCTGTATTAAAAAATCTTTTTTTAAGCCTCATATGTTTTGAGCCCTTCTAGGTAACTTATGACTGCTATGCAGTCTTCCATTGTCTGAGTTTAGATTTGCAGCATGACACTTAGTCTTTTTTATTTTTATTGTGAAATCATTTTCAATTTCTTTTGCATTTATCTCTTGTCTCTTACAGAGAGCTATCAAAATTTAAAAGCTATGTAAACCCCACAGAACTAAGGAGATCTAGTATTCACATCCTACTGTCCCTGCTGCCTTTGCCGCACCATTTTGGGACTGTGAAATCCGAGGTAATAAACTAAAGATCGTTTATTTTATATTTTTTTATGGTTTTGGTCTTCTTTTTTTTTCTTTTTTTTTTTTTTGGTCCGTTTCTTGTCACAAGTGGCAAAATAAAAGCAATTTTTTTTCTAATTCTTCTTTCACAGGTTTTGTTAGAAGGTAAATTTAGTAATGATGACTCCGGAAGTGACAAGCCTGTTACCTTCTTGTCACTAAAGCTCAGGCTGGTCAATATCCTCATAGGAGCCCTGCAAACCGAGACAGATCCCAACAACACACAGATGATTTTAGGTGAGTTATAGCTCTGTGATTTCCATTAAACATGTGACTCTTGTACATGAATAATCAATGTGTAAATTAGAAGAACTTATTTCATATAGAACCTTAAAGGGGTTGTAAAGGTTTGTTTTTTATTTTCTAAATATGTTGCTTTAAGCTAGTGCATTGTTGGTTCACTAACCTTTTTCCTTCAATTTCCCTTCTAAATGTTTTTTTTCTTTGTTTTCTTTGTCTGAATTTCTCACTTCCTGTTCCTCCTCAGTAAGGTGTTCAGTAAGCTGTTCTAAATGACTTTCCACGGCTCGGATGATTGTGGAAAGCTTACTGAGGAGAAACAGGAAGTGAGAAATTCAAACAAAGAAAAAAAGCATTTAGAAGGGAAATCGAAGGAAAAGGTTAGTGAACCAACAATGCACTAGCTTAAAGTAACCTATTTAGAAAATAAAAGATGAACCTTTTTACAACCCCTTTAACAAATGGGTGTGAAATAATAAAATCAAACCTCCTTGTGTCCCTATTGCTGTGGGCATGTGCTATAGCGCATACATACTTATCTGTTCAAATATCCACAAATTTAAACTCCGTCAGCAAAAAATAAATAATTGTGCAGTTCTTCCAAAGGTCCTTTCAGTAGTCCAAATATGTGATCTAATTCATAGTGAACCATCTGCTTCCCTGTTTTACCTCCGAATCCCATAGGAAGTTTTGGATGTGCTACACATGCCCAAAAAAGTAATTGTAAAGAGGACGTGTGTAGCACATCTAGTGTCTCTGCCCTCCTGAGACCTCTCCCCCCTCCAATAATGCTGCACTTGTCAGCTATGATTAAAGGGGTTGTAAAGCTTTGTGTTTTTTCACCTTAATGCATCCTAATTTCAAAATTTCTCTGGTCCATAGGGAATGAACCGATGTTGAGAGAGGGGGAGGGATTAAAGCTGGCATTTTTTTTTGCTTTATGCCCAGAGTAATTTTAGGATGTTGCCGTTAATACCACGTCCCCTGTAGAATTTCTCATGTTGGGTTAAGAATGACTGACTAGGTATGTATTTTAATATCTTAACTTAATTGGTCAAATTTTGCTTTTAGGTGCAATGCTGAACATTGTTCAAGATAGCGCATTTTTAGAAGCCACTGGAAATCAGGTGGAGATGGTGAGAAAGCTTTGTTCATATAGATTGTGCTTTACTTCTTTACTTTGTGGAATCTTTTTTTTTTTTATTATTTATTATTAATCTGTGAATGTATTTAAAGTACCGTATTTATCGGCGTTTAGGAGAGAAGTTTTTAAGGAAAAAAAATTTCATTTTTAATGCCAATCAATGCAGCCTTGCCCATCATTGCAGAATGATCAGTGTCCACCTGCAGCCTAGCCCCCCGACAGTGTCCAACTGCAGCCTAGCCCCCCGACAGTGTCCAACTGCAGCCTAGCCCCCCGACAGTGTCCAACTGCAGCCTAGCCCCCCGACAGCGTCCACCTGCAGCCTAGCCCCCACATCTGCCCTGCGTAAGAGGGAACGAGCGCCGCCGAGATAGACTGAGCCGGATGTCTTGTGTACTCCGCTTGTCTCGCAGTCCCTCCTCTTGGCCCGACTACTATGATGGACATAACACCGATCCAATGGTGGGAGGCGGGACTGTGCATGACTGCAAGAGGAGCCCAGTACACAGGACATCCTGCTCTGTCCATCTCAGCCACACTAGTTCCCTCCTTCCTCTTTGAGGCAGCCGTTCGGCGTATAACTCGCACCCACGATTTTCCTCTAAATTTTTGTAACTATTTTATCATATCTTTTCATGTGACAACACTGAAGAAATGACACTTTGCTACAATGTAAAGTAGTGAGTGTACAGCGTATATAATGATGTAAATTTGCTGTCCCCTCAAAATAACTCAAACACAGCCATTTAATGTCTAAACTGCCACGGACCGGAACCAGTCCACATCCTGGGGGTTTGGGGACCCATGATGTAAACCAGGGGTGTCAAAATAGCGGCCCTCCAGCTAATGCGGAACTACAAGTCCCATCATGCCTCTGCCTGTGGGAGTCATGCTTGTAACTGTCAGCCTTGCAATTCCTCATGGGACTTGTAGTTCCGTAACAGCTGGAGGGCCGCCAGTTTGACACAGTTTGAGTTTTCACAGTCAGATGAATATGCCACAGCCTCGGTAACACATGGAAGTATACTGTGCTGTATATATTCCACTTTTGAAAGAAAAATCAATTGCAAAATAAAAGGTCTAATTGCTGTATGCTGAAACAAATACATGTGGAGTTTTATTTCACCCATCCCTGAAGGCAGAGCAGCAGAGAAACTTAATGTAGATGGTCTGCTGGAATGTGTCGATTAATGGATTCCCACAAGCTGGTGCAAGAGGGAGAGGTGAATGTGGCTACAGCGATCCTGCTATGATACGTTTTGTCGCCCTTTGTAGCGTCTTTCTCAGGTTGAAGCTGATATACTGTAAACTTATCATATATGGCACTTTACTGTTCTAGAAGTTTTTTTTTTTTGGTAATTTTCTGTTTATGGGATTTAGATTGAAAATAATCAGATGAAAAGCCACAGCAGAACAAACAGCGGCATCAGCACAGCCAGCGGAGGCAGCACTGAGCCCACTACACCAGACAGTGAGAGGCCAGCACAAGCACTCATGCGGGACTACGGTAAGACTTGTTCCCTTCGAGGAGAGTAAGGAATGAATGAATTGTGTCTTGGCGACTAGGCGAACTGAAGTATCATGCAAGGGCAGTTATAGCAGCTTCTCTCATATGCATTTTGGTTCTGTCAGCTTAGCAGCTCTCCAGACGCTTATAGGTGTAGTTAACTTTATGTTGCGCTGTGATTGATCGTTTAGTGTCCACTAGACGTTGGCATAGAGGATATTGTTGACAAATGACAGCAGAGCTCTAATGCCGCGTACACACAACCATTTTTAATGGTCTAGAAAAAACAGTTTTTTTCAACCCGATTATTGTAAAGCCTGCCTTGCCTACACACGATCGTGAAAAAATGCTCGAGCAAAGCGTGGTGACGTACGACGGAACTATAAAGGGGAAGTTCCATTCGGATGGCGCCACCCTTGGGGCTGATTTTGTGTTAGTAAAAGACGATTCGCGCTTTTCTGTCTGTTACAGCGCGATGAATGTGCTATCTCTATTACGAACGCTAGTTTAACCAGAACGAGCGCCTCCATCTCATAACTTGCTTCTGAGCATGCACGTTATTTTCACGTCGCTAAAGTCTACACACGACCATTTTTTACGACGTTAAAAATGACAATGTGAAAAACAAAACGGAAATTGAGAGCATGGTCTAAATTTTTAATGCCCATTTTTAACGTCGCGAAAAATGCTCTGGAGCCCACACATGATCACTTTTAATGACATAAAAAAAATGTAGTTTTTCACATCGTGAAAAATGGTCGTGTGTACGCGGCATTAGATTCTCTTAGCAGCCAGAATAGAAGAATGCTGTGAGGGCTGGGCTTTAAAGAATAGAAAAGGAGTAGTGCCTGTGGTTACTTTTTAACCACTTTACCTCCAGAAGATTTACCCCTCCCCCCTTCATGACCAGGCTGTTTTTTTGCGATGCAGTACTGAGAATTGTGCGGTCGTGTGATGCTGTACCCAAATAAAATGTATTTTTTCAGACTAAGAGCTTTCTTTTGGTGGTATGTGATCACCTCTGCATTTTTTTTCTGCTCTATAAACAAAAAAAACTGTCAAATTTTGAAAAAAAAAATGTTTCTGCTATAAAACATAGCCAATAAAACATTTGAAAAATGCCTTCATAAATATAGGCCAATATGTATTCTGCTACATATTTTTGGTAAAAAAAAAAATGAATAAATCCCGCTAAGCATGTATTGATTGGTTTGCGCAAAAGTTATCGTCTACAAACTATGGGATATTAATTTTTTCTAGTAATTTTGGTGATCAGCCACTTACAGTAGGGCTGTGATTATTGTGGCGGACATTTGGACACTGACACTTTTGGGGACTAGTGACACCAATACAGTGATAAGTTTAAAAAAAAAAAAATATGCACTGTCACTGTACTATTACTGGCTGGGAAGGGGTTAACTGTGTGCCTAACCAGTGTTTTACTACACTGTGGGAGGTGATTTTACTAGGTGAAGAGATGGATGCTTTGCAGGGACACACATCTCTTTCCTCTTGTCAGAACGACGATCTGCCTGTTTTTTTATATAGGCAGACCACCGCTCTGTGTCTCTGCAGGATGATCAGAGGGTGTCGGTGGACATAGAGTCCGCTATACCTGCCGATGCTCATGCACACCTCCTACCTGAAAATGTTGGATCGTGTGTGTGTGTGTGTATATATGTATATGTGTATATATGTATATGTGTATGTATATATATATATATATATACCGGCGCAGAGGTGCCACCCTGTAGCAGAAAAACTGCTATAGGGCGGACCTTAGGTGGTTAAGATGCGTGAAGCAAGCCATTGAAGCCCATTTCAGCCCTACTTTTAATTCTATAAAGACAAACATTTTTAATTTATTTATTTTTTTCTTCTAAAATATGCACAGCTGTAGAAAAGCCTGTTCCCTGCCAGCATGTTGCAGAGTGCAACACTGGCTCTGTGTGCAAGCAGTGGTCTCATTGCAGAGGTGGGAAGTCAGACATAGCTCTGCAATCAGCAAAGCTCATTGTTCCCATTGACTGGGCAGAGCCAAAGTCGCCTGCAGGAAGACTTGCCCATACCAATATTTACAATTCGCTTTTAAGAATAGGAAGCTAGACATGACAATGAGAAGGCAATGTAATGAAGGTCTGGAGGCAAGGCAAGGCATGGCCTGCTCTGTGCGGTCAGCATTATAATCCTCCAGAAATTAGGTTTATTTTTTGAATGGATAGTAAGTAGACAAAAAAAAAAATTCTCATTCAGCAAATGTATATAGTAAAACATGGTAATCACAGTGATGTATTGGTTGCATCATATGTGGACGTCTGCTTTGCTGATGGGTCCTTGCATGATATCATATTCTAGTTTGCCTAATGTAGTTGGCAATAACATAGCATGGATGTATTGTTGTGTTAAATGTATTAGTTCTGTGTATGCTTTGATGTCTTGTCCATAAGTTTAAGCACCTTTTTGTAGCTCCATAATAAAGGAAAAAAAAAATTCTTGGCTAATGCATTTATGAAATGTAGCTCAATGCCATCAGCACTTTTGGCTGGCATGCTTGCAGGACTCCAATCACCATTTATTTTTTTGACCGATTCCAATATATGTACTCTGCAGGTTGTTTCACATGACCTGCACCAAGAGTTCTTCTTTCTGTGCAATATTGTTTTGCAAAAAATAAAAAGTACATCTCTACAGTTTCTAGATGTATTAAACTGGCAGCAGCACCTAGAGATACTTTGTTTTAACATCTAGAGCATTCTTGCGGCCTTTAAGGCTCCATGTACACGGGACGTTTTTACAACTGCTCCTAAATAAATAAACTTTACAGATGGTAAGCCACGTTTAAAACGTCAGTTTTGCCGCATTTCTATGCTGCGTTTTGCCGCATTTGCGTTGAAAAAAAATAGTCAAAAAATGAAAAACGCCTATAAACTAAACGCGTGTTGCCGTGTTTAGTCACGTCTGAAACGTGGGAATCTTCTGCGTCTGAACCCATTTTTTTTCATTCAAAGAAATGCTGTTAAATGCTACTGCCTAAAAACGGCAATAAATGAGACTGTGTACATGATCACATAGGATAACATTGAATGAGTTCAGGGGCCGTTGAAAAAAGCGTCCCACTGCCTCTGAATGTATGTTTAGCATCGTCCCGTGTACATGGGGCCTAAAAAGACAATGGGGGAGATTTACCAAAAAGGCAAAAAGTATACTGAAGAAAAGCAAGGCATAAAAGTACAATATACTGTGAAATAAAATCAATACAGGTGGTTACCAAACTAAACCAAGGAAAACATCCGCCTGGTGACATTAGGAATATGTGTCAAATCATAGAAGAATTGCATACTTTGGGAGATTTACTAAAACAGGTGCAGCTGTGCATAGTAGTCAGGTTCTAACTTCAGCTTGTTCAATTAAGCTTTGGCAATAAAAACTGGAAGCTGATTGGTTTCTATGCAGAGCTGCAGCAGATTTTGCACTCTCCAGTTTTAGAAAATAAATTGGTCCCCCGGCGCTTCTCTAACACCGAGAAACTAGCAATCTAACACTGCAGATCACTTGGCTCTCACAGTTCCCCAAGCAAAGAACTGGTGATGGTCAGTCGCTGGCTCTCTGATCTGACGCCCCCCCCCCTGCACGCGTGTTTACTGGTGTGCTGGGTGGGCGGCTCATTGAGAGTTTTGAAAATGGAAACTAATCTAAGCTAGAAGAAATTGACTTTTGGCGGCACACGAGTAATAAGTATAAAAATCTATAGATATTTATTATGGAAATCTATATAAAAATTCAAAGATCATAATACAGTATTCATCAGCATAGGGGCCCAGCAAGTACTCCAATAACATTATAGTAATGCAGGTACACCCAAGTCATGAGAATACATAAACAACAAACAGTAGAAGTATATATAGGGTGTATAGCCTTGAACATGGGTCCAATATGCAGGATGTTAGTTCTTGCTTTGCTCAACATGTTTCGTGTGAAAACGCTTCATCAGGGGCATGGAGGTAGGCAGGTCGTATTAAGTGATGAACACAAACCTGGATACCAACACTTTGGCTGTATGTGTATAGCTAACCCAGACAGCCAGCTGGAGTTTTAGGTACTCATTATACGACAGCGGAGTATTAAACTAGAGAGAATTTCCTCCAGGTGTAGTCAAATAAAAAAATTGATATAGATCTGGTGCGTAGTCTGGGCAGAGAAAACATAGTATCTGCCCAAAAGTTCGCCCAGGAAAAGGTAGCTATGGCCAGGTTCATATAGTCTGGTACATAGGCAAGGGAGGGGGAATTCCTGTGGAGAGCCTCTCCTGTGTGCTGCCCATTGAGAGTTTTAACCAGTCCAGGCATGTAGGCGGATCCTGACTCCATTGTCGCAATCTTGTCCGAGCCTGGACCAGCTCTGTGATGTTGGCAGACAGCGGACTTCAGCCTGCTGTCTGTTGAAAACAGGTCACAGCAGTGCAGAACGAACTTCACTCCTGTGATCCACAGGTTTAAATCGGTGTGCTGTAATGGGTAAATGCTGGCCTGACTTGTGCAAGTCATGCTTACACACACCTCCCCACCCTGTGTCTCACTATAAAGCTATATATCACATTGGGGAACCAGTTACAAAATGCAGTAGAAGTATCGGAGCTTAGCTTTGCCAGCTCAGCAGTGGATATTTCTTGAGTGCTCCAAGTTTGGGGACTCTTAAGTTGCAATGTTTGATGTCTGCTGGTGGTTTAGCACAGTTGCACGTAAACATTAGCCATGGCCAGGACCTACGTCCTCCAAAGGCCATCAATAGAGCAATTCAGATCTACACAATAATAATAGGTTCTCTGCTGCCCATTCAGTTCATGGCATGGCTGGGGGACAGAGACTAGAGGTCAGCTGACTGGTGAGGAATGTGAAGTGGGAGGGGCTGGAGGAGACCCTATCTCCTGATTTCGGCATGGGTGACACTGCTACGAGACACCACAAAGTCAGAGACACAGTGAGTGTGGTACATCCTAAAATGTATCATATGGGGTTTTAATACTGTACTAGTGGAAGGGACTCGGGGAGTGCTAAATGTCCATAGGTTAGGGGCACAAATTAATTGTCTTGCCTTGGGTGCTGACAACCCACGCTACAAAATTATTTTACTGTTAGGGGTCCCCACAACTTAGGAAATGTTATCAAGGGGTCACGGCACTAGAAGGTTGAGAACCACTGATCTATACAGATGCACTTATTTGCACTGACATTTTGGATTGCAGCCCTCGTTAGATTTTCCTTATCTTATGGCAATTCCTGAGAAGCCCCCTGACTTGCTATTACAGAGTGCATTATAAGGAGGATATCAAGTTTTGCTTATTGCAGGGTCCCGGAAAGGATTAAATAACCCTGATTCTTTTTACTGTTGTCTTTCCCATAGGATATCCAGGTACCAATCCAACCAGCTATCATTATTGTAATTCTTTTAATTCTCACCTTGGTATATACCCAATCCACTCAGTAACTTCCAGATACAAATTAACAACTAACAAAAACGGGTCACTGAAGTTCATTTAATATGTAATCCATTTCTTTTTTACATTCTCAGAATGTGTGTTGCATGGGTTTCTATCATCATTGGTCATAATGCAAATACAAATGTTAATTGACAGCAGACTTGTTTTTATTCTTTCAACAAAGAAGAATTGAGAAATTTGTATAAAGTTAAGCAAGTGAAAACTCTTGCCAATCAAATGACAGGTGGCACAAGCAAATCTTGCACCAAAATGATATACATGTAACAAAGGGGTATTATAAAGTTTATAATTGAAAGAAGAAATTTACCACAATGAGCAGAATGAAAGTACACGACCATGCTAATGTCCTTTCAGCCGAGGTAGCTTGTGACCGTAATTAACAGAGGGCCAATATCCCATAGGATAGTACACAAATATGAATTGGAGACAATCACCTTGCCCATGCAGAGCAAAGTGACTGTGTCTCTGCAGAACACAACTGCCCTCTCCTATGCTTGTTTTGCTTGCCCTGCCTAGCTGACCTTCCTCCATTGCAGCTGGGAACACTAACCCATCTCTTCAGGGTATGGCAGAGCATGTGACCTGCTCTCCTGTGATAGTGCTTGGACTTGGCAACCAATGAATAGGCTTAAGCACTGTTGCATAAGACATGGTGACTTCACTTCTCCCATGGGCCGCCGATGTGATGGCGGTATAAGCTGCTGGCTGGGATGGAGAAAAGCGCTGAGATGGAGCGCAGGCAGGGTGAATATAAGGGGGTGACCATTTACAGAAACATTGTCACTTTGCCTGGCATGGGCAAGTTATACCGTGTTTCACCGAAAATAAGACCTACCCCGAAAAGACCTAGCGTTATTTTCCAGGGAGGCTGCAATACAAGCCCTACCCCAAAAATAAGCCCTAGTTTAAAATGCTTGTAAAATCCTATAATCCACTCTATTACAGGAGTATATCATGAACAATGTGTGTGTTTCTGTAATATAATTGTGGGGAAGAGAGCTTTGGCGGGTCACAGAAGCGCAAAGCGGCACGATTATGAAGGTATTTGGCACAATTATATTACAGAAACACACACATTGTACATTATATACTACTGTATTAGAGTGGATTATAGGATTTTACAAGCAGAACATTACATGATAAGACCTACCCCGAAAATAAGCACTACTGTGTCTTTTGTTGCCAAAGTTAATATAAGACCTGGGCTTATTTTTGGGGAAACACAGTAGAACAATAGTTGAAACCATAACTATGGGGAAATTAAGGTCATTATGAACATTCTTTATCTCTGTCACAGTTTTGCCCCTCAAATGTGCTTCTGGAACATTTGCACCTTTCTAACCTCTGCTTATAGAGATAAGGTGCTGACCACCCAATCTGGATGATTATGGTTGGATTGGCAATAACTGTATGCATTTTCTGACCTCTGTAGATTTCAACTAACTTTATTTAATGGAAATGGACACTCCACAATGGTCATTAGTTCTGATGTGCATCACCCACCCAGAGGCTTAATCGTGGTGTAGTAGATGCTATGATTAAGCCCCCTTTGCGGTCCTTGGTCAAACTCTTCAATAACACCATTTGTGTGGCTTAGACCCACATTCAGCCCAGACTGTACTCTGCTATGAAAGACATGATTTCCATTTTTTTCTCCACCCTGTGCTTGTCAACTTGCAAAACGGTCTACATAATTAAAGCAGTATTCAAACAAAAAGCAAATTTTCTTTTTTCTTTTTTTTTTTTTTTTTTTTGTACTGCAGCCTACCACTTCTTGTGGTGTGATGGCTTGGCTGCATTAGTTTGTAGTTTTAGATTTTTTTAGCCCCACTTTAAATATAATTTTCTGGTACTATTGACAGCTAAAAGTTAAAACTCTTCCAACAATATCAAAAAATGAAATCTTAAGTGTGCAAAACTCACTTTTACGTTTGAGTAATTAAATGTTATTTCCCACAGTCACCAGTCATGTCCTAGCTTTCACTTCCAGTTGTTGTTTTCCAGTGCAGAGTTGGATCTGATTGGTGGTATTCGGGAAATAGCAGCTGCGCTTAGTGCTGATACTTTGTGTCTCTTTGTAATGTCTGCTGTGAATTAACATGCCCATATACCTGATTGTGGACTGATTTAACCTCGGCTTGTGTCGCCTAATGGGGAGTGGAAATGTTAATTGTTCCCGGTTTGTATTGGTCTCTGTGCTCTGTGGCTGCGCCCTGCTCCTGGGCTGTCCGCTTCCTGTTACTAACGAGCGGTTGTTTTCCCTCCCTGGCTTTGCACTGGTTCTGCGGTTACATCCTAGCTCTTCATACAGATACAGCTGCCGGTCTACTCATGCGCAGCATCCACCTGGTCACCCAAAGACTCAACGCACAATGGAGGCCAGACATGAGCATCTCGTTGGCTGCCCTGGAGCTGCTGTCTGGACTTGCCAAGGTCAGTATCTGTAATTGCTACAACAAACATCTTGATACAAACCTAAAAACCTGTATTGTGTTTTTTTTTTTGTTTTTTTTTTAAGGCAACCTGCCAGGACAGCTGTCATCTGTCATGGATGAAGCTTTCGCCTGGCACTGAAAGGCACTTTTATAACCAGTACTTTGCTTCACCCGAATCCTGGGCTGTTATCCTGGTTTAGGGTGGTTTTAGAGCGGGGTTCTCAAAGTGGCGGCTCTCTAGCTGTTTTACGAAACTACAAATCCCATCATGCCTCTGCCAGTGAGAGTCATGCTTGTAACTGTCAGCCTTGCAATACATCATGGGACTTGTAGTTTCGCAAAGGCTGGAGGGCCACCAATTTAAAAACCCTGGCTTAGAGCTTACATGGTTATTCCTACCATCACCAATTCCTGTTGGCCTATTAAGAATGGAAGCCTCAATGGCCAAGAGCAATGTGAGAGGCAGATTGGAAAAGCTCAGCATTTGCGCAAAGCAGGATGTAATCAAGGCTGCTGCAGATATCTCTGGTAGGAACTTTGGTTGTAACCCAGGCTGAACTTTAAACATATCCTGTGTTGTTAATCATTACATTAGATCTGATGGGATTGGTAGTTTACAGACGATAAGGTTGTTTGTGCTTTCTGATGAGTACACTGCGTTTCTTCCAGGATCAACAGGAAATCTTTGCCTCCAGGTTATACTGCCACCTACAGGTAGATTGGACAGTGCCAAACAAAAAAAGCAGCAGCATGCCTCAGTTTTTTTTTGCTATTGTATGAGGAGGATGGACATATTTTATTTGCCTCTGTTGGGAAAAGTCGAACCCAATTTTTTTGCTAGCATTTTTTTTTTGTTCATTTTATTTTATAAAAACAAAATCATTTTTTACATCTCTGCTAGTCACTATGATTGTTGCTCTGTGGTACAGCCTATTCACAACCTGGCTTTTGAGTGCCCAGACTGGACTTTGTAGGGCTAGCCTGAAAGTGAGTCAAGAACTATGTTCCACATAAACCACTTTCTAGACTTTCTTATAACAATTTAGCCATGGACTGTCTTCCAGGACCAGAGCCATTGCCTAACCGCAGGCCCTTTCTCTGATGATTCGCTTTGTAAGGCCGATCGGGCTGACTACCAGGAACTTGTCTGGATCACTTAGTGCTTTCAAACGTCCCATTTTCTACTGGTTTCTATACAAAAGGGGTTAACATTCAGGGACTGAGTGCTAGTGTCATCGCCAAGTGGTGATGCACACATGCTCCACACTCTTTCCCACCATTCACTGTTAAGGGAGCGTCTTCTCATTTGATGCTTTGGAAATAGCCATGTGCAACTCCGGTCTGTTCCTATTGTCCAACTAAATTGACTTTAGTCAACTCTAGCCATCCAACCCTTACCTGCTTTCAGCTGTCTGGACTTCATGAGTATTTTAGGAGACTTGTACCTGAGCCTTGGTTACTTTACCATGGTTGCAACATATCTGCTTCTAGATGCAGAGTGAGCTCAGCTTACACTCCGGTAATGGTTCTGGGAAGTGTTGTTCCAGGAAGGCACAGACATCTGCAATCTAGAATCCTGTTACTTTTGGATTATAAGCTCTGATTTGTCATCTTTTTCGACTCGGGTAGGGCCAAGTCTCCCACATTGTCAAACAAGGCATCCATTACAGTTAGACAAGACCACAGAGGCTTTAAGTGCATGCCTGTCCATTACTTCAAGAAGATCAATTTGATCAATAGATAGGTGGGGGAGTGTGATGCCGTCCAGGAAGGAGGTAATTTGGCCCCTCGTCCGCCAGACTAGTGGACGTGTATAGTTCCTCAAAAAGAACTCTAAATTGGGAGGACACCAGTGACGGTTCAGTGATCCGCTGGGCCACGTAAGGAGATGACTACTGGGGGTCTGTCCTCGCTGTGGACCAAATAGGCCAACAGTCTACCCGCCTTCTCCCCATGCTCAAACAACTTTTGTTTAGCAAAAAACTGTTTCTGTCTGGCTTTCTCATATTGCATATGATTCACTATTCTTGTCTGCAGTTTCAGTGCACACGCTTTTTCGGGGGTGGGATCCGTCACGTACCTTTGTTCTGTCAAGGACAGTTCTGCCTCCGCTTTAATGAAGGCGTCCGCCGAATCTGCCTTGATTCTATTTATGCGGGTAATTAGGGACATGCGTGCATGAAGCTTGAAAGACTCCCAGACTGCATCCGCAGGGGCGGACTGGTCGTTCCCCCTGAAAAATGCCTGCCACTCATTGGCAAGGTCATCCTCCTCTGGCAACAATGTGAGCCAAAATGGGTTCAAGCGCCATGCTCGCAATGGTTTGTCTAATGGGACACCTAATGTCATCCAGTATGGGCAGAATCCGGCCCCGAGGAGCCTAGATGTAAGGACCTGTAAGACTAGGATAAAATCAATTCTTGACATGGAGTTATGTGAAGAGGAGAAACAGGAATATGCTTGTTTATGTGGGAATTTGTGGCGGCAGCTGTCTACTAAGTGGAAAGACGATATTAGTTTGGAGAATTTAGTGTCTGTCGCTATCCCAGGGGCAGGAGGTGTAGGGTGAAGCCTATCTAGGGCAGGGTTTAACGTGGTGTTGAAATCCCCCAGCCAGATCGCCTGGACTGATGGATGCCGTGCCATAAACGCAACCCCCTCCAAGACTGCGGTCATAGAGAACGGGGGGGTATATAATACGCCAAAAGGAGAAATGGTTCCCCATACATGAATGCGATCCGGTAGGTCTGAGCCACCCATCCCTAAACCAACCATTCAGTACAAACAATGAAATAACAAAAAGAAACAAAAGGAAAAAAAGGAACTGCTTGGGAAAAACATAAAGAATGAAACAAACAGAACTGCTGCGTCGTCAAGGAGCTTGTGTTCAAGCCCCACAATGTCTGAGTATAGCAGGCTGGAGATCTACAGCAGTTCCATTCAGTGCTACTGAATTCTCTAAAAGCCTGTGGGGGAAAGTCTCGCTGCACTTTGCTCTCAGCGAGTAGGACACACACTGTCCTGAAGCTCCAGTCTCTGGTGCAACATAATGGGCCGCATGGGACCCCAGGGGTAAATTAGAGCAGAAATATAACTTGACTCCCAGAGAGATACTTGTAGGGTCAGGCCAGTTCGATCCAGCGGGAACAATGATACAGGGCAGTGGGCTAGGGTATGTGAGGGCAACAAACCAGTCATGTGGAGAAGTACAAGCTTAGTTCAGATCCACGGGTTGCCTCAGGGCAAATTAGGGGTAAAAGAAATAAGGGGGGGGGGTCTAACCCACTGCCATTTGTACATAAAGTGTGTAAGGGTGAGTACTCACAGTGAATCAGTCAGCATTTCCAGGCACCGCACTGCTCTCCAACCAGTCGATCACTTCCTCAGGGTTTTTAAAAAAGAAGGCTCGGCCGTCTCTTTCCACTCGGAAACGGGCCGGGAAAAGCATGGCGTACTTGAGGTGACGAGTGCGTAGTTTGCGCTTGGCCTCCATGAATCCTTGGCGACGACGCTGGATCTCAGCCGAGAAGTCTGGGAAGATGGCGATGGTAGCATTTCCGAAAGGGATATTGCCCTTTTCTCTGGACATCCGGAGAGCTGCATCGCGGTCCTTATAATTTAGGAGCTTGGCAATGAATGTGCGGGGGGGGGGCTCCCTGCGGGGGAGGTTTAGCAAGCATTCGATGAGCTCTCTCCACTGTAAGTATGGGGGAGAAAGCTTCCCTGCCATAGGTATTAACTAGCAACTGTTCAAGAAAGAGAGTGGGATCCTTACCCTCAGCACCCTCAGGTCGGCCAATAAACCTTAGGTTACACCTTCTGATTCTGTTCTCCATGTCATCTTGTTTGGAGAATAACTGAGCGATCTGACGCTGCATGCGGTCTGTGCACTCCTGCAGGGGGGGGGGCGGCATCCTCCACATTGCTGAGCCTGGTCTCCGCTGTTTTGACCCTGTCCCGGAGCTTATGGAGGTCTTGTCTCATCAGAGATATGTCGACCTTGACCTCTTCAATTTGTGCTGTGAGCGTGGTCCTGCAGAGGGTAATGGCTTCAAGAAGCCGAGCCGTGTCTCCCGCCGGGCTCCCGCCTTCTCCCCGGCGCCATCTTCCTCCATATCCTCCTTGTCCTGACGGCGATACTGGTCTAACTTTGCCACGGCCGTGGATTTCTGGCTCTTGGGAGGAGACATGCCGCCGAGGGTCCTGCTGGATATGGGAGTCAAAGTAGGTCGTTGTGGGTCGTCTACGGTGCAGAGGATGGATGTAAAGCAGGAGTAATGGACGGAGCTGCTCCCGGACACGTCCTACTCCATGCGGTGCTAGGCCACGCCCCATGCCTGTCCATTATTAATCTACCCACTCATCAGTCCCAGTAAATATTTCTGATTCAAAGTAACGCCAGTCTCTACCTGATTATCTTTGAGTAATCAATCTTCTGCTTTTACTCTCGAATTAAGGGACCGTTTTGGCTGATGCATATGCGCTACTCTGAATCAGGAAGATCAGCCTGTTGTCTCCGGTTTTTTTTTTTTTTTTTTTTCCATAATGACATTTATTGGTATACAGAAAAAGGTTTACAATACAGTTGGGTAAGGAGTCTTATATAGAACATTGCGTTGTACAGCAGTGATGATCAGAACTAGCATGCAGTCAAGATTGCAACAAAGACAAACAGAGAAAAACAAAAACAAAAGAAAAAAAAAATGCATATATATATATACATAGCATGTTTTTGTCTCCGGTTTTAATATTTTCATATCTCGTATATCTGCAAAGACCTTCCTATTACACCTTCTCTTGTAGGAAGTACTCTGAGGATTGGAAACAATCTGATGTGCCCTTAACGTCCCTCAAGCTCTTACTGGACTTGGTTCTATTTGAAAAGTATTTTGTTCAACAGTTCAACGGTCCTCTGTGGATCTGGGAGTGGTTTTCCTTCATAGAGAAACCACAAGGGCATTTGCAGCGCCTACCTACATGCAAAGATTCTACTTATCGGCAGTTGGATCTAGTTGATCTAGATGTTGCCGACACCCTGCCCTTCGCTTATTCGGACTGTGACTTTAATTTTTCAAACCATGGCAAAATGGTTAAAATTCCTCAAACAACTCAACTGCAGCAGCGGATCCTTCCCCCTGATAAAGCCTCTGAAGATGTCTGGAGCCTTGCGCTTCAGCTGTGATGGCCTGCATCTCCATTAGTCTTCTATGTGGGTTTTTTGTCGGTTCACATGCGCAAACTCCGGATCAAGTGCAGGACTGTAGGACAATCTACCCCAGCATAAAGAATCTAAAGAAAGGTCACTCAACTTCCCTTCTTTTCTATGCTTTGGAAGTATTCACGTCTAGACCTCCCAAAGTTGGTTCTTTGGCCACCCACAAGGTCTGGGGTAAGAAGCCTGCATGGTGGAGTGATCCACACTCCTGGGTACGTTCCAGGGCCTGAGGCGCAGGTGGAGGATATTGGATGGGGGCCCCATGATATCGGGTTAAACTGCTTGCTGAACAGGCACTGGAATCCTCTAGCAGTAGCAGGGAATGCTCTGTCTCTGTGGGAGCTCTACACCCAGATGTAGGTTTTTCCTCCTCATTTGCTGTGCAGATAGAAGAGGGAGGGCTTTCTTGCGAACTTCCTTGCTCTGGATTAACTCAAGTGAACGTTCTGTCGTCCTGGCAAAGCTCCTTGTTATTGCTACTCAGACTCTCTCATTTTTGGATTCATGGAGTCCGGCGCATTTCTAATCTGCAACTTGATGCTGAAAGATAGACATTTCAGCAAGATTTAACATGCAAATTTGATCGAGTTTGTTCACAAATTTTCTATTCCTCGCCTTTATACTTGTATGGGCAGTTCTTATGTGGCGATTCACCATTGTAGATTGTGACTCTGTGGGATCGAAGCTTGCTTCTTTGCTCAGGAACCACAGTTGCAATACTTGGTAGTGATATTACCATAATTCAACCTCAGGGATTTTCTTTCTGGTAGGGAGTGCCTCTGCACTATACTGTATACCAGAAAGGAGGCCCAGAAATTCCTAGGATAGTGGTCTGACTTTCCCTCAACTAGGACATCATTTTGCTTGAGCCAGAGAGAGCTTCTCTTCTTCTATGGCCATGGTTCAGGCTGTTGGCCTCGCTTTCTCAGGTACTGACTCCCTGTTGATCTCTAAGTTATTTTGTTCCAACCTTCTGGATGGATTGATAGACCAGCTTTCAATTGGTCCTATAGAATGTATGTTTTTTTCCTTCCCATTCAACATGTGCTTTACTGGTCAGGTCTGTGTTTCTTAGTCAAAGCCTTGTTCATTATGCTAGGCAATCACCTGGTCTCCTGGTTGCAGCCTTCTCTGGTGCCAGCTTCGAGTGGGCACATTGGGCCTGTTGTTTTGCTGTGTTGCCCAACCGCACTATTAATTAGTTTGATTGCTATTGTATGTCCTAAAAGACACTTCTTGTGACCTTGAGTGGGTGAGAGAGAATCAGATGTTTGTCTTCCCTCCAAAGTCCTACCCCTCTGTGTTTATGATCATGCTCTGCTACAAAACAAAGATGTAATGGTAGTCCTAGACTGGCCTACAGGTTTTTATTTTTTTATTTGCCAACATCAAAAAATATAACCTGCAGGTGAAGACTTCTTGTGTTGCTCTACAGAATTTTGTTTCTGTACTTGCTAAAGAAAAAAAATATGTATTCAGTCATCACATCGAACTGGTGAACTGCAATTATATTACATTTTTTACATATGAGTTTAATTATCCTTTAAAAGTATATAGGTTCTGGTTCTGTCATCCAGAGTAGGAAGTGGACCTGAAATTAGAAGGCAGGACAGGGCTTTAAACTTTTCAGAGTTCACTGGCTGCCTGCCTGCCTGTTCCAGGTCAGTGACTCTTAAAAAGCAGCCCTTGTACCTTCTAAAAATAAGTCAGTAATGGCAGCTCCTGTATTTTTCAGGGCCTCACATTCAGGGTCACATTTATTAGTATGGTCAGAGGTTTTTGCCATACTCTGTGTGTCACGGGGGTACCCTTAAAATTTGTTTTCCTGTGCTGTGACCCAGAGTCAGCTGTTAGCAGGCTATTGTCCACTATCGGCTAACTGGGCCGGGGGTGCTCCAAGCTCTGGGAGGATCCCAACCTTTTTTTTGGGACCCATCTGGCTGCCTGGTTGACAGCTGGCGCTATCCCTCAGCATGTGGCTGACAGCCAGAGCCAGTTGTGACTGCTCCTCTCCATGCAGGCGTCCAAATGAACACTAGATGAGCAGAGTGGAGAGCAGTGATCGACAGTGGTCATGTGTTTATCGGTCATGCGATCACTCAGTTCTCTTTTCATGGTTGACACGATACAGCTGCAGCATCACATTGGTGAGTATGAAGATTGGATTTTCTTCATATCCTCATACTTCAACTTTAATTAAGTTTAGTTGGTTTCAGGTGTAGAGCTTGTGTTTAGAACTGCACCAATAAAGTCATTGTGCTCTTCTTTTGCCAGGTGAAGGTGAACATCGACTCTGCAGACAGGAAGAGGGCAGTGAGCTCAATATGTTTGTACATAGTGTATCAGTGCTCGCGGCCTGCTCCACATCACTCGCGGGATCTCCACTCCATGATTGTGGCTGCTTTTCAATGCCTGTCCGTCTGGCTTACCGAGCACCCCGACATGTTAAATGAAAAGGTAACCTGCTTTCTTTCCCAAATATTTCATTTGTATTTCCTTCTTAAGTTGTTGTTCAGCTAAATTAAGTAACTCCATTTTGTTGGGGAAAAAAAAAGCATTTTCAGTAAATGCAAAACCTCGAATTTGGCATACAATCTTTGGGGCATCCCTGTTTTTGTTTTGTATAGAGGAAATACCTGTATTACTGTGCTTTCCTATCTGAGCTAATTCAAGGGTGGTTTTCATGCAGTCTGTGACTGAGGAGATGACAGTTTATAGTCCTGAAACTGATCACGTTAACCACTTCCATTTGAAATACAGGGCCATCTTACTTGGGTAATTTACTAAACCAGGTGGAAAGCAAAGGGTGAAATTGGAACTATAATTTCCAGTATAGGTTAGAAAATAGGATAAAAATGTGATTGCTTTACACCTCCGATTTTGTATGATCTAAGCCATGTCTTATTCCAAAGATAACAATCATTTTCCTCCTGGAAATGGAACTTTATATTTGTATTTACATTACACCATTGTCATATGCCGAGTTCCAGTTCAGGCAGGGTTACTGGAAAGTGGGCCAGCTATAGTCTATGAGCAGGTTTTACAGGCAACGAATGGTCTACGGTTAACATACAGCCTGGTTACTGGAAAACAAGCGAGTCAAGAAGCTAAAAATAAAATTGCCAAGGAAAGTAGCCATTCAATTAGTACACTACTTAAATTAATGTGATTATGCAGCCTTGAACATTAACCTACCCGTACGCATTAGAGCTGCTCCATTTTGTTCAGATTTAGGGTCATGTTATGTAAAATGATCCGGTACTCACTAGAACGTTGTTAAATGGGTACAGCACCTTGGGGATCTTAAATAACTGCCATGTGATATCAGAAGCTAGGAGAACTACTTGGGTAGATCTTATCTTGTACAGGACACAAGACTTGTACTCTTAGACCATAGGTCATATTCAGCCACCCCCAAGCAAGTGGACACTGGCAAAAAAAATTGCTAGGGCTGCCCCCAGAGTGCATATAATAATCCTGCCCTCTCCGTGAGGGTACAATTTATTGCTATTGTCCTTGGGTGTTGGACCTGTTTCTCCTCTGGAGTTTTTTTCTTTTTTCCAGACTTTTTTTTTTTTTTTTTCTGAAGCTACTATCCAAATTTGACTGATTACTGTCCTGGATCGGTTACCTTAAGGGATCACCCTGCAGTATATGCTTTGGGGCACTTGAATCTATATTATGCATATACTTTGGCATGTAGTGCAATGTGTAGTTACACAGAATGTGATACAGGCCAAGGGCCATGGTTCTTTGGTTCCTAGACCCTGAAGACCCCTTCAGGGGGGCATGCCCACCAGGACAGGTGAAACCTGGACCTCCTAATAGGTCCAGCATTTGGATAAGGTAAGACAGTCATTCTCCATGTGTTAAAACTGGTCCCTGGCTTTTACTAACGCAATCTGCAGTGCATAGCATATTATCCAGTTCTATAGGCAGTGGGTTTGGGTGTTATCCACTGTCTTTAATGTTTCTCGGCATATGCAACCTAAACAAGGCAGGTTTTCGTCCCTTGTCTACATTTAGTCTCAGGAGGATGGGTTAACTGCCATGCCTCCCATATGAGGCTTTCCCGTCTGCCTTTTCTGTCAAAAACACACAAAGGGGGTTTCTGCAATTCTGCTGCCATCTTCTATAGCAGGGGTCTCCAAACATTCTAAACAAAGGGCCGGTTTATTGTCCTTCAGACTCTTGGAGGGCCGGCCTTTGGCCCGTGGGAGTAGACATTTTCCTGGCATCATTGTTAGTGAACATCTGGTATTAGGGGAGCAATAGTGCCCCATTGCTGGTATCATAGGGAGTAATAGTGCTCTATTAGTTGTGTCAGTGGAAGAAATGGTGCTCCATTGTCTTTGTCAGATGGCAGAATAGTGTCTCGTATCAGTGGGAGGGTTAGTGCCCCAAGGGCCGGATAAAGGCAAGCAAAGGGCTGCATCCGGCCCTCGGGCCGCAGATTGGAGACCACTGTTCTATAGATTAACAGCCACATGAACATGGTTAGAGCCTGGGTTATAGCGGCTTCTATATGTGGACACCCACAACCCTATCTATTCTGCACTCCTAAGTACCCCACTATGTGTTCCCTCACTTAGGTATGGCAGATCACAGGGACAAGGGAGGTGGGATACATTTTTTGGCTTTCTCAACCATTCACATTCCTCAATTGAACAATTAGCAGGTGGACTTCCTAAACTGTCAGTGCCTAAACCTTGGGGAGTGGACTCTGCACATAGAGATCTTTCAAAAATCTCTGTCACTGGTGGAGAATACCAGTTGCAGACATCCTGGCCTCCAGGTTCAACAGCAAGCTGAACAAATTTGTAGCCAAGGCCAGGGATCCTCTAGCCTTCGTGGTGGATCCTCTGGTGATGACTTGGGTTTAGTTCAAGCTAGTTTATGCCTTCCCTCTGCCGAAGATTCTCGTACAACTGCTGCAGAGAACGAGGTATGGGTTTCAGCGACTCTCGTAGCACCAAATTGGCCCAGAAGATTGTGGTACACAGACATACTCAAACTTCTAGCAGACGAGCCTTGGCCTCTTCCAAACTTTTGCTGCCAGGTCTGTACGGTGTACAGATCTACAGCACTACTTCCAGATGGCCAGGTCCATGCTCTACTGGCATCACATTCCTCATGCTTCTGCTATACTATAAGCTCATGGCCTCTGCTGAACAAGCCAACAGCTCTAATCAATCAGCTCAGCGCTATTAAAATTCCCAACCCAGCTCCGCTTCTGCTGTACCTCTCACCCACTGCTTCATCCCCTCCACTTCCCTTCACTAGCTGCTGAACTGCCCCCTGTGTATCTCAGTGCTGATTGTGTACAGTGAACAGTATACAGAGTGTGAATAGGAGTCTGTATACACTCCTATTCCTTCATCTACAGTGCAGCTTGTACTGTAGATGTAGACATGCATCTGAATCTCCCTTGCCTTTGAAGCCCCAGGCTACGCTCTGGAGACTACTGACAGGCAGTGAAAAAGAGATGCAATTCCTCCTCACCGCCTGTTTTATCCCATTTTTTTTGCCAACAATTGAGCCACAACCGCATGCATTGCAAGCAGTTGTGGGGTATTTGCAGACCTTCCCTCATTGATTTGAATGTGTAGCGTTCGGTGGGTGGCATCGCTGCAAGTCAAGCTAACTTTTCCACGAGCAAAAAAAATTGCTGTCTCCGTGTGTAAACACCCTTGTCTGCTGCCTATTGCAGCTTAAAGCGGATCTTCGCCGAAAATAAATATTAAAAGCCAGCAGCTACAAATACTGCAGCTGCTGACTTTTAATATTAGGACACTTGCCTGTCCTGGAGTCCAGCGCCGTCGGCAGCAGAGGACGAGCGATCGCTCATCACTCTGCTGCCCCCACCGTCATCCTCAGTGAGGGAACCAGGAAGTGAAGCATTGCGGCTTCACTGCCCGGTTCCCTACGGCGCATGAGCGAGTCGCTCAGCGCCGCCCTCACTGGTTCCCACTGTGTTCTGGGAGCCGAGTGTTTCCCAGAACACAACGGACGGGGGCGGGAAGTGACGCAATACCTGCAGAATCCCTGCAGTAAGGACTCCCTAAAATGGGTGCAAATACCTGTCTTTAACAGGTATCTGCACCCCCTTCCTCCCTGAAAGGTGTCAAATGTGACCCCAGAGGGGGGAGGGTTCCGATGAGTGGAAGTTCCACTTTAGGGTGGAGCTCTGCTTTAAGAGGGTGTGATTGGCGGGTAGCAGAAACGCAGCTCAACGATGCATTACCCCACACCTCGAATTTGCAAGTCTAAGCAAAGCCCAAGACCTTATTTATGCGGGTTAGACTATTGCGGAACCTTGTTTACCTGCACAGGGATACACAGGTGTTTCATGCATCCTCATGCAGGCAGGCCCATTGATGTCAATTGGCACACATCCGTGTGGGTGCATGTCCCTGAACGCACACAATCTGCTTTTGGGGCCATGCACCTACACCCGCACGGATGTCAGATCTGTACTTGCAGCTGCTACTTTCCAATCGACATGAATAGGACTGCCTGCATGAGGATGTACAGAACACCTGTCTTTTACAGGAAAAAAAGTAAATAAACAAAAGGGGAAAAATTAAAAAAGCAATGGGAAAAATTGCAAAAATGGTCTGGCCACCTTAGTTTAAATGTGGAGTGCATGGCCCAGCAGCGAAAGAGTTAATGGCAGTTGAGGCAGAAGTCCTAAAGAATAGTGGTATTTTTTACCCTATTCCCAACTATAAAAAAAAAAATCAATTTCTTATGTGATTTACCATGAAAGTCTTTGTTTGCACTGTGCAAACACTAGGGAATAATCCACCACTTGTATTTTGACCCTACTTTAATCTACTCTTGGCCAGCATCTGGCTTTAAATACCCTCAAAAGGGCAGGTTTCTGCTTTATACATCTTATGTCAGTTAGTCCATTATCAAGACCTTACTTGGGTAGATTCTCCCAATATGACCTTTTGTGTGACCCCTTGGGATCTTACCTGGTGCTTTGTGTTTCAGAGACATCCCTTTGAACCATTTAGAGATATTTTGTGGGAAGACCTCAATTGTAAGGTAGCTTCCTTGTAGCCTGTACATCTGTTATACATGTTTTTGTGCTGGCAGCATTGAACTGTTGGAAGCCCTATCTTCTTTAAAACGAGGGCAAAGTGGTTTTCAGACCAAAAATTCCTGATTACTCCTTAATGCTTGTTAAAAAAAAACTGGTGCCTCACGGAGTGGCAGGATAATATGGCACACTCTAGGGGTTGCCCTAACATGTTTATTTGCCAGTGTCCAGTTGCCTGTGAGGTTTCTGCATATGACCCATGGTTTAAGAATACTTGTCTTAGTTTATAGATTAATTACAGTTACTGTAGAACACCTTGTATCCTTTTCCCAGGTGGTACGTTGCGCCTCCACTTCTTCCCAGGCCAGGATTAAGCCACAGCCCCTGCCAATCAAACTTTATTGGGCAGTATAGGCTGTGACATTTGAAAGTTGAATTGCATTGGGGAGGCGCTTAATACTGAGAGGGTTGGAGTTTAATGTCTCTTTGGAGAGAAGTCAAGGCCCCTATGCCACCTGAAACTGGAATCCAAGGGTCTCTAGAATCACACGGATCAGTTTAAAAATTGACTCGGATGCTTGTAGCTACAACTGCCTGCGCTTCAGCAGAGATGGTACCTTATAAGGGAATTGAGTTAGGCCAGGTTCACTTTAAAGAAGTCTCTAGACAAACAAAAGCGCCAGTTCCCTGCAATAGAAAAGTTGGTATACTCGCCATGATCTTATCCTCTATACCAGTGTTTCTCAACCTGGGGTCGGGACCCCCTTGGGGGTCAAATGATGATTTGCCAGGGGTCACCGAATCCTGGGCTGTTCCTGGAGCCTGCGGCCACCCACTTAGCCACCCATTCAGTTCATGGCATGGCTGGGGGGCAGAGACTAGAGGTCAGCTGATGTGAGGAATGTGAAGTGGGAGGGGCTGGAGCAGACCCTATCTCCTGATTTTGGCATAGGTGTCACTGCTACGAGACACCACAAAGTCGAAGACACTGTGAGTAACACTACCTGTGATTAGAGTTGCCATTAAAAGTCCCCACTACAGTTCTCAGACCAGCAGATGACCTTTATCAAGAGCACCCAAGTTGACTAATCGGAACTCCACACAGCACTGACACTGATCCTATTAACCCCCCCCCCATCAAGGAGTAAGAGAAGGAATACAAGACATGGAAGGAAGAGAAAAAGAGGGGGAGGAACAAAGAAAAGGGGAGCGAAAGATGGCTAGAGAGAGGGATGGGGGGAAAAGAAAGGGAATGAAAGGAGAACAGAGAAAGAGGTGTACATCCTCAAATGTACTATATAAGGGGTTTTAATACTGTATGAGTGGAAGGAAGGACGAAGACATGAGCACTATAGGGGTCAAGTATTGCAGGAACCTGGTGATTTTTATTTTATTTTTTCTGAATAGGATCTCTTTAACTGCATAATTTCAACCTCCTATCTTCATTATCCTTGATCCAGTCTAGTGACATTGTATTTGCCAACCTTTCTCCATCTCCAGGATTGTCTGAAGGAGGTTCTGGAAATCGTGGAGCTGGGAATATCCGGCAGCAAGTCCAGAAATCCAGAGCAGCAAGAAGTGCGATACAAAGGAGACAAGGAGCACAATCCAGCCTCTATGAGAGTGAAGGATGCTGCAGAAGCCACCTTAACATGGTAACACACTTTTTTTGATGACTTTGCATATCATTCATGTTATTTATGTGGATTGTAAGTCAGGCCTGTAGGTAGCCATCTGTAGAAATGCAATGTTGTGATATTTTTTTATCTTTACATTACATGCGGAGGAAAAGAAGCTATTAGTTCTGGTACCGAACATATAGTATGTTGAGTTATAACATAAACATCACTTGCTGTTCTAAATTTTTGTACACTTCTAGAATGTTGAATCAATTCCTCCTTTTGATTGATCCAATCTCAAAATTGGTGATCACTGGCATTAAATGCATTGAGATATGTATTTTTTTTTTCCAGTATTATGCAGCTACTTGGTGCATTTCCACCTCCCAGTGGCCCAGCTTCTCCCTGCAGTCTGGTTAATGAGACAACGCTTATCACTTACTCCCGACTGCCCACTATCAGCAAGTACAGTTTCCGCTACTTTGTGTTGGATAACAGTGTAATTCTGGCTATGTTGGAGCAACCACTGGGGAACGAGCAGAGTGAGTCATTCAGACAAAGTGCTGTTTTCACATCTCTATTAATTAGACATTTTTGTTTTTCAAAACTTGTGTAGATAGATGGATATAGAATTTTAATTTTTTTTCTATTGGTGCTGATTTTTTCTTTTCTAGGTAATCCAAGCCCATCCATCACTGTATTAATCCGAGGCATGTCTGGCCGCCATGCATGGTCTATGCAACTTTGCCACCTTCCACGAGCAGCAAGAGCCAATCAGAGAGTGAGTCATTTTTGCAAGTATCCTGACTAGACTTTCATGTGAACCTGTAACATATTTTTGTGTGACTTTGCAATGTTAGCTACTGTCTAATGAGCAATGATCAGCTTGATGATTAGGACAGGAATGTCAAACCCTATCCCTCGGATCCCACGCTGAGCTGTCAGCCACGGCTTCACTGTACAAGCAGGTGCAGAGGAGACAGATGACAACGGAAGCCCCATAGTAAGTCTATGGGTGATGTCACTTCCCATTCATTTCACAGCCGTTGTCAGCCGTGTCCTATGGAGAGCAAGGCATCAAATTACAGATTTTTTTTTTATCATTTACACTTTCAAAATTACAGAAAACAAAATGGCGTCTGCAAAAGTTTGGGCACCCTGCAGAATTTATAGCATGCACTGCCCCCTTTGCAAAGCTGAGACCTGCCAGTGTCATGGATTGTTCTCAATCATCGTCTGGAAAGACCAGGTGATGTCAATCTCAAAGGTTTTTAATGCCCAGACTCATCTGACCTTGCCCCAACAATCGGAACAATGGGTTCTTCTAAGCAGTTGTCTAGAAAACAAACTGAAAACAGTTGATGCTCACAAAGCTGGAGAAGGCTATAAGAAGATAGCAAAGTGTTTTCAGATGTCAATATCCTCTGTTCGGAATGTAGTTAAGAAATGGCAGTCATCCGGAACAGTGCAAGATCTGGAAGACCAAAAAAATTATCAGACGTAACAGCTCGCAGGATTGTGAGAAAAGCAATTCAAAACTCATGTTTGACTGCACGATCCCTCCAGAAAGATCTGGCAGACACTGCAGTTGTGGTACAAAAAAGAGATACTTGTACAAATATGGTCTTCATGGAAGAATCATCAGAAGAAAACCTCTTCTACGTCCTCACCACAAAAATCAGCGTTTGAACTTTGCAAATGAACATATAGACAAGCCTGATGCACTTTGGAAACAAGTTCTGTGGACCGATGAGGTTAAAATAGAACTTTTTGGCCGGAATGAGCAAAGGTACGTTTGGAGAGGAAAGGGCACACAAGTTAATGAAAAGAACCTCTGTCCAACTGTTAAGCATTGGGGTGAATCAGTCATGCTTTGGGGTTGTATTGCAGCCAGTGGCACAGGGAACATTTCACAAGTAGAAGGTAAAATGGATTCAATAAAATTTCAGCAAATTTTGGATGGTAACTTGATGCCACCTGTGAAAAAGCTGAAGTTAAAGAGAGGATGGCTTCTACAAATGGATAATGATCCTAAACACACCTCAAAATCCATGGGGGATTATATCAAGAGTGTAAACTGAAGGTTTTGCCATGGTCTTCACAATCTCCTGACCTCAACATAATTGAAAATCTAGATGGACCTTAAAAGAGCAGTGCGTGACAGACAGCCCAGAAATCTCAAAGAACTGGAAGACTTTTGTAAGGAAGAATGGGCAAAGATACCTCAAACAAGAATTGAGACTCTTGGCTGGCTACAAAAAGCATTTACAAGCTGTGATACTTGCCAAAGGGGGCAGTACAAGATATTAACTCTGCAGGGTGCCCAAACTTTTGCAGACGCCATTTTTTTGTTTTCTGTAATTTTGAAAGTGTAAATGATGGAAATAAAATCTAACTTTTTGTGACATAACTGTATACCAATTTTTTCTTTTTTTTTATCAATTTTTTCTTTACAGGGATAGGGAGGTAAGTGTTATGCCGTGTACACACGGTCGTTTTTGTCTTGTAAAAACCGTTGTTTTTTCTCATGAAAAAAACTAGGTTTTTCAAACTTCATTTTAAAAAACAACGTTGCCTACACACCATCGTTTTCTAAAAATGCTCTTGCAAAACGCCTAACCGACGGCACTCTGTTCCATTGAAGCTCCCATCTCATAACTTGCTTCTGAGCATGCGCGGGTTTAAAAACGTTGTTTTAAACGCTGTTTTGCCCACACACGATCATTTTAAATGACGTTTTTTAAAACGTCGTTTTATTTCAAAACAAAAAACGACCGTGTGTACGTGGCATTAGATCTGTGATGCCTATAGATGTAGGGATTTTAGTTTTTGCATTGATTTCCACTTTTTTTCCTCTGTTGTTCATTTACAGCGCTCCATATTCAGAACCATAGGGTTATATTTCCCCCTACAGGAGAAGGACACTAGACCAAAAAAGAAGGGCAGTCCTAGGTGGTATACATCTGCTATAGGCCTTCAGTTTTTTGGGCGCCTAGTCGCCAATGTCCCTTGGAGACGGCCTCTCGGAATCTATTGTCCCAAGGGCCGATCGTCCATCCTGCTTTACTGTCTCTGGCTTTGACGGCCTGGCTGTTGAAAGCCAGGTGCTGAAGGATAGAGGTTTACCTGGGTCAGTGGTTCTGACACTGCAGAAGGCTAGCAAGTCTACCTCTAGGAAGATCTACCATAGTACATGGAAGGCATACATTTTGTGGTGTGAGTCGATTGGAGTTCACCCCTGTTCTTGGTGGCTCAGTTTTGACCTTCCTTCAATGAGTTGTTGAGACTTGGCGGTCTTCTTTCAGCATCCCCTGGGTGGGCACTCCCTGGTACGTACCTTTTTATTCAAGGGGATTGACATCTAACTTCAGCAGTGGGGTCTCCACTGCCGTGGGATTTGAACTTTCAGTTCTCCAGAAGCCTGCCTTTGAAAATATTCAGGAGATTCCCCTGCTTACGCTGTCCCAGAAAGTGGTATTTTTGGTGGATATTATCTCTGCTCGCAGGGATAATTGGAACTGGCAGTGTTATCTTGATGTATCCCCTACTTGGTGGTTCACAAAGATAAGGTGGTTCTTCGCCCATGTCCGTCCGTCCTTCCTTCTGAAGGTAGTCAGTAATTGGCAGCCACTGACTCTTTTCAGCGGTCAGACTTGCTGTTTGTCATCATGGACAGGACAAGACAATAGCTATCTGCTTCTGCCACCATTTCCAGATGGATCAGACAGACTGTGACTTGGGCCCTTTCTATCCAGGTTCAGGTTCCCCCTTTTTCTTTGTAATGGCGCACGCTACTCAAACACTTGGCACTACTTGGGCCTTTCGTCGTCAGGCGTCAGTGGCGCAGGTGTGCAAGGTGGCCACTTGGTCGTTGATGCATACTTTCACTAAATTCTACAAAGTGTATGTGCTGATCCTTCTTTTGGCCGCAGGGTTTTGCAGGCTGCTGTTTAGAGGGTCTGTTCCCTCTTGATTGTTGTTCAGGTTGGGCTCCAGTTGTTTTTCGTTGAGCTCCTGTTACCTGGTTGGCTCTTGTGTTTTAGCCTTGGGATTTTTATTTATTGTCCCACACCATGTGTGGCACTGCTTGGGGACATCCCTATGGTTCTGAATATGAAGCGCTGTGTCCATCAATGGTCGAAAAATAAAATTAGGATTTTTGTACTTACCGTAAAATCCCTTTCTCTGAATTCATAGACGGACACACCACCCACACCTCCTATGGCATTTTTTTTATTCCTTCTGACACTGCTTGTTACTAAGCTGAAGGCCTATAGCAGAAAGGGGGATGTGTACCACCTAGGACTGCCCAAAGGCGTAACCAAGTCTTCTTTTTTTCTGCCTAGTGTCCTCTCTGTAGGGGGCAACCCTATGGTTCTGAGTATGGAGTGCTGTGTCCGTTAATGAACTCGGAGAAATGGATTTGGTACAAAAATCCTATATATTTTTTTTTTTTTTGTTTGCTTCCAATAGGTAGATAATCTTTCTGCACAATTCGTATTTCTAAATAGTTGGTTTGCTTAACTTTTAGATGTTCATTCCTGAAGCAAGGCCAGAGCCTAAGAATGAGGTGGGGATAAGGTACAATGTAAAGCACCGACCGTTTCCGGAAGAAGTGGATAAGATTCCTTTCGTTAAGGCTGATCTTAGCATTCCTGACCTGCATGAGATTGTTACAGAGGAGGTGAGGATGTTGTGTTTATTTTCATGAGTACTCCAACTCCAGGCAAAAAGTCAGTCAACAAACTAATTAAATGCAAGAAAAAGTGTAGCTCTTTTAGTGCCATGGATTCTAATCTCTTCTCCTTGTTTGCAAAGCTTTTAAAGCACAAGACAGTACTTGCACACCTACTCTAATTTTATGATATTCTAACAGACAACTCCGCAGACATTATGTGATCAAGTAGAAAAAAACACCTGAACGCTTAAATAACTAAAATTAAAATTATAATATCTAATTCAGCTGCTGCAAATACCCAGTTATAAGTTTACCACCCAATATGCATAAAATAAGTGCATATTGCGCTGCTGTGTCTAATCACTCCTTCTATGGACATTTGCCTTGACACGCACATGAACTTTAATGGCATCCCTTAGTCCTGTAGGGTTCAATGTTGAGTTGGCCCACCCTTTGCAGCTATAACAGCTTCAGCTCTCCTGGGAAGGCTGTCAAGGTTTAGGAGTGTCTATGGGGATGTTCGACCATTCTTCCAGAAGCACATTTGTGAGGTCAGGCACAGATGTTGGACAAGAAGGCTTGGCTCGCAGTCTCCACTCTAATTCTTCCCAAAGGTGTTATATCGGGTTGAGGTCAGGACTGTGTGCAGGCTAGTTAAGTTCCTCCACCCCAAACTTTATCATCCATGTCTTTATGTGCACTGGTCCAAATCAATTGGTGGAGGAGAGATTATGATGTGGGGCTCTTAAGGCGTCAGCATACGAAGTCATTTTGGGCAATTTCATGCTCCCAACTTTAAATAGACGTGTAAACAAAGTTCCAGTGCAGACAATCCAATTCCCTGCAATCCCAACTATTCGCAGGGTATGTGAAACCAAAATCTTAATGCTTCACACCACTGTGCCCCACCTCAAATATGGGATATAGATGTACCCTCAACTTGGTATAGAGGCCTATAAATATAATGGGTCCCACAGCACTTTCCCCAACTTCTGGTGATAATCCCTCTGGTAATAAACCCTCTCTGTGATCCAGGTGTCGCACTCCGCTCACCTTTCCACCATCACTTTTGTCTTTTTTTTCAACTCCACTACAAAGCCTCCAATACTCTATGGGACGAGCTCAGTGCCACAAGAGAACCACTCTTACTGTAGTATTAACCAGTAAACCAATCATTTAAAAAAAAATGGAACACACATTAGTACATGACAAGATCACTTTGTGTACACCAATATCTCGGGACTCCAGTAGTATCGCTACTTTGTCACACTGTGAGTGCTCTGCTCTGATGTCACCTCCTCCCCACACGTATCGTCATTAATCACGTCTCTTGATAGTGTAGCAGATAGGAGTGAGTGCCACAAACGGGCAGTGAAATCCATGAGGTGATTTCATGGCTCCAGAATTTCAGCGCCGTCAAGCCACTCCCTGACACGGGAGCCACAGCTTACAGATCACATGACCACTCTGAAGCTCATGGGGGGAAAAAAAGGTGTCCACACAGAACTCTTGTAAAAATAGTAGGCAGTGTGGGCATGAGGAGGGTGGGAAGCAACGTTTCTAATCTAAATTGTATTAGCCTTAGCTTCCAGATTAAGCCTAAAATGACTGATGACCTAAGATAGACTTGAGCCACAAACACGCTATTGGATTTTCCTACGGAAATTGTGTGATGACAGGCTGTTGTCAGAAAATCCGACCGTTTGTATGCTCAATCAGAAAATTGTTGTCAGATTTTCCGCTGACGAATGTTGGGTGGCATGCCTTAACATTTTCTGCCAACAACGTTCTGTTGTCGGATTTTCCGAACGTGTGTACACCGGAGTCCATCGGACAAAACTTCAAAGTACAAACACGCATGCTCGGAATCGATGCTCACCAAACACGACATTAGCAGAAGGTGCTCAAAGGGTTACGCTAAAGAGCTGAAAAACCACGTAGGTTTGTTTGTTGGCTGACAGTTGTGTGCCATTTGTATGCAAGACAAATTCCTGGCCAACGCCCTTCAAACAAAAGTCCTACGCTTTGTCCGTGGAAAATCAGATCGTGTGTATGAGGCTTTAGTGGGAAATTTACACATTTTTATGAATGGTATTTATCTAAGGTAGAGCAATTTGCATTTAGTTTTTAATTTGCTCAGTAGTATTAGTAATGCTTTTTTTTATGTAGTTGGAGCTTAGGCACGACAAGTTGAAGAATGGAATGACCAAACAGATAGCGTATGAGACTGCGCTAGACCTCAAGAAAGAGGAAGAGTTTAAGAAGAAGAGCTATCCTGACCCAGTAACAGAATGCAAGCCTCCCACTCCAGCACAGGAGTTCCAGACTGCCCGGCTGCTCTTATCACACTTTGGCTTTTTGTCTCTTGAAGCACTAAAAGTAGGTAACAATTGATTTAATACTGCAACAGATTATTTAATTGTTTTTTTTAATACAACTTCCATACATGGGCTGCACGGTGGCTAAGTGGTTAGCACTTCTGCCTGGCAGCACTTGTGTCACCAGTTCAAATCCCAACCACGACACTACCTGCCTGTGTATAGCAGCCTTTCTGACAGAAGCCAGTCCAATTACTGGCTTCTGTCGAACGGGCATGCTGAAAAACCATCATGTTCTGGCAGGGTCGGTTCAAACGCAATAGTTCAGCGGGGCAGATTGCTGCACTAAAGTCTTAGTACGATGACCTCTCAGTTTTTTTTTTTTTTTTTTGGTCGATGGGTTGAACGAAAACAAATACTTAAGCATGCTTTCGCCCTTTTATTGTCCAAACAGTTTGAGGCGGAGCTGTACCAAGGAAGCGGGCGATCTACAGTTACCACCCAATGGCTGTGGATTCGGATTTAAAGTGTATTTCCACTTCAGCAGCCAAGTCGGCTAAGAGCCTACTTTTTATATTTGTTACATCTTATGAAAAATTGCTATTCAAATTTAACTTTTTTTTCTGAAAACTCAAACTGTTTTTTCTGCTTTGCAGAGGGAGCTGAGAAGTTAACGTTTAACCATAATTAACCCTATATGTACTGCGCTGGCAGATCTCATTAACGGTTGTAAACTAGATTTGAACGCTGTCTGCCATAACAAAAAGCTTTACGATCTATAAGCTGCACTTGCATGTTAATGAGCGTGTTCCTCTATTAGTTCAGACAAATTGAGTTTCCTCTTATTTCGAATTTTAAGGGGTAGTTTGCAGTCTGTCCAAGAATTGCTCCAAACAGGCCCCTAGAAAAGTTTAAAAAAAAATGTTTTATTTTTAATTAAATTATTTAAGATAAAGTGCATCCAGAAAGTATTCACAGCACTTCACTTTTTCCACGTTTTGTTATGTTACAGCCTTATTCCAAAATGGATTAAATTTATTATATTCCTCAAAATTCTACAAACAATACCCCATAATGACAACGTGAAAAGTTTATTTTTAATACATTTGCAAAGATTTTAAACAAACGACAAATGTACATAAGTATTCACAGACTTTGCTCAATACTTTGAAGCATCTTTGGCTCCAATTACAGCCTCAAGTTTTTTTGAGTATTGTGCTACAAGCTTGGCGCACCTATTTTAGGGCAGTTAATCGTATTCTTCTTTGCAGGACTTCTCAAGCTCCGATCAGGTTGGATAGAAGCGTCGGTACACAGCCATTTTCAGATCTCTCCAGAGACGTTTAAACTGGTTAAAGTCTGGGCTCTAGCTGGGCCACTCAAGGACATTCAGAGTTGTCCCATAGCCACTTCTTTATCTTGATTTTGTGCTTAGGGTTGTTGTCCTGGTCGAGGATGAATCTTCACCCCAGTCTGAGGTCCAGAGCGCTCTGGAATAGGTGTTCATCAAGGAGGTCTCTATACATAGCTCCATTAATCTTTCCCTCAATCCTGACTAGTCTGCCAGTTCCTGCCACTGAAAAACATCCTCACAGCTTGATGCTGCCACCACCATGCTTCACTGTAGGGAAGGTTTTGGCCAGGTGATGAGCTTTGCCTGGTTTTGTACAGACATGACGCTTGCCATTAGGCCAAAGTGTTCAATATTTGTTTCATTAGACCAGGGAATTTTGTTTCTCATGGTCTGAGGGTCCTTCAGCTGCCCTTTGGAAAACTGTAGGCGGCTGTCGTGTCTTTTACTGAGGAGTGGCTTCCGTCTGACCACTCTACCATACAGG